>OX453261.1:3350636-3950636 GCA_949709985.1 Luffia ferchaultella
GTTTGAATGGGTGTAACCAAAATTGGTTCCAGCAAAAAGTACGTATAAACCATCTCGAACGTTAATAGTACTACCTATAACAGAAATTCGTAGTCTACGCAAGCGAAGCTGCGGGCGGTCGCTAGTAGCGTATAATTTCCATGTTCTTCCACCGAATAAAATTTAGTTTATAAATTTTCTTAACTTATAAAGTCTATTTTTAAATATTTTTTTTTCGTTATTAACATTATTTATTTATACAAATTAAAAATAAAAGCTTATACTAAATTAAACACTAATGAAAAACTAAATATAAAACAAATAAAAAATATCATCTACATCAGTGCCGTTCGGCAAAATATTTATTAATAAATATAATATATGTGTTTATGAGCCCCTTGCGGGAAAAAGAAGTGGACTGTATTTGGCTGATTTAATGTACTTATTACCAAAAAAGGTAGTTTATATGAACAATCCAATCAATTAATTGAATAATCAAAAGGCCAAGTGCCCCATTCAAAAGTCCCCAAATCGAGGGTATTTTATAATATGTCGCAGCTGTCAAGGCCCGCTATCTGCCACTCACGCTTGACATCTATCAATCTCCAACAATATGTAATAATGGTAATAATAGTCAAACACCCTATTGATACAAAATACTTAAGGTCCTTTGAAGCTATAAAAAATTCAAGTTTCTAAGTAAACGAAATCAAATGATACGATTATTTATATCAAATGTTATGATACTTAGAAATTCCCTTATCAAAACCTATACAACGTGTTCTGCTGAACGTAGTCCAAACTTATAGAACGTGTAGAGCTTATCAAAGTAAACAAAAAAATTTGTTGATGGCGCAAACCGTTAGTTTGCGCCATCTACTCACTTGAAACTTTTTGTTCAACTTGATAAAATCTACATGCACTTTAAACTATGTTCATGTGAACACGGTGTGAGTAATTCCCGTTGGTGCAGAATCACGAAATTTGGCCAAAACCAAGATCTCACAACACAAATTAAAAAAAAAAATTGAAACTCGTTAATCTGGACAGACTTATAAAAAAAACCCATTTACTAACTTACATTTTTTAATAAATAAATAATACAGATGTGTTGTGCGGTGGTATGGGATGGTGGTTCTAGCCGAGTAGTAGAAAGCCCGCTTCTTGTTTTGAATGTGATTCAAATCCTAGGATATGTACCAATGAGTTTTTCCAATCACGGACTCTGTGTCTTGGAGAGCACGTTAGCCGTCGTCGGTCCTGGTTACCATCAATAGATGGCAGTCTTTAAAATCCACCAATCCGCACTGGAGCAGAGTGGTGGATCAAGCTCCAAGCTCCATTATGCCGAGGGGAGGCGTAAGCTCTTGCAATGAGGCATAAAGGGGTAGACCTTTCATACAAAAAAAGAAGGTCCGTATTTAATCCTCACTGTATTTCTATATCCATATTTATAGAAAAAATGTATGCAATGGGAGAAATACTGTCACAGGGCGGTATGTTTTTTTTTTTTATGTCTTATTTAGTTGTTTCAGAATAAATTCCTGAAAAACATGAATTCTGTCGGTTCTTCGTTCTTGAAAATAGTTAGTCGTAAATTCGATATTAATGCGAATTTCAAAGAAAACAAAACGTACTGCCCTAGGGATATTCTTCCTTGATGACCCTGGAAATTTTGGTTCAAATTCGTACACATTTCAGGGCTGGAAACAGACACGGCCCGCAACATGTTTCGACGGGTATTTTATAGATATTTTTGTTAATTCGCTCTTGTCGTCTCTGTCACTCAGGAATAAGTGGGGGGAGAGGAATTGAAACGGAGAGATGCCAATTCGAAGCTGCGGAGACAAAGACTATCGTCTTAATGGGCTGATGCACTGCCTTCTATAGTTACAAGCCATGCTATTAGATTTGGCAATGTCGCATTATCTGTCACATGTAGGCCGATTTACTTCGTCAGCTAATAAGATGTCATGATTTAATAATTGTAAATATGAGATTTAAATAACTAAATATGAAATTATAGACAGTATTTAGTAGAAAATATAAATAAGAGAACATATTATATGATACTAGCACCTACCCGCGACTTCATTCGCGTGTTATAAGTGGCTTTTATGAATAGAATAAAATAAAATAAATTTTTATAATATCTCATTTCGGTTAGTGTTATTATGGTTTTGTGCATTTATCACAAGTTACCTATATCTTACAAACTAGTTTTATTTTATAATGTTCTACGGGGATGTACATTTCCTTGCAGTTTCTTCCTCTCCCTGAGTTCTACGCAATCAATCTCGCCGGACCTGCTGGTGGTTAGCATGCGGTTAAAAGGACCATGACAGGTATAAGTATAGTTTCTCGGGATCCTCCAGACTCCATATCCTCAAACCTACTAGAAAATGATCAAAATTTACTGTGATTTCCACCCAAACGTGTCAAGATTGTAACGTGAAACGAAAAACGATTATATGGTGAAAATATCAACTTACTTTGCTAATTACGAAAAAACACGATGCAACAAATAGTTTTTAACACTGACTTATTATTTTCAATGAATATTTCTGTTTACATAACGTTTAAATGGAAGAAAACACCAACTAATAACTTACTGATACCAAGGCTCGACTACACGCAACGTTGCCAAATTTCAATAGCATGGCTTGTAACTATAGAAGGCAGTGGCTGAGGGTGTGGTATGATATGAAAAGGTTCGACTCGCTAGTTTTCCCCTATCATCCTTCAAAACGTAGACGCATCGCGCACTCGCCACACTCAAAATACACGTGTGTGTACTTGTACATTGTATTTAACACTGATATATTGGATGCACTTGTTATTTTCAAAGTAGCGACATGTTTACGATGTAGTATAAAACAGTTGTCTTCAATCTTGTTAGTGAGAAAGTTGTAAAAATGTAATTTCAGGGCAACCACAAGAAAAGTGTCGGCTACTATATTACAAAATACTATGTATGTTCTAAATATGTTTTACAAAAAAAAAATATTTTTTTATAGGCATATTAACAGAGATATAAAAAGATGGTGGATGTTAATTTTTCTTGGTCTCAACATATTGAGTATGTTAGCTCCAAGCTTAGAATTTTACTTGGAAAATTTTATCATTTAAGCTTAAGAGTTCCTATCGGCACACTCAAATGTTTATACTTCTCATTAGTAGATCCAATTCTGGGATATGCTCTTGATTCTTACGGCCTAACTTTTAAATCATATATCGACAAATTAGAAATACTTCAAATTAGATTTCTAAAATTACTTGTCAATAAAAAAACCAAAAATAATTGTAAAGGAGACTACCGTGCACTTTTTAAAATATGTAAAATTTTACCAGTAAGTCTAAAGCATAAGTAAACAACCATGGCAGTCTGGAACACTATCTATCACAGCCGAGTCACAGCTATGGCACGAGGTTGGTGTCAACAGGTAGACTACAATTACCTAGAGTTTCTAATTACTTTGGAGATAGAACGCTAAAGAAACGTTTACCGTATTTACTCAATAGTCTACCTGAGGGCATCCGCTTCGAGCCTGATAGTGTTAAGTTTAAAAACAAATTAAAAAAATATTTATTAAGTACACTCCCTTAGTTAACTTAAATTTTGTATACACATTATGACACATTATATGTAATTCTTCCTGCAGTCAAACTGTTGAAACAGTTTTGCAGGGTATTGTAGTACGTTATTGTATTATATGATTAATAAATAAATAAATAAATAAAATAAATAAATAACTTTATGTAAATGTCAATGTGAAGTCATTTCTTCATGCAGCGGTCGACGGCCATACAAATATGTGCATTACTTTGAACATTTTAACTATTATTAGAAATAGTGACATCATCAGCTATAAATTTTTAACAATCGATTAATCCTTGAAAATCCATACACAAAATATTATATAAAATTCTCCAGATTGTTTATATTTTCATAAAAAAGTAATCAAATATAAAGTCAAATTTTTTGGTCTGTGCCCATTGGAATCGAAACCCTAATATGGGTTCTATTCACCATCAATTACGCTGTGGTTGTTTGCAGAAGGTAATTTAAAGTAAACTAATATTTGCACGCTTTATTTACGTATGTTGCGTCAGAGACTCTTTAAGTAACACCTAGGGACGAGTTAGAAATTTCAGAAAACCGCTTAACCGATTTTGATGAAATTTGATACAGAGGTAGATTAGACCTTGGAGAAGGACAAAGGCTACCTTTTTTTTTTTTTTGCGAAAAAAAGATTTGAAATACAGTCATTAGATATTTGAGCGCCAGTAAACTAATTTTTGTGCGTGTGGTCAAAATAGTTAAAAAATTAAACAAATATGGTATGAGTATTGCAACTTTAAAATTTAATTTAATTCAAATAGAGCAAATGGTTGCATTATCTACTGCATTTGCAAGAGTTTAGGCATTTCCCTATGGATTTTTATATACATAATTTTTGTCGATTTACAGACGCGGTTAGTTAGCGTTGTGTGTATGCAAGAGATGTTAGATCGAAGCTTTTCACTAATATTAAACCTTAGGAAAATTAATTTGGCAATTTGTCGCAAACGAGCCTTGGATACTTTTACGTAAGACAAGTTTATTAATCATTTACGTTACGCCAAATTGATGTTGAAAACTGGTATAATTATTAATTTATTTACACGTGTGAAATCGTTACTTCATATTATTTATATTTAGCAAATTATTAGCCACTAATTTTAATCTAGTTACTTAGTATCATAAAAATACGAATTGAATAGAAACTTTCTTCTGTGTTTACCTACCGTCTAAACACTCATACTCTAGCTAGCCCGTGTAAAATGGCGAGTTTCTGTCCAAGTTTCAGTGCGCGAAGTCCACGCGCCCTGGTATTCACCCCCGCGAATTTGCGGTTGACATTTCCGATACTGTGATTTTTACTCTATGGTTAGTATAAAACTGTGACATGGAATTAACGATTTCATTGATAAAAAATAAAGAAAGAAAAAATGTTTATTCACGGCAGACACAACGTGAATGACAACTAGAGACACAAATAGCAAGGACACTGAGAAATGTGTTATTCAAAAAATGTGATGGTTTACCATCAATAGAGCAATTGATAATCAAGATCATAATAAATACGAGGAAGTCATCATAATTACGTTACAGGAACCATAATTTGTCCTGACGCATATATTTTTCCTTGTCGTATTCCTCGTTTTTTATTATAGGGGTCATCCATCGCTCGACTGATGATGAATCTGAATGAATCGACGATAATGAATACATTTTCTGTCTAATTACCTACATCACGCTTGTCGCGTCGTCAGTGTGGACCGCTTGAATTTATTTTGTCGCGCGATAATTTTAATTCTGCGATAACTCTTAAGATATTTATTTAAATGGTGTGGTGTATTGGGCGATCACAGTGTACATAAAATGCTTAAGATAACTAACGTATCTTTCATTATTGATTTGGATGAGCTTTTATCGTCATCCTTTTTCTTCCTTCATCTTTTTCATCCTTAGATTCCCAGGTTCAGACTTACAAAGGTTAATAATTATTTCATGGGAAATTGTATCCGTTTTATAGTAGGATTCCAAAAGAAATTTTAGATTTAAATTCTAATCAATTTATAAAGCGAGTTAAAGCCCAACTCATGAAGAAAGCTTACTATTGTATTTCCGAGTATTTAAATGATAAGTGCGCATGGACATCATTGTAATAGTTGTAAGCATTTTAAATTAAAAAAAAAAAAGAATTAAGAAAAACATTTATATGTAATTAGATAATTACAAATTAATATGTTATAAAAATAAAGATAATTCAATCAAAACTTACAAATAAATCTAAGAACTAATTAACAATATTTACAATATTTACAGCATAAAAATATCCTCCAGGTTGGTCCCATGTGGCATCGATCCCATTACGCTTGCACTATTTCCGCGCTGCACAGCGATGCTCAGTTGTTGTGCGAAATAGGCACCCGCTCTGGGATCGCCAGCAGTGCTGACCAGACGGGTGGACAAATCTTTTACGAATTTTTTCGTATCAGACGACCACGGACCGAGTGTCTCTACCGCAACCGCCGCAAACTCGTAGTGAGGAATCAACCCCGAGTATTTGCGACGTTTACATAATTGGGCCTGGTCGGCCGCCGCGCCAGCACTCTGGGCCGTGGCCCGGACATGGGACGGAGCCAGAGTATCCACACATGTGGCATCCCAAATCAAAGCACGGCCCAGGCACCAAGGCACCAACGTTGCTCCGTCGGGTCTCTTGCCATCGTCCCTGAACAAACCTTTCGGCTCTAAAGATGAGGGGATAGATGCTGTCACAAGAGCCCGGCGGATCAAGTCATTAATGGCTCCGTGGCGGTAGATACGACCGGCGCTTTTGAGACACGAAAGTCCGTGGTGACCCAGCCGGTCCACACCACGGCCACATGGGCATTGATGAGGCTCGCACACTTCTGTGCCTAACCGCAAACACACAGCGATGCGCAGTGAAACGGGATCCAAAATTGTACCGATGTTTTTGGATGGGAGTGCGTGTAGCCAGTGACCCGATTCCTTTTCAGACACAGCAAGGAGTCTCGCTCGATCAGCATCGTCAGGGGACCGGTCGATGAGATCGGCATGTACGGCTTTGACTGCTGGTAGGTCCCACGAATTTTGTGTACCTACCTCGCTAGGCATCTTTTCCCCGGGGAAAGCCGCAATCCAAACTGTCCGAGCCTCCGCCAAGCCAGTCACCTCAACATCGGCTAGGCGTGGTATATTTAAGATCCTGCCGATGAGGGTAGCCGTGCTATAAGTGGAGGATAGGAAAGCCGGGAGTGCTACACTTGTCGAAGAGCGGATACCCAAACCACCAAATTTAAGGGAGGAGTTTCTTGCTGGTTCTTCTCCTTCTAGTTTTCTGAACCAGTACCTATACAATTAATTTAGACTTTCAATAAGTGTGTGTAAACATCTCATATTGAATAAAAACTTTTTAAATGTGAACAGACAGACAGACGCGGCGGAGGACTTTCTTTTATAATATATACCTAGTGATGCACAAGACCAATTTCGATAGTATCGTACCTACTCGGTGACCGCACAAGATTTTGTTTCACATCAATTCTTTCCACGTGTATAGGAAAAATTATCTAAAATATTGAACACTAAAAATGTTAACAACAAAATCCATCTGCGGGAAATTGTAAATGGGAATTACTATTATATATTTTTTTTTGTACTATTGTTACTGTTTTTACAGATATTGGTTTTATATGTGAACCGTTTTTATGTCAATTTTGTATTTTCCCTTAAAATTTTCGTAAATAAAACATTATAATATTACATAATAGTTACCCACAGTGACTTTGTGACGCAATCCTTTATTTATTTAAACGCCTCAGCACAGACCACAGTTTGTTATAATTGGATTGTCTTTTTTTAACACACGACTGCTCATTCAACACATTTTAATACAGAAATTAATTCTAAAAAACCTACTATATCTCTGAAAGTTGAAGGGTTAGGTATAGTAGTATTCATATTTACGTATATATAAAAATCTGATGTCACGATGTATGTCCGGTATAAACTACAAAACTATCTAGATAAGACTCTGAAGAAGAAAGTGTTTTTTTACATAAAACGCACACAAATTATATTGCAAGGAATCAAAAACAAAAAAAAAATTCAAATTCATCCATATCGTAATTTATACAACATTAGCAAACAATGACAGAAAGATCGCTGTGACATATTTGATGCGTTTAACCAGAATGATCTTCATTCTATTGTTGGTAGTGAATCTCTTTTGGTACGCCCATATTCCTGCGATAGGACTTGTTAGAGCTCGCTCACTCGATGCTATTTTTAAGTCCGCTCTCATACGCATGCATTAAGGAGTGTATTAGTGTTCAGTCAAATCGAAAATTATAACAGTTTCCCCATATATTTTTAAGTAGATACGTGTAATAATTAAATTTTAATTAATTACAGTTTAGGATCACACTCGGACGACTACGTACGAGTCCTACATTCGCTGCTCCTAGCGACATTAACGAAAAACTAATCGACTCGTATTGCGTAGCGAGTTTTATGGGCTGTACAGAGTGTACAGGCTTAACCACTTTCCCTGGTATGTTATATAATGATAATTATATTACTTGGGACATCCCACACAGCACCATTTAGTCTCAAACTAGGCAAAGCTTGTGTCATGGGTACCAGGTAATTGGTATACATACTTAAATATTAGCAGTTTTTTGGAAACCCAATCCAATATCACACATCAACGTCCTTTAGCTAATTCACGGCGCTCTGTGACATCCGACAAAGGCCGGGTATTAGTGAATATTTAATACATCCCTGAGCTAATCTAAGCTACGTAACTCCTCATTACGTATGTACCCAGTCAGCTTCACAGCTGATCGCTTATTAATTACAATCACTATGAACCGAACTGTGAGCATGTCCTAGGGTAAGTTGTTACAGTAAATTGCTATTTTATTGTTATCAACCTGAATTGTTGGCGCGATACTGAATTATATAGATAATAATAATAGTAACGTATAATAATAATAATAACGTATACGTCACATATACGTCACGTTGATAGCCCAGAGCGCAACGAACCTGTCTCAAATTTATAAGGCCATAGGGCCATGGTTTGAATCCGGGCGTGTACCAATGAGTTTTTCTGACTTAAGTACATTAACTATCACTGACTCCGTGCCTCGGAGAGCACGTTAAGCAGTCGGTCCCGGACGCTGTCAATAGATGGCGGTCGTTACAATCCCCAACCCGCAGTGGAGTACCGTGGTGGATTTAAGCTCCAAACCCTCTCCTCAACTTGGGGGAGGCCTAAGCCCCTGCAGTGGGGTAAAAGGGGTTGATGATGATACGTCACAACAACGTCTAAGCCCCAAACTAAGCATTATCTTGCGTGTTGGGTACCAAGCGAAGACACCACATACATATAACAACCAAGATCTGTACCAGTATCAATATTCATCAAATAAATACTGACCCGACCTGGGATTCGACCGAATTTTTTTTTTTTTTTGACCGAAACGGTCGAAACGATACAACTGTAGGCGAAGCGGTCGTCGACAACTGAAAATTATCTTCGATTAATGATGTAATTGATAGTTCTTATGTCAGAAAAAACTCATTGATAATCTCGGATTCGACCCACAGCCGCACGGCATTCTAAATTTCGAACAGATTCGCGGTGCTCAGGCTATCACTGACTCCGTGTCTCGTAGAGCACGTTAAGTCATCGATACCGGGTGTCATCAACAGATGGCAGTCCTTAAAATCCACTAACCGGCACTGGAGCAGCGTGGTGGATTGAGCTCACCCTGCAAGGAGGCCTAAGCCCCTGCAGTTGGGCATAAATGAGCTGGTGGAATGGAATGTGAATGACGAAAGTAAGCTTTTCATGATTTTTATGTTTTCGTTTTTAATCTATAATCTAACCGGATATCTATTATTTTCAAAATCGACAAGAGTACCTACGGATTTTTGAGACGTTTTTTGAGCGGATTTGGCTCCACTTCGGTATTGGGATTTTTGTTCGTTACGGATAAACCAAAAAAATACTTTAATGATTTTGAAAGTTCTTTCATACATAGAAAGCTACATTTTCAGTGAGTAACACGAACTATGTTTTATTTTCAAACAAGCTTTCCACCCGCGGCTCGCGTGGGCTACACAGTTGAACTGGGTCCGCAATAATTTTTGGCGTAGATATAGTATATAAGCAGAAGAGTAACACAGGCTACTTTTATCCCGGAAAAAATGGTCCCGATACAACTGAGTAGTCCACGCGAGCGGAAGCGCGCGAAATCTAGTGAAATATAAAATAAGAATGTTTTACTGTTTTTTAATTTATTTAATATTCTATAATAACGTACTTTATTTTCACAAAAGAAACAGTTATTCAACTATAATTTTTTTTATTTGTTATAGTTAGAATCTGTTGTGTAGATAAGTTTAAGTCCAAAAACAATCATTACTTAGCGGTTTTGCCAACCCTTTCATTTTGGGAACGGACAGGGTTAAAGTTAAAATTCTAAGATCAACCGATGCAGAATTTTGAGCGTAAAATGTTTATTCATCATCATATCAACCCATTATGTTCCACTGCCGGAGCTTAGACCTCCCCTCGGGACGAGGATGCTTGGAGCTTAATCCAACACGCTGTTCCAGTGCAGGTTGGTGGATGTCTATTCATAAAACTCAAATACCAAAAGAATAACAGTCATATTCCATAGAACTTCTGCCTTGTCAAAATAGTTCAATAGGTGGTGAAGGCGATGGACGAATTGATGCATAAATATTATCTGGTTTTTGTATAGAAATAATCTAATTACAACGACGATATATCACATGGGATTTTATAGATATTTGAAAAACAAAAAAATATGTAAAATTCCTTTGCCGGTATTAAAAAAAATTAAAACTAGATGTCAATCTATTGCACAAAATGTCAATCAGTTTTATTTAACCCAGGCACTACACCAATTTGGTTTAGAATCAAGGTCACGAGCATTTGAATGACACGGACAATTGATTGATAATGGCGACCGCTTAGCCTAGTGGGTAGCGACCCTGCCTACGAAGCTGGAGATCCCGGGTTCGAATCCCAGGTCGGGTAAGTATTTATGTGATGAATATTGATACTGGTACCGGGTCTTGATTGTTATATGTATGTGGTGTCTTCGCAAAAATATTTATATATGTATATATTATAAAGAATATTTAAGTATGTAAATCAGTTGTCTCATCATCATCATCAGCCCGTGTCTTTCCACTGCAGGATATAGGCCTCTCCCAAGGCTCGCCACCACACACGGTCCTCCGCCTTCCGCATCCAATTAGTTGTCTAGTAACCGATAATACAAGCATAATACTTGCTTACTTTGGGACTAGATGGCGCTGTGTGGGAAGTCCCATGTATTATTATTATTAATGATTGATGACAAGTTAATAGGTTAATAACATTTCAATGTTTATGTGTTTCGCGTTGTGCTGTATTTTCATTTGTTAACAATTACACTGTATTTTTCGTTTCATACTACCGTTCAATAATATAATAACCACACAAAACATAAAATTGCACTTATGATCTATGACACTCTGACGATTGCGTGACTATTATTATTGTCTATCATATATATTTTTAAACCATGATTCAAGAAGCAAAGTCATTTAATAATTTAAATGTTTAATAAAATACCAAAGAAAGTTTATGACTGAAGTCAAAACTATGAGTCTATTATTGAAAAACACCACGTATATAACTTATTTACCAAAAATTAAACAATCCCGTGACTACCTATTTTACAACGGATTTTTCTAAGCAGATTTGGCGGTTATTCTTTTTTTGGTACCAGGACAATGCTGCTGTGATTTGTACGCAGCTAATTGGCAAGAAAACTACGGAATATTCGGCTAATTTACGAGGAGCCTGAGATGTACTAACAAGAGGTCCTCAGGGTGCCAAATTAGGGCTCGCTTAAGACCTGTCGTGATAGCCCAGAGCGCAACGAACCTATCTCAAATTTATAAGGCCCCATAGGGCCTTGGTTCGAATCCAGGCGTGTACCAATGAGTTTTTCTGACTTAAGTATACAATATCACTGACACCGTGCTCCGGAGGGCACGTTAAGCAGTCGGTCCCGGACGCTGTCAATAGATGGCGGTCGTTACAGTTCCCAACCCGCAGTGGACTTAAGCTCCAAGCCCCCCTCCTCACCCTGAGAGAGCCCTAAGCTACTGCAGTGGGGTAAAAATGGGCTGATGATGATGATTCTGTGGATATATTTGCAAATGTTTGTAAATTGTCTTTCTTGTCGACCTTTCTGTCGACTTTCTTGTCTTGTGGACGACCGCTTAGCCTAGTGGGTAGCGACCCTGCCTACGAAGCTGGAGGTCCCGGGTTCGAATCCCAGGTCGGGTCAGTATTAATATGATGAATATTGATACTGGTACCGGGTCTTGGTTGTTATATATATAAAAAAAAATATATAATTATATATTATAAAGAATATTTAAGTATGTATATCAGTTGTCTAGTAACCCATAACACAAGCATAATACTTGCTTACTTTGGGACTAGATGACGCTGTGTGGGAAGTCCCATGTAGGTGTAGGTAGGTATTTGTAACCTTCTGTAACCTGTAAGTTGTCTTTTATACTCAATATAGTATAATTTCGTTATGACATTTTATTGTTGAGATACAATTTTCGATTCTACAAAACAATTACTATTTGTGATAGGTATGTCTTTTATCCGTCGTGTCGGGGCGGCGAAGACCGGAATAAAAAATTTGTTAGTCCCTGTAGTTATACTTCTATAAATGACAAAAACAGGTTGGACTAAAAAATCTTTAGTGACTAGATAAATCTTTTTCCTCGTTTTGTTAAGTCAAAATTTTCGCTGCTAAAGCGACTAAACCGAACACCCTCGGTGCGTA
The DNA here is from genome assembly GCA_949709985.1 of Luffia ferchaultella. Taxonomy (NCBI): domain Eukaryota; kingdom Metazoa; phylum Arthropoda; class Insecta; order Lepidoptera; family Psychidae; genus Luffia; species Luffia ferchaultella. Next base: position 3,363,087 of record OX453261.1, read on the forward strand.
CATTAGTCATGTTTTTTCCAAACACAGCATTGATTTCACGCACTGCATTTGCTCATGTTTTTGAGTGCAGAGGAGATTCTTGATTTTGAATTTGGAACACAGTGGTTATTATTTGAAAAAGTCCCAAATAAATAATTTTCCACAAAAACCTGCCTTTTCGTTCAAACTGGTCAGTCACTAAACGGCATTTTTATACATTAAACCATTCTTATTGAAAATACTAATTAAAGAACCGACTAAAATATTGTTTTTAGTAAATAAGAAATTGTAATGTACAAAAACACAACACTATAATACCAGTTCATTAATATAACAATAAGCTTAAATTTGTGACGAAAAGTCTTAAATACGAGAACTCGCTACAACAAATTATGAATTTTCTCATAGACCAATAAAGTTTTAGAGGGGACCATTTAATAAATGTTACTTTTGTAAATATAATAGTAATATCTGGGGTATCCAACACATCTCCATCTAGTCCCAAAGTAAGCAAGTATTATGCTTGTATTATGGGGTATTATACACCTGATATACATATTTACACGGAATGATGAATATGACAAAGAAGAAATAGACATGTTCATGCACACCAATATTTGTACCGGGAGGCATTCGAACCCGTAAAAAGTAGTTTGGTGTTAATGAAAGATCGTCATCATGGTCTATGGGATTGTAAGTAAGTGGGCGACGACATCGATGGCGACGACGGTTCACCATGAACTCCGCCTCTGCAAGAACTGTCTGCAATGCAATGTCTGATCATTCGGGGTCCGGTCTTTAAGAGTTGATTTCAAAGCAATTTTGACTAAAGACCACTTGTACCGTCGTCAATGAACAAGAAGAAATGTATTTAAAATTACATTTATTTAATCGTGTCTTTTGGAAAAATCGTGTGTCTGAGTATTATAAAAATATAAGTACTTTTTTTGTCATGTTTAAAAACAGCCAGTCTGTCTATGGTCCATTGCCGCGACATAAGGACCACTTGTTCCGTCGTCAATGAACAAGAAGAAATATAATTTTAAATACATTTATTTAATTGTATATTTTGACAATAACAGATCATGAAATTTGGCAAGAGGCAAGATGTCGTGATAGCCGAGTGGTGGCGAGCCCGCTTCTTGTTTAGAAGGTCGTGGTTTGAATCCCAGAAACCAGCAAGTACCAATGAGCTTTACTGACTTAAGTACATAACTATCACTGACTCTGTGCCTCGGAGAGCGCCTATTCCACTGGGCTTTTAATTTGTTCTCGTCTTACTATTATATATTATTCTTACTTCTATGCCGATAAGACCGTACCGATGTAAACTGCGGTGAAGCTCGCTGGTCGATCACGCCCTTTAAGCCGTCGGTCCCGGTTGAGACCGATCATCAAAATGGCAGTCGTTAAAATCCACCGACCCGCACTGGAGCAGCGTGGTAGATTAAGCTTCAAGCACCCTCATCTCGAGGAGAGGCTTAAGCCTCTGCAGTGAGGCATAATTGGCTGATTTGGTAAGGTCTCACAGTACACGTAAAGTAAAAACTTCTAAAAACGTTAATTTGTAGTTATCAAATTTTTTTTAATGTATAACTAACTCTTTATTGTGTACTTGTATAAAACCCTAGGTATGCTTGTCGGACTCTTTCTTCGCCGGTTTTTAAATTTAGTTGTGGCTAAACTTTCTGCAAGATAACTTACTCTATGGTGAGACTGTGATGAGAATGATAATGAGCTAACAAAATAGCTTTTGTTCGTTTGTCACGGTGTTCGTTAAATGCTGTGAAATAACTTCGACGGTGAATTAATATCACTGAGAAATGTAAACCTTTATTATCCGACTGTAGATGGAACAGAGGGTAATGTGTTTAACAATACATACTAACTTGAGCTACTTTTGGCGAGATTTTATTCCCAAATTTTGGTAAAAGGTAAATACAAAAAAAAATATAAGCGCTACCGACACATTTTATTATTATTACATTGTTATTATTATTATTACATGACATTTACATTTTTTTACACATTTTTTGCGTTATGGAAGAGTCTGGTGACTGAACAAAGAAGGCAAGCTCCTTCTTGTTTCCCATTACCAATCAAATTGGACATCATTGGAAAGAGCATAAAATATATTATCCAAGTATATACTAGTGTAAGTGTAGTGTAAATGAAAAATTTCGATTTGCTCATTTTGTGTCAGCAGTTGATTGGATTATAAAATTTGGACCGTGCGTGCATAAAATTCAAAAGTAAATCTCGAAAACCAATTCAAAACCGAATACGGTTATTATAGTTTGACCGAAACCGCTGTATCGTGCCTTAGGTATGTGCGCGGCGAGGAGGGAAGGCAGCTCCTAAGCGTTGACGACGGACTGACAGAGCAGATCTGCCTCCCCCCGCGCCGCACACATACCTAAGGCGCAGTACAGCGGTTTCGGTCAAACTATAGCTGATGCAGAGAGACAACAGTATAGTAGAGGATACGATTTCACTCATCTACTTAATGGATGAAAGTATTTTATATAAAATTTAGTATGTTAAAAAATATATCGCGATTGGGTTGGCTGAAAAATTCCTAGCTGAACATATTAAACATTGCGCTCATGAGTTTCAACGAATAAATTTAATACCAACCAGAAGTAGGAAGCCTACAGAATTTCACTTTTCAAAACTTGACAACTGTCATTCAACTCAAATTTTTTAAAGACAACTCTATGTCTTGTCCTCGCAATGAAACAGCGATTGTTTTGATAAAAGACTTATTCATGATATTCATTATAGTTTGATTGAAACCGCTGTACCGCGCCTTAGGTATGTGCGCGGCGCGGGGGGAAGGCAGCTCCTAAGCGTTGACGACGGACTGACAGAGCAGATTTGCTTCCCCCCGCGCCGCGCACATACCTAAGGTGCGGTACAGCGGTTTCGGTCAAACTATAATCAAATGGGTTAAAATAACTAGTATCAATGTACCTGTTTACACCTGTCAATGCAATAGCTATGCCACCAAAAAAACCTGCAGCCTGCAAAGACCACCCAACGTTTGTGTATTTCATGTATAATAATTATCAATATATAATAATTATACAAAAATTACACTAATACATAATAAAACATAATACAATTATTCAAAAATTATGTAACAGGCGATCATTCTGCCTGTTTAATTAATATAGATGTGAAATTTAATTCATCTATTTCTGTAAATGTAGGAATTACGAAGGTGGGATAAACATGATACATATTGTATGACCTTTTGATTTCGAAACCATTAAAAATGAATTAAAATTTATAAAAAAACTTATTTCTTAAAAATATTCCCACGAATTTCCATAAACTTTTCCAATACATTCTGAAACTCATTTAAGCTGCACACGAGTGAAGAAAACTTGTGAATTGCATTTTTATGTAAATACTTTCCAAGCGATTGATTTTAAGTTTTACGTTTAAAGACTTTCTAAACTTGAAAGATGGAAAATATTTGAATTTTTATTGGCAACATTACTTATGTACCCAAATTGCCATTGCTTGTATTTAGGTTGTCACGCTTGTCACATAAAAAAACAGCTTCTACGAAGCCGTAGCCTACGAAGCTGGAGGTCCCGGGTTCGAATCCCAGGTCGTCATATGATGAATATTGATACCGGTACCGGTTCTTGCTTGTTATATGTATGTGGTGTCTTCGCTTCGAACTCAAAACACAGGCTAATGCTTAGTTTGGGGCCTAGACGTTGTTGTGATGTATACGTTATTATTATTATTATTTATATTCTGTTAATTTCAACTTTTCTGACACTTCCGAAACATGTAACGTCTTTATAAGTAACAGGTGTATATATTTCATAAGCACATTTGTGGACAACGGCCGTATCTATCAAACCGAGTTTCCATATTGTATGATATTACAAATTGTAGAGAGCTGCAGATTTCCCAGGGGATCCGCGTAGGGGCCTTTTGTGACTTGAAAGTTACTGCCGTTTAGCCTTTTTTAATGTTACACTTTTGTTTTAGTGATAAAAATGTTTTCTTGGCATCTGTTGGGTTGCCTTCATATTTAGAGTGCAGCAACCGACAGCTTCGTGCGCGTGAATTACACGTTTGTGTTAATCGCAAGGAAGAAGATAATTCCTCATGGTAAAAGATGCCCTATTCGTGTAAAAGGGAAGTCTTTCTGTTGCTTCTATGCACGTTCCATATCCATATCAGCCTATAATGCCTCACTGCAAGGGCTTAGGTTACCTCTCAGAATGAGGGTGCTTGGAGCTTAATCCACCATACTGGTCCAGTGCGGGTAGGTGGATAGCGTTTATGTGTATCGAATAATTATTTTAAGCACGTCATCGCCCGTACCCTATTCTATTTTCCCGTGGGAATAAGATGTTTTTCCGCGGAAAAAATTGTTGATATCTATCCCTTTATAAATTAAAAAAGTGTTTCTGTAGCTTTCGCGATATTAGTATTTTTTATCAAATGTACTATTAAAAATATTCCCGTAGAAATGGAAAATTCGTCTGAGATAAAAAGTTGCCTATAATACTCTATATTCTTTCAGCAATCTCAGTGCAAAAAATTACGTTGTTTTTTGTTGTTGTGACGAGATGAAAGGGTAAAAAAAAGGATAAACGCGGCTAGAATTAATAGGGTTTAAAATATACCATATGTCAGCTTATTACCGTGCTTCGGAAGGCACGTTAAGCAGTCGGTCCCGGACGCTGTCAATAGATGGCGATCGTTACAGTTCCCAACCCGCAGTGGAGCAGCGTGGTGGACTTAAGCTCCAAGCCCCCCTTCTCTCCCTGGGGGAGGCCCAAGCCCCTGCAGTGGGGTAAAAATGAGCTGATGATGATGATGATGATGATCAGCTTATTATGCCCCACTGGAGAGGCTTAGGCCTCAACTCAGAATGAGGATTAAAATAGCCAGTCTACCTCAAACTATACCTATGTAACGTCATTAGCTAATATTCCATTGATTTTCTGCTTATCTTAAAGGGTATCATATTATTTTGATTTTAAATTAGATAATTTAAATTAATCAATTAGTTTAAAAATTCCAGCTAAATAAATTATACAAAATTAAACAAAATAAAAACACTCCTCGATACGCTAACGAGGAACAAAAAAACAAGCAGACATATTTTTATTTATATAAACATCAGTGTAGTTTCACAAATCCACTTTCCACATCAGTCCATTATGCCCCACTACAGAGGCTTAGGCCTTCTGTCTGTGTGAGGGTGCTTGGAGCTTAATCTTCCGCTGCTGCAGTGCGCGTTAATGGATTTTAACGACTGCCATCTGATGGTGGCTACCGAGACAGATTAACGTGCTTCCGACGCACGAAGTCGGTGATAAGTATGTACTTAAGTCAGAAAAACTCATTAGTAATTCGAACCACGATCTTGTAGACAAAAAGCGGGCCCGCCACCACTGGGCTATCACGATCTAATAACCCACTTCGTCTACGTAAAATCATAAAATCTGTTAATGTACCTCTGAATTTCAAAGTTATAGAGTATTATAGTGTGCAGTTCAATGAATTTTGCACGACTGGTGGAGTAGTTTAGAAGTTACTCGGTCGGTTATACCACGTCGGTAGTTTGAAAATAAATAATTTACACCATTATATATCAAACTTTCCTCAACGTTTAACGGAACGGAGTTTAATATTTATTGTGACGTCTATGCACAGAATAATGCCGATCTGTTATAGAAGGTACTCGAATGCGGCTTCACAAACACATGGACCGAATACAGAAGTAACTAAAAATTCGACATCAAAATAAATTGTAAAAGAAATTAAATTTTAGAGACGGTAATAATCAAAGTGATTGCACGCTCGAAACAGTACATTATGATGCGAGTACGGTAAGCTGCATATTATAGTCGAGGTGCTTATAATAAACCCCCGTGACTATAATAGCCAACTTACTGACAACGAGCATCATACGAATTTTTTCAATACATTTGCGATTAAAATTAATAATAATAATATAATAATAATAATAATAATAATAATAATAATAATAATAATAATAATAATAATAATAATATTTATTTCTTCCACAAATGTTTACAAGACATGTTACATCTTGCAAAATACAAAATAGTTTATCGCAAAAAATGTAAATTATTGTGGAAGACTGGAACCTAAACTAGGTCGAGCCTGTATTATAGGTTTCCAGACGCCCACCCCTAGTAATTAGATAGATACTTCGAATATAATAATGGCGGGACCTAAGGGCGCGTACGGGTTGCTTTTCGCGGTTTACGCATGAGATACAAACAGAACGCTCGTTTGTGATTACATTATTAATACAACATTACGGTACAAGTTTCGATGTCATAAAGACTGTATTAGTAACAAATGTATTGAAAATTATATTTTTGAAGCGGTACCTGCACACACAAAGGCTTGACTCCGGCGCCATGAAATATTTCCACGATGAATTTTGAATTAAAATTTAACTATAAAATGGATGAAAAATACTGGCGAACGTGTATTCTGCTATTAAAATTTACCTTAATAATACCTTAACAATAGATTAGTAGTTTACTCAAGTTTAATTCAGTTAATCCCTCATAGCGGTTGGAGCTTCGGATTTGCAACTTATTATATAGTAGAAGGTGGTTTGATACGTGACAGTCTGACAGCCATACAGTTGTAACACTTATTTAATAACGGTTGCTTACTTGAATATACATACAATCTTGCCTATCTTTTGGCGTCTAATTTCTGACGTTTCTGTTTATGACGTTTATTAGGGTAATGTCTGAAGCCAAGGGTCGCGAGTTTGATTCCCGCCCGGGACAAATATTTGTGTGCATGAACATATTTATTAGTTCCGTGTCTGGGGGTAAAATATCTATATAAATGTATAACGTATTTAAATATTATAAAGAAAATTTAAGTATGTATATCTATATTTGATGTATATATGATGGTACTCCGTGGCATGTCCTAAGTATTATTATTATCTATCAGGTATGTATCGTTGATATAATCTTTATAATTTGTGCTTAGGTACCTTCTATTTTGATTCGGGAACCAAATTTCGGCCTGTTCCATTTATCCCTACCAGATCAGCCATACCAGTATGGAAGAATGGAATATTTTTCCACTTATCCATACTAGTAGGGATACTTTTCCACATATCCCTCCTAGAAATGTAAGTATTACCAACTTGAAAATGTTTAAAGTGTTTTGTTATTATGATAAAATAATAAGGAAACCTGTATACAGGTAAGTTACTGGCTGATAGTATACATAATCATACATACCTACTATTATTTATAATTCATTTATTTAATAGAATAAAGTCACTTGTCAATATATCTGTATTTTACCAAAAGAATATGAACAACCAAATAATAATTGTATACAAAATGTGTGATGAGCTAGTTTTTTACAAAGAGGAGCCGTGGAGTTGTACTGCTTAACGATGGCTATCAATATAATTCTAAAAAAAACTGTGTGCTACTACAAAAACTACAAATTGTGTCGAATCCGTAACAATTAATGTATCTTTAAAAGAGATTATGTCTAGATATTAAGGTGCGGCTTTCCAAAACTTCCACCTTAGAAGTGTCAATAATAATTTAGGGGATGGTGGGACAAAGACAAGAAACCAACTTACAGAATTTTGAGAATTGCGGAAATGCAAAAAAAAAACAAAAATAAAAAATACATATCCGTTACCACCGACATGAATTCGCTCCTTGGACTGACATGATTCAAAGGATCGACTATTGAAAGAGGGAATAGACTTCAACATTAAAATAAATTGAAAACAGTAAATACGTTAGAATTTCCTAACCTAACATTAGTAACAAGTGAAAATTCGATTTTTATGTTCCTAGTGGATTGGAACCATCGATTGTTGGTACAGTAATCGGAGCGCCCATATACATTAGGTTTTTATTGGTTTTTTTTTAAACTAACCTAACCTACCTATTGATTGGGAAATGGTGGAAAAGCAACCTATCTTGACCGTATTTCTTTTAAACATTGATAATACATAGATAAAAGTATCTACCATAATTAAATAGTTCTGACTTATTAGAAGAGTATCTGGCCATTGTGAGTTTAGTTTTAAGTCTATCTAAAATGTCTTAGTAGCAGGTATGTATTACTCATTTTAAATTAGTTTTTTTTTCGAATTCCCGTATTTCTAAAAATTCTAAAAGTTGGTTTAATCTCTTCACCTCGCCCTCCTCCTTCTTATTATTTATTAATACTCTTAGAGTGGTAGTTTTAGAAAGCCAACCCAAACCAACCAATAGTGGTAAGTAGAGACGATCTCATTTTTAGTTTCATAGTATATTATTTTCTTAATAAATATGAATTTTATTACATTTTTTTAACTATAGTGTACATTAACTCGGTAGTAGATAAATGGATGTATGATTTCTATATATCCGTACCAGTATGGATAAATGGACATACAATTTCCATCTATCCATACTAGTATGGATAAGTGGAAAAATATTCCATTCTTCCACACTGGTATGGCTGATCTGGTAGGGATAAATGGAACAGGCGCAAATTTCTACGATGGAGGCCTATGGCTAACAAATTAAAAAAAAACTATATGTGGAACTATCAATAAAGAAGTCAAATATCATGAACAATAGTACACAAAATAGGTAGTAGTAATAATAATAATTAATAGAAAAATATAATAACCTATATTTTAATTTATTAAGTTATTATAATGAAATTAAATGAAGTTAGTATATTATAAATAATATTCTATAAAAATTAACTTAAAAAAAAGTTTTATTTTAAAAGAACTCGCTAAGAATGAAACCATATAACACTGAAAGTAATAAATTGATTAAAATATTTATAATAATAAAAATAAACTCTCATTAGAAACTAACTCCATACATGATTAAAATCCCCCCTGATCTTTTTTCCCTAGGGCGCCAAAGTGTGACTTCATTACATGAAAAGAATAATTTTTGAGAAATATTTTGCTTGTAGCTCTTTTATCTCGTCTATCTCTTGGCGCTCTAGATCAACTTCTTCTTTCTCTTTTTCTGGTTCGGTCATTTCTTTGTTTTCAGCCTGTGCGATAGGATGATCCTGAAATTTTTAATTCCTGTTGGTACATCAAAAATTATTGTTGCTAAATGACAATATTTATTATAGCGGCTATTATTATTATTATTATATTACTGAAGTTATTTTGTTAATATATGACCGGTGTTGCCAGTGTGTGTCATGCACAATATGCTCCGTCAATGAAAATACACCGAGTTGTGTATTCAATTGAAATAAGTACACGATCTTCAATAACCCCTAACACCTGGGACATCGGACTTGGGCCCTTTTCACATTATTTGTTTCTCGGAAGAATTATCGATACAGCGTGGTACGACTACAATGTCGAACACAAATACTACGCACGAATAAGAGGTGAGTGTGGGCTTAGCGGGAAGGGATTTCCGCCAGCGGCCGCCAACATACGTAATTGTCAGTTGCCTGGGCATCCCCACTGTAATATGATGACGTTGCGGCATCATATTTCAATATTTTAGTACCTACTGAGGTGTACTAAATCGAAAAACAAGTATTTTATTACGTAAACTAGCTGTGTCGTCGACTTCGTCTGCGTGGACGTACAACTATCTCAGTTGGTTATAAAACACTACGTGAATCTGTGTTCTTTACTATGATTAACCTAGGTACTACACATTAACCCATTCGGGTTAGATCCAAGGCCACGAGCAATTTGAGCGACAGAGACGATTGATAATGACTGATGACAAGTTAATAGGTTAAACAAATTTAGTCAATCAGTAGGTATGTCAATCAGTTAGAATGATTAAACAATTTACACTAATGTTTTGGTGTTTGTTTCTTGGGCAGTTTTTTGACTTGATTCGATAATGACCTACATAAGCTCGCTTACTTATGTTAGGCATGTTCACCTCCGACCACAGAACAGTCAACCTATAGACCACGCTTTAATAAACGTCAGTACGAAAACGAAATCGCCAAAAAGTGGTGGGTTGCGGGGAGAGGTCGGCTAGTTTTCATTGGCTTGTTCAAAATTGACAATTTAATGGCTTCCGACCTGCTTACAACTGACCGCTCACAAGAGACGTACCTAGTTATGTAGTGTCACTACATAGCCTTGGCGAATGCTACTCCCTGTCAAAGCGTGGTCTATAAGGTTGACTTGTCTGTGTCTGTTACACACGCTTTACACCACCGTGATGCGTTTACAAACGAACAAACAAACCGACAAACATATTAAAGTACGAAAATTGGTTTTTTACGTTCTATTATTTATTCTAGACCCCTCTCCCAGTTGTTTTCATGCAAAAATCGTTAATGTACAGAAACGAATAACACGATTTCATTATATGTATAGAAATAGATTTTCACCAAAAATCATTTAATATTGAAAGAGGTGTTGTGAATAATGTGTTAGTTTCCAAAACTGTCGTATTGTCTATGATTGATTGGGTTTACATTGTTAGATAAAAAATGTATGAACCATGTTGTGTAACTGTAATTTCTAGGTCTTTCATAACATAAAAATAAAACCAGTTGTTTAATCAAGAAGTGTATTTAATTAACAACATAAGAAAATAATAAATTTGGAATGTGATGGAAAATTCATCCCTTATACTTAGTCTGTCTGAGCCGATGACCCGTTTATTGTTTCTCTAATAGGTCCCCACAGCAACTTGAGTTCAAAATACCCTTCGTTTTAGTTAGTTATTGAAGCCAGACTGAACTCTGAAATTCGATAAAGTTGCAATCTTATTCGAGTACAGGATACAACCAAGTTACAGCGAGGGAATCTATATTTTTCACTTTACAAAAGAAATCAAGCGACATTGTAGCGTTACGTCTCGACATCCGAATACAAAACCCGATACAAATAGCTTCAGGGTTGGATTAGAACTTATTCAGAAAAATCTTTAGGGTATATTGGAAAGCGGAAAACTCACTCGCAGTCGCTTGTGCCTTTGTCCGTGTGAAGTTTACAGTTTTCGTTTTTTATAGAAACATGTTATATTTATATATATAAGAAAAACTAATAAGTGAAGGAATTTTATTGGTATGTACAGAAATGCCGAAAATCTAAATTTCTAAAGTAATCCGTAGGTACAATGTCATTCTGTTTCATTACTATGAGCCGACGTGAATAATTTCTACGTAGCGCACACCGACTGACGTCACGAGCCTAGCGGTTCGTAAATACACAAACTTTAACCTATTCGCTACTCATTACCCATATTTGGTCAGATTGAAGGTTTCGACCCATTTAATTAATAGAGACAATTGTTTGACAATGACTGATGACTAGTTAAAAGGTTAGTTTGTAATATATCTGAAATAGCTTTTGATAAATAATTTTATTGAAGCAGAAGCGCTCATTAGCATCATGGACTGATGAATGTAGACAGTGAAGCAACATCTTTAAGGGCGGCTTCACGTCTTTTCCGGTTGGCATATTCGGCATGCCCGGGTGGTAATATGTGTAGAGAAAACATTTTCGACTTACCCGAAACAACCCGAACTGTCGGCGTTTTTACCGCATAAAGTAAAACAAACCCCACCTACATAATGCGGCTTGTTAATAATGCTAAACAAAAAAGTCGTAAAGATAATGGGCACTAAATTTTCTACAAGCGGACAGGCATTTTTTGAGAACTTCTTCAAAATATCATTGAATGACAATTCAAATGCACTAAACTTAGAACACAAAAAAAGGTGACTCCTAAATAATAAGAAAACCCGAACTTAATCCGAATCTTGCCGATCTTCGTTCGGGTTGCTTTCGGCACACCCGAATGAATCCGAGCGGGATAGATCAAGATAGATCGCATGGATTCTGCCGCGCTTTAAAACAAGTGTAATAGATAATACCGGCCGACTTGGCCGAATCTAAAATAAAGTTCGACTACACATGTACCTATAGCCGTCCTAATTCTCGCTCCGGACCATCTGACCACCAAAAGTCACCATTGGTTGTCAGTTGGCACTCCAATGTCTCAACTGACTACCAGTGGCCAAATAACACAATGGTAGTCCCATATCATCCACCGGTGGTGTAAATTGTCCCATTTCACTGCTGCTCATAAATTTTTTTATGATTACTTGATGTCCTGGAATTTTTCCTAATTCATCCTGTAAATTTATCACCAATGATTCTTAATAATAGACATGTCATTGTTTTCTGGGTCTATCTGCAACTTCTCTGAAGCATACTATTTCTAATTGTTAAATTATGTATTGCAGTGCCACGTTTTTGTTGTAAATTTATAATGTGTAATCGTGATTCGACTCTCCCGAATTACAAGGTGACCCACTTACATATTAATATGAATATCAACACAAAAAGGAGTACAGCTATACTTTTATAGGATATGTTATGACAGATATGGGAGTACTATTGTATTATTTGAACACTGATAGACAGTTGAGAAATTGGTGATATTTGGTTGATCATCTCACTTCCAAATCTCACCACCGGTGGTCAGTTGAAACGATAAAATTCCCATTTCATCACTGACGATGAGTTAGGAAAAAAATGGTCACAATTGACCTCCAGTAGTCAGATGGGATATGTTTCGTCTCAACTGACCACCGGTGGTGAGATTTGGTGGTGAGATGGTCCGGAGCGCTAATTCTTTGGGAATTTGTCAAACTCCGATATAATGGTATTTGTAAAATTCCTCATGAAGGATTTGCTGTAATATTAAAATTTATATGAGCATCGTTTATGTCAGTCATAAACAGTGTTATACTGTTAATTGAGGTACTTTTGAAGTAATAAGTTTACTCCAAAAGTTATTAACTTATTAAACTTGTCAATTTTATGCGCATTTGACGTCTCAAGTTGTTATTGATAGCTCATAATAATAATTATTCTAACTCTAAGACAATAGTTAGTTAAGCGTATTTAATAATAGCGTTTGTTTTTAGAAACCTAAGCAAAATTACAGACTCAAGTATTGATTGACCGATGTGCATGAACATGTCTATTTGTTCCGTGTCTAAATTTAGTATATATGTATATATTATAAAGAATATTTAAATATGTATATCAGTTGTCTAGTACCCATAATTCAATCAGAATACTTGCTTACTTTGGGACTACATGGCGCTGTATGGGATGTCTCAGATATTATTATTGCTTCCATTCCATCAGCCCTTTTTATACCCCACTGCAGGGGCTTAGACCTCCCTTCAAGCTGAGGGGGCTTGGAGCTTAAATCTACCACGTTGCTCCAATGCGGGTTGGTGGATTGTAAAGACCGCCATCTATTGAGAGCCACCGGGGCCGGCTACTTAACGTGCTCTCCGAGGCACAGAGTTAGTGATCGTTAAAGTACTTAAGTCAAAACTCATTGGTACACGCCCGGATTCAACCCACGGCCACATGGCCTTATAGATTTGAAACAGGTTCGCTGCGTCCTGGCTATCACGACGGATATTACCGATTATTATACAATATAATTTCAAAAACTATATTTTCCAGGACGAACTTTACACGACACACATAATTTTATTTTAAAATGCTATGGCGAAATATGAAGTGGCGTATGTTTGTGTGGTTAAGGCGCTATCTCTATCATCTCTATATATATATCATGGGTTCAACATATAAGCTACGCGTCATCACGCAGGGCAACAAAAAAGTAGTTTAAGATTTTACATTATAGATGAAGATGAATTATGTTCTAATTTCTAAAACACAATAGATAAATAACTTGACAAAATAAAGACAAAAAGTTTACTTTTCCATTACCTAACAGGAAAAAAAAAACATGACACCTAACGCCGTCTCTTCTTAAAAGCTTTTAACTTACTTAAAGTTTGTATTTTCTTTACGAATCACCTGTTCAAAAAAACATAAAAACGATTGCGATGAAACTTCTTCATTTGAATAGTTGAAATAATAAGTGCGCCATTTAGTTCCAAACTAAGCAAAGCTTGCATTATGGGTACCATATCCTGATATACATACTTAAATACACAGCGCCATCTAGTTCCAAACTAAGCAAAGCTTGCAATATGGGTACACATATTTTATATTTGTAAACGCCTGCTTTAATTTAATTTTCTTTTTACTCTGTACCTAAAATATCGGCTCAGTGATCACCATAGAGGTAACATAACTAGAGTTGGCAAGCTCCATATAGCCCTGAGTGTGACGGTTGGGCATAGAGCAAATAAAGACAGCAGCGTTTGGTTTTAATAGATTCATAAATGTCACTTCATAGTATCGAAAGCGTCAAACGAAATTTCGCGGGTGTGAAGACCGGCGTGCGGGGACGTCGCGGAATGAAACTCGCCAACTTGCACCAGCTAGCTATAGTATGAGTAGTTAGACGATAAACGTAGACGAGGGCTTTTAGTCAATTCGTACTTTTACACATGGAGAAAAAGGATGGAAAATATTTGTGCCTAGTTCTATCCTTATTTTACTTTTATGCCGCATGCGCATACGATACTCATTCGACAGTACAGAGATTATAGCTATCAACCAAAAAGCTATCAACTGCGCACACTCAAAATAAAAAAGATAGACTTAGTATAATTATGTGTAATGTAATTCGAGGTACATAATTATTTTCTGTCTCTTTCTGTTGAGGCCCGCATTACGGGCTGGCTTGCTTACTCTATTCTATTATCTCTATGGTAATCACACCCTTTAAGCATAAGGCCCCAAACTAAGCATTAGCTTGTGTTTTGGATACCAAGCAAAGACACCACATACATATAACAACCAAGACCCGGTACCAGTATCGATATTCATCATTTAAATACTGACCCGACTTGGGATTCGCACCCGGGACCTCCAGCTTCGTAGACAGGGTCGCTACCCACTAGGCTAAGCGGTCGTCAAGCTAGATACAATACGTACATCAAGATACCTCGCCGTAACAAAATTGTGAACAAAAGATGAACATTCCTTCAGTTCAAGTATTGCGTACTTTCTCGAAAAAAGAATTTATTTATTTAAATAAATAAATTCTAATATTTATTAATAAAATAAATAAATAAATTCTTAAATAATAAATAAATCATTTAAATTGGTTCCATATGTCCATATCAGCCTATTAATGTCCCATTGTTGGGGCCTGGGTCTCCATCGGGATGAGGGTGCTATAGCTTAATCCATCACGCTGTTCCAATGCGGGTTGGTAGATGCTAACGATCTGTTCATGGCAACCACGACGCATTGCTTAACTTGCTCTCCGAGACACGGAGTCGATTAGTTATGTACGTAAGTAGAAAAAACTCATTCGTACATGCCCTGGGATCTGAATCACGATCTTCTAAACAAGAAGCGGGCTCCCCACCACTCGGCGATCACGAAAACATTATTTATTTATATATTTATTTATTAGAAAAAACAACAGCTGTATTATTTTAGAGTAACAATGGATTAAAATATCAGATAGCCTATAAAGGGTTTTCACGTATTAGAAACTCTATAGAAATAGGTACACTACAAACTAAAACACTTAGTAAGAAGTTACAAATTGTTATACACGTACAATAAAGTTTAGTAAGTTATTTAATAAAAGAAATTTCAAAAACTAAAATTTACAAATAAAAAAAAACAACCTTTGATTAACTTGCGCCTCACTGTATCTGCGCAAGTATAAAGTATAAGATCAATTTTAATATCATGTTTAATTTGATAAGGATTAATACTGTATCCGTATAAATTGCTTTCCAATTACCTCGTTATATGACACCATTTTTTTAAACATAAAAATAGGTTTAGTAAACTATCCATCCCATCAAAAACAATACTTGTCAAAAAAACCAAGTCTCGCAACTCAGTTGTTCTGCGGTAAAAAGTTGTGAGATCCATGTAATACCAAGTCGGTTATTAATTTATTCGGTTATAAATATATTGAGACTTGGCCATCGCCTGAAAACACGTGTAAATTCAATCGCCTGAAAACACATGTAAATTCAATTATTTAGTGCGATGGCCAAGTCTCAATATATTTATAACCGAATAAATTAATAACCGACTTGGTATTACATGGATCTCACAACTTTTTACCGCAGAACAACTGAGTTGCGAGACTTGGTTTTTTTGACAAGTATTGTTTTTGATGGGATCTCATTTCTTTTTGTATTTTGTAGACAGTTCTATTTTTTTCCTTTTCGGTACCTTCTACTTATTGTATATATGTATATCTATATGTATATAGTTTTTCTAAGATATATTATACAACCTTACGCACTCGTAATAAGTACGAATACGCACGTAGGTACGTTTTTTGCATTAATAAATAATTTAATACACGTGTTTTCATGACGGGAATACCCATTTTTTGCTCGATTTGGCAGGGGCACTACCATGCGCCTATATTTACATGGGACTAGCTTAAGCCCGCGGCTTCGCACGCAATATAATAATAACTGCCGTAATAAAACATCGTTACGAATAAAGCCAATATTGAAAAAATTAACTGAAGACTTGGCTGTATGGGCTTAATTTTTTTTTTGCGGTCTTTTCTAGATTTTTTAGTTTTTCCTTGATTCATACACCAAACACTACTTATATTCCAAATTTGAAGCTTCTAGGTCTGCTAGAAGTGCCTTAGAATTTTGATGATCGGTGAGTCAGTGAGTGACAAAATGAAGAAATTTGACCCGTTATAATTTCTTAAAAATACTGGTTCCAATTGAATGAAATTTGAAAATATGCTTATATAATATGCCTGCATGGTTACTGAAAATTTCAGTCTTCTAGTTTTATCCACAACGAAGTTACAGGGGGTCGAAAATGGTCTGAATTGCTTCGAGAAAAGGATGGTACGGCCGTGACGCTTTTCCGCTCGACTTGGTGGGGGCACGGCCGTGCCCCCAGATAAAAGATAGATATATGCCATCGCGGACTTTTCTTTCGTCTTATAAAAGAGGTACAATTCCTCCATACATTATTTTGTTATATCTCAAAGGGATGAGGCAGCGTTTTTGATAAATTCAAATTCAAATTCAAAAAGTTTTTATTCAATATAAGATGTTTGCACACACTTATTGAAAGTCGTAAAAATTGATTAGGTACCGGTTCAAAAACTAGGAGGAGAAGAACCGGCAAGAAACTCCTCCCTATTTATTTTATTTAAATATATGTTTTTCTTAATTGTTTTTTTTTTTTTAATTTAAAGTCTTACAACTATTACAATAATGTCCATGCGCACTTATCATTTAAATACTCGGTAATACAATAGTAAGCTTTTTTCATGAGTTGGACTTTAACTCGCTTTATAAATTGATTAGAATTCAAGTCTAACATTTCTTTTGGAATTTTATTATAAAAACGGATACAATTTCCCATGAAAGAATTATTAACTTTTGAGAGTCTGAACCTGGGAATTGATAACATATGCTTATGTCTTGTATTTAAGTTGTGGCCATCACCCACCCTAGAGAAAGCATTTAAGTTTTTATGTACATAAATTATATTTTCATAAATATACTGACAAGGGACTGTCAAAATATTACCTTCTCTAAAATGAGCCTTTACACTATCTCTAGATTTTAATTTATATATAGCTCGAATAGCCCTTTTCTGCAGAACAAATATTGTTTGAATGTCAGCGGCCTTTCCCCATAGCAGAATGCCATATGACATTATGCTATGAAAGTAGCTAAAATAAACCAGCCTCGCTGTAGGCACATCGGTTAGTTTTCTTATTTGCCTAATTGCAAAAACAGCAGAGCTCAGTTTACCAGCCACCCTCATAATATGAGGACCCCATTGTAAATTTGCGTCGATAGTAATGCCCAAGAACACAGTTTCATTAACAAAACTTAATGAATCTCCTCCAAGTCTCAAATTGACATCAACTTGTCTAACATTGGGCAATGTAAATTTTAAACATTTTGTTTTATTTGCGTTTAATAATAGGTTATTAGCGTTGAACCAATTTAAGACCTGCAAAAGTGAAGAGTTTACTGTTGAATTCCTCTTCATTTCTATTAATTTTAAATACGAGAGAAGTGTCATCAGCAAACAACACTATCTCGGCAGATTTTTCTACCAAGTAAGGTAAGTCATTAATATACACTAAAAACAGAAAGGGACCCAATATAGATCCCTGAGGAACTCCCATTTTCACAATAGAACCCTTCGATTTAACTCTATTAATATCAACTTTTTGAATTCTATTACAGAGGTATGATTCTATTAGATTGTTAGCACAATTATTTATACCATAATGTTTTAATTTAAGCAACAATGTCCGATGATCAACACAATCAAATGCCTTCGATAAATCACAAAAGACCCCTATAGCATTTTTAGAATTTTCCCATGCATCAAAAACATGTTTCAAAAGTAAAATGCCAGCGTCTGTTGTGGATCTTCCTTTCGTAAAACCGAATTGTCTAGAATGAAGTAAATTGTGGGACATAAAATAAGAAAGCATTTGATCGAGCATGATTTTTTCGAAAATTTTGCTTAATGTGGGCAACACTGCTATTGGTCTATAATTAGTGGGGTCTTTTTTATCACCAGATTTAAACAGAGGTATTATTCTGCTATACTTCATTAAATTAGGAAATATGCCCGCTTTAATACAATCGTTAAATATACTCGACAAGTATGGTGCTATAATGTGAACAACAGAACCTATAACTTTCACCGACAGCCCCCATAAATCCTCGGTCTTTTTAATTTTTAAAGATTGAAAAGTTTTAATAATATTAAAAGAATTTATTTTTTTAAACCTGAACTCCGACCCCTGAGTCGGTACATTTTCCTTTAACAAAGTTACAGCACGGTCAGGAGATGAACCCAAATGTTCCGTGATTTTAATGCTTATATTTTGGAAAAAAGAATCAAATTCGCGAGCGACGTCGATTGCTGAAGTAACAGTTCTGTCATCCACCCGTAAGGCAAATTCGTTGTCGGGAGGCTTCATTTTGCCTGTTTCAGTACGTATGATTTGCCACACAGTTTTACATTTGTTTTCTGACTTCTCTATTTTATTTCTAATATGAATAGATTTGGCTGTTTTACAAACCTTTTTGAATATCTTTGAATAAGATTTTACATAATTTACAAATGATTGATTAGTGTTTAAATTTTTATCTTTATATAAACAATAAAGCCGTTCTCTACTTTTTCGAATGCCCGGAGTAGACCATTCACAAAATTTCACTTTGTTACAAGTTTTTACATTCTTTAGTTTAAAACTGTTTTCAAACTCTCTGGAAACAATTTCAAATAAACTTTCATATGATTTGTTCGGATCTTTTTGTAAAAAATCATAATTTAAAATGTTTTTTTCCACTTTAATAGCAAATTTGCTTAATTTTATTGTAGACAATGGTCTATACCTGACACTCAAAGGTTTATCGGGTGATTTCTTTTTTAATGTGACTATTTGACCACAGTGATCGGATTGTAAATGATTTATCACTTCCTTTTTAAGCCAATCACAATTACAAAAAATGTTATCAATACAAGTGGCTGAGGATGCTGAGACCCTTGTTGGTTCAAAAAAGACATTTATTAATTTAAATGTTTTAAAAAGTAATAATATTTTATTGCGCAATGGTGAATCTATAAGTAAGTCAATGTTAAAATCACCGCTTACCAAAATACTTTTCTTTGAATTACAAAGTATGCTCAAAGCATCCTCCATCACTTCCTCAAAAACAGAAAAGTCAGAATTGGGCGGCCTGTACACACACAATATAATACATTCCTGCAATTCAATACATGAAAGTTCAGTATTTCTCTCTACAGAAAGCGAGGTTACATCTCGACGTTCCTTGTATTTATATCCATTCTTCAACAGAATCAAAGATCCACCACGGATAGTAGCCTTTCTGTTGAAGCAGCTTGCGAGCTGGTAATTGTTGATGTTAAATAACATTTTATCACGTGACAACCAATGTTCAGTAATGCATAGGACATCTATATTAAGTTCTAATAAAAACAGTTCCACTAGTTCAATTTTGCTGAGGAAACCCTGTATGTTTTGGTGAACTAATTTAAATATATTAGGTTTCCTCTCTGTCGGAAAAAAGCTCCCAACCGGCTTCATTTTTTTCCGACTCTTTCGACAACAATCGTCATATTTCAACTAATTTTCACAAAACATTAATAAATTATACACGTAAACCTTCTACTTGAATCACTCCGCCCATTGGTGTCAACGGTATGCCAATCCGTTCGGTAGTTTTTGAGTTTATCGCGTTCAGACAGACAGACAGACGCTGCGGGGGACTTTATTTTATAATATGTAGTGATTAAAATTATTACTCGCCCGCCATGTAAAAGTACTTTGTCTATAATTTTTCGTAGAAGTAGGTATCTTTAGTAGGTCATTATGTCTCAGAGGTTTACTTTTTATAATAAGAAATCAGTTCAGAAGTCCTTGAATTATAAGCGTACAAATAAAAATATTATGACAAACAAAATTAAAATTGTCAAAAAAAAATTCAACATTTTAGTAATATATTTGTATAAATAACATAGATAGTACATTTTCCAAAACAATCGCAAACGTAAACTAGATATCACTATAACTTGCGGTTTACCTATTTAATTTGTCGGTTTAGAGTTTAGCGGTTTAGTGAAAGTTTTGACACGCGTTTTGAAGTCGAATACGCGGTGAGGTTGCGTTGCGGTCGATTTTGAGAATAAAGTTTAACGTGTTCGCTACACATTAAGGACGTATGTACAAAAAGTGACAGCTCGAAAATAGGTTTTACTTGACAGCTTGCTTACTACTACACGCGCATCTGCACCAGAGGCAACACATACTTGGCTCTATACCAGAACTAATTAGTCTTGATCATTATTATTTTTATTTATTTAAAAATTAGTTTTCTTTTATGTCAGGTTTTTAATGTTGCTTTATTTTATATAATAACTAGCGATCCGCCCCGGTTTCGCACGGGTAGCAGAGCCATAATGTTTTTACGGTCGTAGTGTCGTATCAGCTTGTTGTGTCGAACATGTGGACTGGATTTCATTAGATTTAAATGTAACGCAAGTTCGTCCAACTTGGATTATTTTTAATGTATTTTATTTCCAATTCTATAAATATATGAAAAAGTAAAGAATAAATACCTAAAAACAAACTAAAATATTTCTTTGTATACAACATTGATAACTTCAGCCTAACCACGTGTGTCGCGTCGTCCGGTATGGCTCCTAAGATATTGATTTAAATTGTAGAATACAAACGGCGATCATAATGTTCATGAAATGCTGAAGGTAAATATCGTATTTAATTTGATAAGGATTAATACCATATCCGTATAAATTGTTTTCCAATCACCTCATCATATTACATCATAAAAATAGTATAGTAAGCTATCCATAAAATATA
This sequence comes from Luffia ferchaultella, assembly GCA_949709985.1. NCBI lineage: Eukaryota > Metazoa > Arthropoda > Insecta > Lepidoptera > Psychidae > Luffia > Luffia ferchaultella. The sequence goes on from OX453261.1 coordinate 3,384,413, forward strand.
GACATATGCTATCGCGGACTTTTCTTTAGTCCTATAAAAGAGACACAATTCCTCCATACATTATTTTGTTATATCTCAAAAGGATTAGGCCGCATTTTCGATGAAAGTTCCCAACCAGCTTGATTTTTTTCCGACTTCTTCAACAATAATCGTCATATTCCAACAAATTTTCTCTTGAATCACTCTGTCCATTGATGTCAATAATATGCCAATCCGTTCGGTACTTTTTGAGTTTGTCGCGTTCAGACAGACAGACAGACGCGGCGGGGGACTTTATTTTATAATATGTAGTGATAACAATAATACCTGGGACATCCCACACAGCGCTATCTAGTCCCAAACTAAGCAAAGCTTGTGTTATGGGTGTGGGTTACGATGTCTTTTAAAGTTCCATTAAAAAAAAATATTAGACAATACTATACTGTGCCACAGTTATCGTATGAGGAGTTTTGCAATACGAGTGCATTTTGTTTGTGATACGTGGCGATGGCGAAACCGAGGTCCCATTGAATGAGGTGACCTTTTCATTTCCCATTTCGTCAAATTCTACTATTTTTGATTCTGGACCGATTGTTTTCAAAATCAATGTGTAAGAGTCTGTATGGTCTTTGATTACGAATCTGTGCTCAGAACTAAAAAAAATTACTGCCTTAGAATCTGTTATAGTTTTTGAACTGCTTGCTTTCAAAATCGATATCTATGGGTCCATGTGGTCTCCCTTCACAAATCTGCGGTCAAAACTGAAAATAGTGTCTGCCATTTTGAACTTCTTTCTTTCTGGGCCTAACACTACTAAAATAAAGTCTGTTTCGAATAGATTAAAATTTTATTATTATTTGGTCCACATTACAAAAAAAAAACACGTCTGTATGCGTTATTACAACAACGATTAATACTTTTGTCAATACAGTTATGTTGTATTTTACAGTACTAAATCTTTTTACTTTACACCAATCACAAGCGAGCATTCTGTTTGCACCGCATGCGTAAACCGCGAAAAGCAACCCGCTCGCGCCCTTAGCTCTTACCATTATTTATTGCTATAAATTGAGGAACCGTGCGAACACCCCTGTTTTGACTAACTTGCCCTTCAAATTTCACGATCATTCAGACCGCCTTCTACAAACATTATCCCATCAAAAACAATACTTGTCAAAAAAACCAAGTCTCGCAACTCAGTTGTTCTGCGGTAAAAAGTTATGAGATCCAGTAATACCAAGTCGGTTATTAATTTATTCAGTCTCTACTTGTAAGTCTCTACTTGTAAGTATGTAATGTTTTATATAAATATATTGAGACTTGGCCATCGCACTAAATAATTGAATTTACATGTGTTTTCAGGCGATTGAATTTACACGTGTTTTCAGACGATGGCCAAGTCTCAATATATTTATATAAAACATTACATACTTACAAGTAGAGACTGAATAAATTAATAAGCGACTTGGTATTACATGGATCTCACAACTTTTTACCGCAGAACAACTGAGTTGCGAGACTTGGTTTTTTTGACAAGTATTGTTTTTGATGGGATCTCATTTCTTTTTGTATTTTGTAGACAGTTCTACTTTTTTCCTTTTCGGTACCTTCTACTTATTGTATATATGTATATCTACCAGCAACGAATTTTCTTAAAGCCCTCTCTCTGACTTATGAACTTTTCTTATTTTTGTAGGTAGCCTTCCGTTTTCTCTTTTCCGGTACTACTTCTTGAGCTTCATTTACAGTTTAATATAATAATAACTGCCGTAATAAAACATCGTTACGAATAAAGCCAATATTGAAAAATTTAACTGAAGACTTGGCTGTATGGGCTTAATTTTCTTTGCGGTCTTTTCTAGACTTTTTAGTTTTTCCTTGATTCATACACCAAACACTACTTATATTCCAAATTTGAAGCTTCTAGGTCTGCTAGAAGTGCCTTAGAATTTTGATGATCGTTGAGTCAGTGAGTGACAAAATTAAGAAATTTGACCCGTTATAATTTCTTAAAAATACTGGTTCAAATTGAATTAAAACGTAATATGCTTATATAATATGCCTGCATGGTTACTGAAAATTTCAGTCTTATAGTTTTGTCCACAACAAAGTTACAGGGGGTCGAAAATGGTCTGAATTGCTTCGAGAAAAGGATGGTACGGCCGTGACGCTTTTTTGCTCGACTTTGTGGGGGCACGGCCGTGCCCCCAGATAGTTTAAAAAAACTAAGAAACTTGCGCTTTGATACCAAATCGATCTAAAAAGGAGAAAATAACTTTTAGAATAAGAATAAAGTGTTTAATGAGGAAAAATAATGTTATTGTGACAAAACGTGGGGTGCCCGATATCAGTTGTTTTAAATATTTTATTGCACTCCACGATTTTTCACAATAACAATAATTTTCAATTTTTTTTCTACTTATTTTCTTTTTTAAAGTTCGATTGTCTATCAAAGTCGTATCAAAGTGTAATTTATAAATTTTTTTTAATATATTATTTTTTATCTTTTTTTAGTCTTAATATTTTTTAAACTACATTCCATTAAAATTTACAAACATAAAGGTTGAACTCACAATTACCTATAAAACGATGAAATGATACAAACCGACACAAAGCTTCATGTCGGTGCTAATCTAACCACTGAGGAGTTCCCTTGTAAACAAATTATCGTGGTGCATCATCAGTTTATAGTGAAAATCATGGATAACTATCGAAATCCAACCTACATGGAAAGGCACGGACTTCATTAACTATATGCCGCCTGTTAATGCTCCTTTCTTTAAAGTGAAAATTTTATTTTTAACTTTTTAGTTTATGTTTTTGAAGTCGGTTTTTATTTTTTACTTATATTATTTTATTTACCATGTTATATAGCATACTGTGCGTTGCGGCTACCTGTCAGTATAACTCTTACACCGCCCTGCCCACACACATACATACTACTAGAGGTTGGATTCAGTCCTGTCATGTGTCGAATCGGATATATTACTCCTATATTGTAATAACTACAATAACGACGGGAAGGGAGTCGATAATTACTGTTCGTGCCTAATAGGGCGAAGAACAGTCGGCACATGTTCACATATAATAAGCATTATATGGTATTTGGGGTGGGCGAGGCATCAAAATTATATATTGTTGCCAGCAACTTTTTAGATGATATAATTGTTGATCTAGATTATTAGTTCAATGATAATTTTTTTTAAATTATTTCAATACGCAATACTAGCCTTTAATTATATTTTTTAATAAGAAATCCAAGAACAACATGCCTACACTAGATACAGCATGGAGACGAAGCCTATGCAAAACCTGCAATTTTTTTGGCCAGTCTTAAGAGTATGTAGGTGTGCAAGCGGCGGTGGAATAGCGATTGGTAACCGTATAGTAGGTATGTTTAGTATTAAAGTAATATTGTACAATAAGTAACATTTACACTAAAAATAACATTTCATTATATGAGATATAAAATAACTCATAGTTATTTCCTTGCACGTGTTTCATGGTTGGTGCCATACTATAAAATAAAGCTATTGATACGACCTTTAAAATGACATATACTACAACTTGATACAACCTGGGTACGCAGCCCATACAAAGATGCCCATTCACTTTTACTTTCACCCACGTCTCAAGATTGATTGAGTTCAACTTTACCATACGTACAGCATTTGATCGGAGAAAAACAAAGACGTACACCCGACCTTTCAATAGCGCTCCTCGGAGCGGTCTGAAGCACGATACCGTGTACGCTTGGTTTTATGCTGTCAGTGTGCTGTCAGTTCATACAAAATAGTATGCCGAAATTTCGGTGAAATTGCATATTATTGATGATTTTTTTCTGCCACTTTTCCGTTTCTTATCAAAATTTCCTCTAACAGAAAGAAAGAATGAAGTATTAACAATACTTAAATGATTTTTTAATCTCAAAAAACCTTGTGATGATGGTGTAATATGTACCGAAAAATGTTAATTTTCCGCGATTTCGGCAAAAGTGGGTTACAAAATAATATTTTTTCAGTGTGAAAGAGTGTAAAATATGCAAATGTTTTCTAACACAATTGTAAATTAAGAACTGATCTTTATTTTAGAATTAGGTTTATGACCATATACCTTTCCAAACTTCCTAAAAATGTACCTAAACATCCCGTTTTTTTGTAATTGCCCCCTTAACCATATTTGGTCAGATTTAAGGTCACGACTTATTTAATTAACAAAGACGATTGATTTATAATGATTGATGACTATTCATAAGGTTACAGGAACAGCGGTTTTTATTGAAAATAACAAAAAAAAATGGTGTCATGGGAAGTAGATAGGGCTTTGTATCTCGCGAAAATGGAAAGGTCCATCTGTAGCCATTTAAAGTGCATAAAATCCATCTTTATGCGAAAGCGGCTCATGTTTTGGCGAATCTATATCGAAGATTTTCGGGGTCTTTGGTCCATCGATACCTCTGGTCTTTGAAATGAGAAATGCGCCGCTTTTTTATGGCTCCTTTTACCCTAAAAAGCGACACACGGCGCCATCTAGTCTCAAAGTAAGCAAGTATTATGCTTGTATTATAGGTTAATAGAAAATTGACATAAATACTTAAATATTCTTTTTTGTAATATATACTTATATAGATACTTTTATACTCAGGCACGTAACAAATAGACATGTTAATGCACGCAAATATTAGTCCCGGGCGGGAATCGAACCCCGCGACCCTTGGCTCCGTAGTTAGGGTCTCAAACAACACATAACATAATCTAATTATTAATATTTCACCAAACATGTATTTTTGTCTACATTTACGTTTCAACGCGGGGCTATAGAATTCAGTAATGAATTCTTTTAAGCTGTAAAAGTAAAGTCTAAATGCAATGTCTAATAATAAAGCTTGACGTAAATATATGACGTAAAAAATAATGAGGACCGCTTAGCTTAGTGGGTAGCGACCCTGTCTACGGAGCTGGAGGTCCCGGGTACGAATCCTAGGTCAGGTTAGTATTTATATGATGAATATCGATACTGGTACCGGGTCTTGGTTGTTATATGTATGTGGTGTCTTCGCTTGGTACCCAAAACACAAGCTAATGCTAAGTTTGGGGTCTAGACGTTGTTGTCATGTGTACGTTATTATTATTATAAAAAAAATCAACGGATCTCCTGCTTTCGCACGAACTTCTTACGACATTGAAAATGAACCTAACGGAATAAAGTAAACACACATATTTTGGATAATATTTTTCGAAATAAATTAAAAAAAAAATAATAACACAACTGTATCTGAATAAGCTTAAAACTTTGAAATATAACATTCTATATGACATTTCGATCGAACAAACCGAATTAGTACGAAATGTAACACCGACGCATATCCGACTTTCAACTAAGGGCACCCTTAACCACTACTTTCGGTTGTCCGATTCTAACAATTTTAGTCTCAATCGGTCCCCCGTCTAATTACCCCGAGCCTTTTTTTAAATTTTTTTCTTATTCGGACTTAGTTCTCGAGATATTGAACTCCCAAAATAAAAATCGGGAAAAAATATTGCAATTTTTTGGTTTTTTGCCGATATTTTTTTTGTTTTTGAACTTTTTCCAAATTGTCTTTTGCCATCTTGTACAGCTCGCCGAGCTGCGTCTTTTGACATCACGTTCATTTCGATATCTCGAAAACTCTTTGTGCAATCTGCAAACAAAACTCACAAAACAAAACTCTCACAAAACTCCCAAATGACCCCCTATACTCCAACGAAATGAAAGTCATTTCCAATGACAACATTTCCAATGACAAAAAGCCACCATTTCTAGTGAACTATTACAAAGTGTTGTGTAAATATAAACTTAGTGCGCGTAACCGATCGATTACTCAGCATACAAAAAATAGGATTCGGTCCATGTCTAATCTTCGCTGTATTTTTGTGTCAATATTTACAGAAAAAATATATTTGATAGGAAAAATATTGTCACAGAACGGTACATATATTTTTTTCTATTTTTGATAACTTGTTTAGTTGTTTGAAAATAAATTCCTCAAAAACATGATTTCCGTAGATTCTTTGTTTTTGAAAATAATGAGCCGTAAATTCGAATTCCTCAAAAACATGATTTCCGTAGATTCTTTGTTTTTGAAAATAATGAGCCGTAAATTCGAATTCCTCAAAAACATGATTTCCGTAGATTCTTTGTTTTTGGCCATAACTCCGAGTGTATAGGGTCTAGTCAAGATTTTAAGGTATTAAAAGATTAAAAATTCAGTTGCGCATCTTATAACTTCAAAATTTTGGAAATCGGTCTAGTAATTTTTGTAAAAAATTGGAAAATGTAAAAAAATCGGGATTTTTTTGGACTTTTTTTTTACTAAATCCAAAATATTTCGAGATCGGGGACCGATATCGAAAACGAAAAAAAATAGTGTCTTGGCCATTGACGTAGCTACGACTTGAGACCAAGTTTTTGGAAATCGGTTGATAATTGTAAGAGAAATTATTTCCGAAAGATGACATTTTTTGGTCGATCGCTGGTGTTTGCGGATATAAGATACTATATTTCTGAGGTTATTCGTCGGATCGCTTTGAAGTGTTATAAAAAAGGTTAGAAGGCGTCAGTAGCTACAGTTTGAGACCAAAATTTTGGATATCGGTTGGAAATCGAACAAGAAATTTGACATCACATGTTAGATTTTATGGACGATCGGGAAATTGTTAACATTACGGTCATCGCCTTTCGCCCTGTATTCGTTCGAATGCTTCATTATCGAGTTCAAAACGTTTAAGGATATCAGATGCTGCAGTTTAAAACCTAAATGTTTCAAATATGTTGAACAAACGAAAATATTTTTGTCATTGAAAATGACTATCAAATCCATTTCACGGGAGACGCATTTTTAGCCATAACTCCGAGGGTATGGGGTCTAGCTAAGACTTTAAGTTCTTAAAAGATTAATAACTTAGTTGCGCATCGTATGACACAAAATTTTGGAAATCAGTTGGGTAGTTTTCAAAAAAAAATTGAAAATGTAAAAAAATCGGGATTTTTTCGAATTTTTTTTTACTAAATCTAAATTATTTCGAGAATCGGGACCGATATCGAAAATTAAAAAAAAAAGTATCCTGGCCATTAACATAGCTTCAATTTGAGACCAAGTTTTTAGAAATCGGTTGGTAATTGTAAGAGAAATTATTTCCGAAAGATGACATTTTTTGGTCGATCGCTGGTGTTTGTGGATATAAGTTACTAGCGACCGCCCGCAGCTTCGCTTGCGTAGACTACACATTTCTGTTTTAGATAGTATTAACATTCGAAACGGTTTATACGTACTTTTTGCTGAAACTAACATTGGGTACACCCATTCAAACTTTCAATCTTCATTCTCTCCACTCCTTTAAGAAAACCGATACTCCCATACTTTTCACCTGCCGTTTCCCACCCTTAAAATGTGTAAATCCAAAAACCCTGAAACACGTCATAATTTATTTATGTTAAAATTTTTGTTTCTAACTTTAAAGAACAAAGACTCTCATACAAAGCCCTTCCATCTCTCCCTCCTTAAATTTGAAATTTCCAAATATTCCTTTCTTAAAAAATTAATACGTTATAAAATAAACCTCTGTTTCAAATTTCAGCTTCCTAGACTTAGTAGTTTTGGCTTATCTACGTTGATAGATCATTGAAGACAAACGACAGACACAAAAAGTAGCTGATTTCACTCTTGACAACCTTCTTTCACGTCTGCAAAGTTTCATTAAAATCTGTTTAGCCATTTTAGAAATTAGCTCGAATAGACACATAGACGTACAGATAGACATACGAACAAAAAGTAACGAATGTCACTTTTGACTACCTCCTTTTCATACCCGTGAAATTTCATTAAAATCGGTTTAACCGTTTTGGAGATTAGCTCGAATAGACAAATGGACGTACATACAGACATACAAAAAGTAGTGTATGTCACTTTTGACCACTTCTTTTCCATATCTGTGAAGTTTCATCAAAATTAGTTTAGCCGTTTTGGAGATTTGCTCAAATGGACAGACAGACAGATAGTATTATTTTATACATATAACCTATAGCCTTACTCAATAAATAGACTATCCAACACAAAAAGAATTTTTAAATTGAACCAGTAGTTCCTGAGATTTGCGCGTTGAAACAAACAAACAAACAAACAAACTCTTCAGCTTTATAATATTAGTTAGTTACTATATTTCAGAGGGTATTCGTCGGATCGCTTCAAAAGGTCTAACCTTTTGTATAACATTTTGGGCGTCGGTAGCTACAGTTTGAGACCAAAATTTTGGATATCGGTTGGAAATCGAACAAGAAATTTGACATCACATGTTAGATTTTATGGACACAAAATAATCTGTGAAATTCGGATTTGAGTAGGTTCATTTTCAATGAAACCGATAGTTGCGGGGACTGCAAGATCTGTGGATTTTTTGAAAATAATGAGCCGTAAATTCGATATTACTGCGAATTAAAAAAAAATGTACCGCCTTAGGAACATCCTTTCTTAATGACCCTGAACATTTTGGTTTCAATTCATATACATTTCACGGGTAGAGACAGTCACGGCCCTCAAACTGTTTCTACGTGTATTTTATACGTATTTTTGGGAATTTATTCTTGCCATCTCTGTCACTCAAGAATAGGTCGGGATTGAAGGATTGAAACGGAGATAGCGATGCCAATTCGAAGCCGCGTACTGAAAGACCATCCCCTTAAGAGCAGACACTGGCGTTTTGGCCGCGTTTTCGTTGTACGATTTTACATAATGTACGTAGTTATTTTTTTACGTGACAAAACAATAAGAAAAAACCAATTCCAATAAATAAGAACAAATCACAGCTATATACGAACTTCCCATTGGTGAGAACCATAGACATAGAGTGCACTCAACGCAACTGGGATATATTTGTATATGCATGCACTGAGAAAAATATAATTGTACTGAAGAAAAATACTATGGTGAATTCAGATTTTATTATGATGATTTCACTGTCAGTATAACAATTGATGTTCCAGATCATCATAAATACGAGGAAATCGAGGAAAAAAAGACTACGTGTCATAATTTCCGCAAACGCATATTTTGTCATCTTCATATTCCTCATTTTTTATGCGGCTCATCCATTGCTCGACATTTTTTTAAGGGTGGTATTGCGCGTCTGGTATTCTAATGTAAGGGGATGCTAGAACGACGCATATAAGTTTTCTTTCCTCATTAACTCACCCTCAACTCATGAATTAGGTTTACACTCGATTAATTTCGATTACTGACAACAGTTCAAAGAAATAGTAGTCCATAAATCCCCATGTTTAGAAGCGAAACCGCATAAATACTATAGTTTTGGAACATCAAACGTTTTTAAACAAGGAAGTTATTATGTGCGCCATGTTGACAATTTTTAATTCCCACCGCGTATATTTTGAGCGAACTCATTCTGAAGTTGGCGGTTCGTTTGGATTAATAACACATAACTAAATAAAAAATTGTGAAAATAAATAGAGGAAACTCGGAAGATCTACTTTTCTACTGTAAGTATGCTGGATACGTCACGAGATTAAATGGACATTTTTCCTGCGCTATTGATATCTATATCTAAATAAATAAATAAAATATAAATAAATAACGTATACGATATAACAGCGTCTAGGCCCCAAACTAAGTATTAGCTTGTATTTTGGGTACCAAGCGAAAACACCATATACATATAACAACCAAGACCCGGTACCAGTATCGATATTCATCATATAAATACTGATCCGAAATGGAATTCGAACCCGGGACCTCGTAGGCAGGGTCGCTACCCACTAGGCTAAGCGGTCGTCAATATCTGAATTTATGTTTGTAAATAACAAAATAATAATAAGAAATACAAAAGAATAGTAAAGGACATTTATTTGAGTGTGGTTATCTGTTATACGCCAAAACATATGAACAGATCATGAAATTGAGTTTTACTTCAGAAGTCTTTTTGACTGTTCTACTGTGCACTTCGTAGTCCAGTTTATTCATTTTTAATCCATTAAATGATCGAAATATTGGTGAAATCCACAGTACATTATGCCCCACTATAGGGGCTTAGATCACCCTTCGGAATGAGGATGCTTGGAGCTTAACTCACCACGCTGCTCCAGTGCGAGTTGGTGGATAGCCATATCTGAAAAGATGAACACTTTTTCGGGCTTTAGCACTTCTTAACAACCATTGACTTAAAAGGTAGTCAATATTAACCTTTAAAAATTATGTAGAGGTTACATCAGAGCTGTATCAGAGCTTGAGGAAAATGACCCACGCAGAGTGCTCCAGCTGTGATAATCCTAAGGTGTAGTGTCTAATATTAAAATACCTTACGTGGTTGTGCAATGTGGTGTAACGTGGTCTAGTTACCGGAAGGTAATCTAGTTTTTGAAGGTAAGCAGCCTAATTTATTATATTTATTTATTTATTGTTATAAAGTAAACTGACAGCTATAAATAGTTTGCAAACTTAAAAGTTGACAAAATTACATTTTGCAAAGCCAATGATAAGCCAACCTAAATTAAATATTCTATAAAATGATATACTTCATTAATATATTGGACTAGCGACCGCCCGCAGCTTCGCTTGCGTAGACTACACATTCCTGTTTTAGGTAGTATTAACATTTAAAATAGTTTATACGTACTTTTTGCTGAAACTAATATTGGGTACACCCATTCAAACTTTCAATCTTCATTCTCCCCACTCCTTTAAGAAAACCGATACTCCCATACTTTTTACCTCTCGTTTCCCGCCCTTAAAATGTGAAAATCCAAAAACCCTGAAACACGTCATTATGTATTTATGTTAAAATTTTTATGTTTCTAACTTTAAAAATCAAAGACTCTCATACAAAGCCCCTCCATCCCTCCCTCCTTAAATTTGAAATTTCCAAATATTCCTTTCTTAAAAATTAATACTCACTTTATAAAATAAACCACAGTTTCAAATTTTGGCTTCCTAGACTTAGTAGTTTCGGCTTTATCTACGCCGATAGATCAGTGAGGACAAACGACAGACAGCCACAAAAAGTAGCTGATGTCACTCTTGACAACCTTCTTTCACGTCTGCAAAGTCTCATTAAAATCTCTTCAGCCGTTCTGGAGATTAGTTCGAATAGACACATACACTTACAAACAGACAGACGAACAAAAAGTAGCGTATGTCACTTTTAAACACCTCCAGTTCATATCCGTGAAATTTCATTAAAATCGGTTAAGCCGTTTTGGAGATTAGCTCGAATAGACAGATGGACGTACATACAGACATACAAAAAGTAGTGTATGTCACTTTTGACCATTTTCTTTCCATATCTGTGAAGTTTCATCAAAATCAGAATAGCCGTTTTGGAGATTTGCTCGAATAGACAGACAGACAGATAGTATTATTTTATACATATAGCCTATAGCCTTCCTCAATAAATAAACTATCCAACACAAAAAAAAAATTCAATTCAAACCAGTAGTTCCTGAGATTTGCGCGTTGAAACAAACAAACAAACTCTTCAGCTTTATAATATTATTAGTATATTAGTATATATTATATTAGTATAGATTAATATACTTCATTAACAGTGCATTTCAAAGAACTATATAATATTCTTGCATATTGTTAATGTGGAAACTAAGATAAACTTCCCATTTCGAAATAGTAAGGGAGTGTGAGGTAATTGGACCTACATAAAAAAAAAAATTTAATTGAATAATCTAATATTATTATATATATTTATTATTGGCACTTTTTTAATTCTTTTGTTATTTGTCTATAATAATTGTAATGAATTTTCCTATTAAATCGACAAAAGACTTTAAAAATTTACAAATAATAAATGTTTTTTTTCGCTCCCGTTGGATTGGCTCCGATCGGACAGTTACTTGTCTTTCATTAATTTATTTCATTATTGAATAGTAAGGTATAATACCGAAATATAATTTGGAAACATTTGCAAATATTTGCAACAATAACCGGCATTCGTTTCCTTGCGATATAACATTTCCAACTTATTTTTAATTCATTGTTATAATTTATCCCACAGTAATCAACACAACTATATATTTGTATTTAACCAATATGGTTAACATTACAGCTACGAATACAATAAACAGTTCGAATGATTTAACATTGAATTCCGACTTATTGGGTTTTATATCGGAATACACACCCCTAAGAATTTTTCCATTTTTGTTTTTAACTCGATCCAGCGACAATGTACCGAGAAATAGTGCATCTGGAAGAACTTTTAGAGACGTGCATAGAGCTTTTTCCAACATCAAAATCTGTAGTGAGTTTTCATATTTTCACTTTGAAGACATAGTACTGTAACTTTGTGACCTAATATTCTTCCGTCGGGAAAATTTCGACTTCATCATCATCATCAGCCCATTTTACTCCACTGCAGGGGCTTAGGCCTCCTCCAGGGTGAGGCGGGGGTTTGAAGCTTAAATCCACCACGCTATTTTGATTTGATTAATTTTTTTTACGCTTATTTTGTTCGACGAAGTGATTCTTTATGTTACTATGCAGGGGCTTAGGCCTCGGAGCTTAGGGAGCTTGTAGCTTAATCCAGCATACTGTTACAATGCAGGCTGGTGGATTTTAACGACTGCCATCTATTGATGGCAATCGGGACCGACGGCTTAACGTACTCCCCAAGGCGTACAGTCAGTAATAGTTACGTCCATAAGCTAAAAAAAGTCATTAGTACTGTGCGTCCGCTCCTTATAGTAAATAAATTTGACAGCAACGTTTGCTTTTAATATAGTCAGGAATATCACTTCACAGTATCGAAAATGTCAACCGCAATTTCGTGGAGGTGAAGGCCGGCGCGCGGAAATCTCGCGGACGGACTGAACTCGGATTGAAACTCGTCATCTCGCAACGTATACACACCAGCTAGCTAAAGTATGAGTGCTTCTAGTCAATCCATACAGGCTATTTTAGAAACTACGCAAGAATAAATATATCATTCAATCATTTAGTATCTCATTTTTTTAAAAATATTTATATAAAGTACCTCAATGAAACAATAGAATATCAAATTACATATTTAAATACCAAATCCACCAAAACACTTTGTGTGTTTATTATAACACGCACGCACCAACATACACTGCCGGTGTACAGCGTGTGCGGATTCCTTGAAGTAGCCACCCGTGGCCTTTCAGCGAGATTCACCGGCCGGCTTTTTAAAGCGTGCAAATCATTTGAACGGAAGCACTGTACATGCTCTGGGATTCGAACTACGGCCTTCTCAATAATAAGCGGGCTAATTACCACTCAGCTATCACGGCACGGCACGGCACTCTTTATCTGGTTCGTGAAAATTTTTAATAGTTTTTCAAGTTAGATCAATAATCTCATTATACTATTTACTACCTGTTTTGTAATTATTTTGATAAATAAATATAATAATATTAAAAAAATATATTATTCAGTTTATTTGGCAGATTCCTGAAGATCGTGGCAGACAAGAGATCTGTCAATTTTTAATATAACTAAACGACAAAACGTACGGTGATCTGTATTGAAATAACTAAACTAAACTATTGTTTTTATCGTTCAAAGAAACCAAACCAGAAAGCGCCTTACTATTTTAATAATAATAATAGTAATAATAATAATAGTAATATCTGGGATATACCACACAGCGTCATCTTAGTTCCACAATAAGAAAGTATTATCCTTGTATTAATACTAATAGACAATACACGGTACTTAAATATGTTTTGTAATATATACATATATAGATACTCTTACACCTAGATTCTTGGGCTTAGTAATATTATAAATGTGTCGTGATAGCCCGAACACAGCGAATCTGCTTCAAATCATAAGGCCGTGTGGCCGTGGTTCGAATTCGGTACACCAATGAGTTTTTTCTGACTTAAGTACATTAACCATCACTGACTCCGTGCCTCGGAGAGCACGTTAAGCAGTCAGTCGCGGTTGTTGTCTATAGATGGCGGTCGTTACAATCCGCCAAACCACATTGGAGCAGTGATGGATTTCAGTTCCACTGCTGCTCCAATCACTGCTTGTGATGGATTTCAGTTCCAAGTCCCCTCATCTTGAGGGGAGGCCTAAGCACCTGCAGTGGGCTGGAATATAAAAAGGGCTGATGGAATGGAATGGAATATCAAAAACAGGACAAGTATGTGCCGGATCACATACAGTGAAGGGTTCCTTAGTCGGGATGAATATTCAAGGTTAAAATTTAAATAATAAGTTTAAAAACAAAATCAAAATTTTTTTAATATTCATTTATTATTTCATATCAAGTAACAAAGACTCATTTGTTAGTAAAACACCTACATTACAACCTAAATGTTAGTAACATAATATAACAGTCAAAATTAAAAGAAACTACAAATCACAAATCGACAACAGATTATAAAAATTAACTAAATCATACACAAGATGTTAATACTATATCTATCCTATATGAAATGGCTATCCGAGAAAGAACACAAGCCACAACAAGTCACAATATTATAATATATATCTTATTCAAACCATTTTTAGTTGAAAGCGCTTTATAAGTTGTAACTAACTTAGTTTTTTTTAAAGATTTTTTAAGCCGCCACATTTTAGGAATTTAGGAGTGCACCTATCAGCAACCATTGACGTGAATGAAAGTCATTTAGTAATCTCTATAGTATTTTCAAAAACTATCTATATCTAAGTTATATATAAAGCCTAATCTAATTTTTTTCATAATACTACACCATTGTATAGTGGTTTATAGATTACTCGAACCTTACAAATTTCATTAGTATTGTGACAGTAGTTTACGAGTGAAATGTCTGTGACAGACAGACAGACAGACAGACAGACAGGACAAAATTATAAGGATTCATATTTTTCCATTTAGCTATGGAACCCTAGAAAGTGACAAAGTGGCAAGTAATTTAACTAAGTTAAAACAAAAAACATAGTAATAATAATAATACCTGGGATATCCCACACAGCGCCATCTAGTCCTAAATTAAGCAAATTTTGTATCATACGTACCAGACAACTGATATACATACTTACATTATCCGTTTTTTTTATTTATATACATATATAGATATTTTACACCCAGAAACGGAACAAACAGACATGTTCACGCCCATAAATATTTGTCACGGGCCGGAATCGAACCCGCGCCCGTTAGCTCCGCAGTTAGCTTAAGTATCTAAACACTCGGCCAAGCGGTCATTGTCATAGTGATATAATAGTCAGGCGGGTGTTCTAAATTAATTCTATTGTAATTAAAGATACAAGCATCGAATCCTCTTCAACAATTAGTTCATAGTAGCATAAATATTAATAATACACATAGATTGACTAAAGTAATCGAACCTGATTGGCTGAGTGGTTAGAGACCCTAATTGCGGAGCCAAGGGTCGCGGGTTCGACCCGCCCGGGACAAATATTTGACTGCATGAACATTTCTATTTGTTCCGTGTCTGGGTGTAAAAGTATCTATATATGTAGATATTATACATAACATTTAAGTATGTATATATCGACGACCGTTTAGCCTAGTGCATGGGTAGCGACCTTGCCTATGAAGCTGGAGGTCCCGGATTCGAATCCCAGGTCGGGTTTAGTATTCATATGATGAACATTGATACTGGTACCGAGTCTTGGTTGTTATATGTATGTGGTGTCTACGCTTGGTACCCAAAATACAAGCTAATGCTTAGTTTGGGGCCTAGATATTGTTGTGATATACGTTACGTTACGTTACGTTACGTTATACGTATACCAGTTGTCTAGCTCCCCATAATACAAGCATAAAACTTGCTTACTTTGCGACTAGATGGCACTATGTAGGATGTCGACAAGTTGATGTCAATTTGAGAGTTGGTGGGAATTCATTATGTTTAGTTAATGAAACTGTATTCTTGGGCATTACTATCTATGCTTTACAATGGGGTCCTCATGTTGTAAGGGTGGCTGGTGAACTGAGCTCTGCTGTTTTTGCAATTAGGCAAATAAAAAGATTAACCGATGTGCCTACAGCGAGGCTGGTTTACTTTATCTACTTTTATAGCATTATTCTGCTCTGGGGAAAGGCCGCTGATTCAATCAATATTTGTTCTGCAAAAAAGGCTATTCGAGCTGTATATAAATTGAAATCTAGAGATAGTGCAAGGGTTCACTTCAAAAAAAGTGACATTTTGACAGTCCCTTGTCAGAGCATTAGTGAAATTATAACTTATGTACATAAAAATTTAAATGCTTTCTCTAGGGTGGGTGATGGCCACAACTTAAATACAAGACATAAGCATACGTTATCAATTTCCAGGTTCAGACTTTCAAAGGATAATAAGTCTTTCGTAGGAAATTGTTTTCGTTTTTATAGTAAAATTTCAAAAGAAATGATAGACTTGAATTATAATCAATTTATAAAGCGAGTTGAAGTCCAACTCACGAAGAAAGCTTACTATTGTATTATTGCATATCCAGATGATAAGTGGGCATATACATTATTGTAATAGTTATAATTTCTAAGCATTTTAAATTTAAAAAAAAATTAAGTAAAACATATATTTAAATAAAATAAACAAAGAAGAGTTTCTTGCCGGTTTTTTTCTTTCTAGTTTTCCAAATCGGTACCTAATCAATTCATTTTGAGTCTCAATAAGTGTGTGTAAGCCGTAATGTAAACAAACATTTACTTATTTTTTTAAATTTTGCTTCATTTTTATTTTTGTTATTATTATTATTATTATTACTAAAAATACATTATTCGGTGGAGATTTACGTCATTTTTTGTGTGCTATCACAATTCACTAAAATTTTAAGAATTGGCAAGTCATAATTACATGTGAACAAAATGTCGCTATAGGCTTTATCAAATATTATGTGCTTCGATACCTAAATACCGGAATATCCGGATAAAAACCGGAAACCCTGGCCGGAAGTCGGTGCCAACACCGGAAGTGTTGAGCACAGCTGTTTTCCTTGTAAGTTTTTACTGCTCGTTATTAAAACTGCTCTCGTACTGGTTTCGCTAGTTTGGAATTAAAATATTAGGGTACCACAAAGAACAGGCAAAAAAGTTCTTTACCTAATAATAATAACGTATACATAACAGCAATGTCTAGGTCCCAACTAAGTATTAGCTTGTGTTTTGGGTGCCAAACGAAGACACCACATACATATAACAACCAAGACCCGGTGCCAGTATCAATATTCATCATATAAATACTGACCCAACCTGGGATTCGAACCCGGGACCCCCAGCTTCGTAGGCAGGGTCGCTACCCACTAGGCCAAGGAGTCTTCTGTAGCTGTATTTCGTACATAAAAACACGCTGGCCGTCTGTAGTTGTATTTTGATCGCATTTATATATATTTATAAATATATAAAAGGACCCCTTAATAAATTCAAATTGGCGATCTCGATTTAACGACAAAAAGTTCCGGTCACGTATGAGTTCACACCGTCAATAATTTAAGGAAAAAATATTTTTTTTTTCTAACATCTTCAGATAATCCATCGAGCGATCTAAATTCGAGTGGACTTTGCAACACATAAATTCTTTTCTGATTGCCCCAAACAATATCGCTTTAATCATGTCAAGCCAATCAGATAGCGAAACGCTACCTCAACCACTTCCAGTTAAAAACTATAAAAACCCCGTCATCACACAAACCAATAGTCGAACCAATGCTCTCAGATACTCAAGTCCTCGTCTGGATAAGGTTTGTATTTTACGATAATGTAAATGGTGTTTGTGTTTTTGTTTTAACCTTTTGACTTGTCGTTAATCATTATCAATCAATTGTTTCTGTCAATTAAGTGGCTCGTGACTTTCAAGCTGACCCAATTGGGTTAATGAGTAGTGCATAAGTTAATTAAATTTCTTTTGTCTGCAATTTAACTTTCGTTTTACTATAACGTTCTACTGGCGGCGAGGCACAATTGTAAACACGACGCCAACTTTCATATTAGTCAATACCCATTCACTCTATCAATCGTCCCTTATAACTAACTATAACTTGGAAAGGCAACACTGAAACAAATATTTACAGACGTCACATCCACAGCCTGAAATTGATATATTACGCGCGTGTTCAGTATCTTAATTGGCATTATGTTAGTCTATTCTAATATTTATATAGTAACAAACCCTAAACATCAGAATAGACCACTGTAACAGGTGTGAATTGCCTATATTATCGCAGCCGGCTTGCCTTTTTACAGGTCACCTTTCGCCATTGGGCCGCAGCGTAGTGCTCAATCAGGGATTAGGACTATAAGTGATTTTAAATCATATCGTGTCGCGGGTTTACGGTTGATTATTGAAACCATCGCCTGGGTTTTTACAAACGAGCGTACGTTTTCATTAATTTTGAAAAATAATAATAATAACACATACAATCACAACAACGTCTAGGTCCCAAACTAAGCATTAGCTTGTATTTTGGGTACCAAGCGACGACACCACATACATATAACAACCAAGACCCGGTGTCAGTATTAATATTCATCATATAAATACTGACCCGACCTGGAATTCGAAACCGGGACCTCCTGCTTCGCAGGCAGGGGCGCTTCCCACTAGGCTATATAAAATAATAATATAATAAATAAGCCTTTATTTACTGTCTACAACTAATATAGATGCCATAAAATAAGCCACTTTTAACTAAGATCTTATATACATATATATTTTACAACTATCGGCAAACAGTTACTCTGTTGTAGCAGTTTGTCTTTCGACAAAGGCCTCCTCTAAAGATGTCCACTCTTTTCTATTTTTTTGACCTCCGTATCCATGTAGTTCCAGCTACATCTTTTATATCGTCCTCCCACCGTTTTATTTGTCGTCCTTTCCTCCTCTTTCCATCCCTTGGGTACCATTCCGTTATTAGTTTTGTCCATTTTTCTCTTGTTTCTCTTAGAATGTGTCCTGTCCATTTCCATTTTAAAGCTCTATGAACTGTTTGTACATTTTTGAACTTAGTAACCGTTTTAATGTCCTTTAGTCTTACTTTATCTTTTTTCTGCAACCCATAACACTCCTTTCTATAGAGTTTTGGCAGACTCTTAGTTTGCTAGCCATTTTTTCTGTCAGTGCCCAAGTTTGACAACTATAAGTTAAGCATGGCAATATACATAAGTTGAAAACTCTTCTTTTTTCTTTTAAAGGCATATCTCCGTTCTTCATCACTTCGCTGAGTGACTAAAATCTTCTGCCACTAGGCTAAGCGATCGTCAAATATGTGCATAGATTCGAAAATATAGATAACTCCGGTTCTAGATGAATGCATATCACTTATTTTGAACATAGCATATAATATTTTGAATATTTAAAATATATAATAATTTAGATTTTGGAGTTGTGTGTTTGAAAACAATAAAAACGCGTTCACTCCTATAAATAAAATGATAAGAATGTATTTCAACAAAATATATAAATGGATCTGTATTTTTTCTGGGGCAAACTTACATCAGTTATAAATAATTTGTTAAACTGATGTAAGTCTGCCCCAGAAAAAATACAGATCCATTTATATATTTTGTTTATTTTAAATATAATTTTTTTTAAATATAAAATTCAGTATATATACGCATTTAGTAAATTGCCAAACGAATTTAATCCTTGGATGGATTTTCTACGACCGAACTCAACAAGAGATCAGCAACTTCATATTAGTTTCATTTCAGGTCCTATCTCGCCTAAGATTTTCTCGAGGGTGAATTTAAATTTCAACTGTATGTTTCTATCGTACCTTTAAAATCCTGTGAGCACGTTTCGCGCCTGCCAGTATCACGATATATTAACTCAGTGTATACGGAACACTAGTCGCGCGAATTTCATTTCGCACTTGACCGATTTTTAATAATACACAGATATTGCTTCGGCCCTAATCTATATTATTTTTTCCAGTGCACCGGGCACTCGGATGGCAACGATTTCACAATATTACTATGCAGTTTTGAAGTACTTATAATTTATAAAGAAATGTTTTATTAGAGTTTTTCAGTTTGAAAATATTTGAGCATATATGGACAAAAGGATGAACGAACATATTTCATTAAAAATTTAATTGCTGATATCTCGCGAGTCTGCCGTCGTAGCATAAGTACTGTTTTAAAGTAAATTTCCTTATTACATTTAAATACACATTACATACAAAATATTATGTTGTCATAATTAATTTTTATTACTTCTTTCTTTTCCTCTCTCTTTATGCCTACTCATCCTTTCTTCTTTTCATTACTTTCGTCCCCAAATTGTCCTTTTTACATAGTCTAGCATTTTTTAAACAATGTTTAGCACACGCGTGCATAAATTGTTGCCCTTGCAATAGCCCAACCCATCAGCCCTTTTTATACCCCACTGCAGGGGCTTAGGTCTGCCCTCAAGATGAGGGGGGCTTGGAGCCCAAATCCACCACGCTGCTCCAACGCAGGTTGGCAGACTGTAACAAGGCACGGAGTCAGTGATAGTTAATGTACTTGAGTCAAAAAAACCCATTGGTATACGCCCGGATACAAAACACGGCCACATGGCCTTATGGATTTGAAACAGGTTCTTGCATTAATTACTCAATATTTATTTTTCGTCTCTATGGAAAACAAAGCTGTAATCAAAATTGTACCACGTCACAGCGCGGTCTACCGGCCGAGGTGTGTTGTCGCGTCATTTATAGGTTATTTAAAAAATATATTTGACCAAATATTGAAATATTTAAAATTACATAAAAATAAAATGGACTAAGTACCTAACTACTGACCTTTCCTGCTGATAATTTAGCTTGATGATATTCCTTTTAAAATAATAGAAATAAAATAAATATCGATGCTTGGAATTCGGAAATTTTTTTAATTTTTTTAGCATTTTATTCATTATTTATTTTCATAGACGTTTCGTATAAATATTGTACAATGTGATTAATACACTTTCAAGAATAGTCTATGTTTGTACTGACAGAATTTTCTATTTAACATTTTCACCCATTCTTCACAGGTAAAAACTTCCAAAACACAAAATTCCTAAAAATCATATCAGGAAGTAAAGTTTTTATCTAACTCAGATGTCGAAAATCCAGTTATTCTTAATACACTTTCATAAACAGGAATTAAACTTTCCCGTGTATGCATTATTATTTTAATTCAAACGCTTTGACTTTATTCACGATCATAATTTAAAAAACAATTGTGAAACGAATCTAGCGCTTTTTTTGACCATGTTGACCGTGTTGAAAAACGATTTTATTTCGAAATCAAAACTATTCATTTATGGTCAGAATTGTCTGTCTGTCTAGGATTATGTAATACAATACTTTAATAGATTTAAACTTTGACAGACAAAACCAGGGAATTCCAGGTATATATATATATATATATATATAGCTTATCTTTAGTATTTATATTCCAATTACGAAATTCATGAAACATAGTGAAAAAGCTTTTTCTTACTTAGAATAATTGGTACTTTAAATATTTCGAAATGCCATCAATTAGAGCGATATTTTTTATCGATGCTGATTTAGTAAGGTTTTTTATTTCGTTAATGGATTAGCAATGGACAAACAAAACTGCTCCTTAGTACTTTAAAAATTGAGTTGAAATTGGTGTATTAAGTTAAGACACATGCGCGGCTCTGAAAGCTGAATTTTCAGCGTAGATGGAATTCTGAGGTTAGTCAGTACACGTCGAGGTTTCATCAAAGAAAGTTGTCTTTGGAAATTCGAATATAATACGAAATATATCGCGGAAAAGATATTGTGACAATATTGTTTTTCAATTATTCGAGTATTTGTGTACTTTTTTTTTGTGAGTAACTTGTTTCGATGAAGATGTACGAATGACTACAGGTTTAAAAGGTATATATAATATATATTCATATTGTATTTTTCGGCAATACTTACTATATAATTATTCTAATAATGTTAATTGTCGTTATGTGCTAAATGTAAGTAAAATTATGTTTAAAAATCTTTTATTTGAAAACAAATCTAGATATAGTCTTTATTTTGATAAATAATAGTGTTTTTTTTTATATTTTTAATTATTTTATTTCATTGTTTTTTAAGTCATTGATGCCAAGAAATTCTGATTGAATAGTGACCCTTAAATTATTTAAAAATCCAAAAAAAGTCACCTTAGTCTAACTGTAATATATTTATTATTTTTAAATAATATAAATATTTTTGTCTCATATAATCATAAAAAAAGATCACTTGTCTATAGATTGTTCTACTTGATTGTTTTCTCTGCATAGAATAATTTTGTTAACATATATTTTTCATATATTAATAGTTTTTGCTAGCAATCTCATTGTACCAAGAATTTTCGTTATTAATAGATTTTTTACTATGAAAGGATTTACTGAAAATAATCTTTTTAGCGTCAATTTCTAGATCCTTCTCTAATACCTATATAATTTAATATAACTTATCGGTAATATTATTGAGAAAAAAGCGATTCAATCGAAAACAATTCCCAAATATTACTACAGACCTGTTCAAATAAATTTACAAAGTTTTTAAGTATTTAAAAGTTTAAAGTGAGCAGATGGCGCAACCTAACGGTCACCGAGATAGACATGTTTAAAATTTAATTTAATTTTTATTTTTTCATAACTCTTTGTTTAGTTCGGTAAGCTGTACACGCTGTATAAATTTGTACATTCAATATATACCCTATTTGATTATATCTATGCAAATACTTCTTGGTGAAATGGATAGAAATGTATAAAGGTTTTTAACAAGTAATTATACTCTCTATGTTCATACACTCATCATTAAGCGAATATGGGTCCTATTCTAAATTGTAAAATTTGAATAAATGACCATTCTCTACAATGAAACAATGAGATCACATTTGCAATAAATTTTTTAAAACTATTTATCAATGGTGAAAGAGGATTTCGATTATAATATTAGAAATGAATAGTAACTTTACAATCAGGGTGAGGTTTTAATGACCAGCCAAATTTTAATATAAAAACTTTTGATAAAAATCCGTTGGCCGTCTTGTTTCTTTTTAGTATCGTTCAATAGGAAAATATTCAGTTAAGACTACGTAAACCTTTCCCAAAAATACCAATATACTAGACACCGTTCACGAGGGCGCCAGTGCACGTGCACGCGCCCCGCCCACATGTCCCATGCCCCGCCTTTTCGTCTATGTAAGTAGAAGGTAGCCAAATTTTGTTAAAAATTATTTAGGATATAATTATTGATTATGTATATTTGTCCTATAATTTTATTTACGTAATGAGGTCTATTGGTGAAACCTAATATCTAGAAAAATTTTGGCTGGTTACTAAAATCTGATAGACTTTGCCTAAACTAGTTTCATACAGAAAGATCCATCAAAAACAAATTACAATTAATTAAGGCTACTCGCGCACTGAAGGTTCCTGACCTGAAGTATTTGATATGAATTTCAATTTAATAATACCTCTACGCGTTGGTGAGAAAAGGGGTAGTAAGTTTAAAATTATTAAAAATATTATTATTATGATTTAACTAAAAATTTATGCTTTTCGCAATTTTTCCTTTATTTGTGCTATAAGACGTTGCTTCATACCAAATTTCAAGATTCTGAGTTTACGGGAAGTATCCTGTACGTTTTGATTCCGATGCGAGTATAGAAAATTTGCAACATAAACGGCTGTATCCTTTGATTGCGTCGGCTTAGAAGTTTGATTCTTTCACAGTTCTAAGGGACAGTAGACCTGAATATTTGATATGAATTTCAGCTTGATACCTTCACGCGTTCCCGAGAAAAATGGTCTTGACAGACAGACAGACAGACAGACGGACGGACAACAATCTCCGGATCCTATAAAAAATGGATCCTATAAGGGTCCCGTTTTTTATTCCTTTTGAGGTACGGAACCCTAACAATACCTTAAAATACGTTAAATAATAATACGTATCCTTCAGGGCGCGTCTGACACGGACATGGCCGATTTTTCATTTAACGCCAACCAAGCGAAAATTTCTCTAAGTTCACTTTTATTTTTTAGAGTGACATTTTCACTTCAATCGGGTATAAATACGATCACGTTTGTTTTTGGGACGTTTGACATAGGTAAGATTATCTTAAAAAAAAAAACGAAAACCCGACTGGAAAATGTTATTAACTGAAAAGGGAAAAACAAGCTATATTCTATAAGAATTTGGTTTGAACATTACACATAGAATGAATGCATCATGCAATGTCCTCGGACAAAACAAAATGGCTACCTATAATTTATTTCAAACTTTTTAGTTTTACTAATGAACGAGTTGCGTTTTATTTTTATTTTAGTTCATCTCAAAATGGTTATATCTTTACTAATATCATAAAGAGGAAAGATTTAATTTTTTTTTATGGATAAATAAAAAACTACCTAATTTCAAAAATTCTTTTATTTATTTATCAACGAGTAACACGGGATATATTTTATTTTTAAACTAGCTTTCCGCCCGCGGCTCCCCTCGCGTGGACTATACAGTTGTACCGCGATCACTATAATGTTTTGTATAGATATAGTTTATAAGCTGAAGAGTGACATAGGCTACTTTTTATCCCGGAAAAAGGATACGCGGTGCAACTGTGTAGTCCACACAAGCGGAGCCGTGAGTGGAAAGCTAGTAATATACATGTATATCTATGTATGTATAGCTTTCTTTGGATACCCATATTGTAATAATAACAAAAAAAAAATGTGTTTTCCCCTTGTCGTTTTTGATTCGGAGACGCCATATTGAAACATGATATACCGTATGCCACTCCGACCAAAGGGGTCTCTGACGACAGCTCAAATGTTCAAATCTATCAAACCGCTTACTTTCGAAAAACATTACCCACCGCCGTCGGGTAAAAATTATATGAAACTAGAAATCCAAAAAACTCAAAAGCATTTCTTACTTTTAATAACTAACGTCTGGGTAAATATAATCCGGTGGCCTTCCTGGAGTGTTAACGAAAGAAAACTTTTATATTAAAAATGTTATCCACAATCTTGCGTGGTCTGAATTAAAAAAAATTATAGATACTTTTTTATCACTATGTAGAAGTTTTTTTTATATAAAAAGCTATTACACTTAGATTGTTGTTTAAGTCCGTATTAGCAAAAAAACGTGCAGATGCGAATATTTTACTAAAATTTTATTAACAGGGGCTTAGGCCTCCCCTCGGGATGAGGATGTTTGGAACTTAATCCATCCCGCTGCTCCAGTGTGGGTTGGTGGATTTTAATAATTGCCGTCTGATGATCGCAACCGGGACTCAGGGCTTAACGTGCTCTCCGAGGAACAGAGTCAGTGATGGTTATTACTTAAGTCAGAAATACCTCATTGGTACATTCCGGTTTCTGGGATTCGAGCCAATATCTTCTAAACTAGAAGCGGACTCGTCACCACTCGGCTATCATGACACTTAAATTACTTTCCAATTTATTGTAATTGAATTACGTTGCCGTCTGTTAAAGGAAAAAATAGAAGTGGAAATGACTATCAAAAAAAATTTATAGAACTCTGGAAAGAAGGATTGAAGCTCAGGATTGAAGGATTAATTGAAAAAAAAAAACCATGGAGAAAGTTGCTTAAATAGTAGAAGAATGGTAGTCAGTACTAGCCAAGTTTGGAGAGCACAGAAGATGGCTGAGGGTTTGTGTGTCGATTTCTGTTTGTTAATTCCTGTAGCGTTGAAATGGTTCCTTAAGCCTACCATACACAGGCGGATGAAGTCCGTTCGAACTTATTTCGCGAGCGATCCGGATGTGTATGGCAATTGGCAGCGACGGGCGTGAGTCCGGTTGAATTCACACCGAACCCACGACCCGACCCAAACAAGACCCAACCTGTCTGCCTAGGGTATTGTGTTCGCCGGATCGGGAGCCCGAACTTCATTCGAGCATATTGTCTCTCGAGGTAGCTCTTCTCGCTGCTCGCTGCTCTCCAAATCAAAGGTGTTACTAATTACAATAATTTTTTAAATGTACGGGTGCCTATTTCGCACAGCAACTGAGCATCGCTGTGCAGCGCGGAAACAGTGCAAGCGTAATGGGATCGATGCCACATGGGACCAACCTGGACGATATTTTTATGTTGTAAATATTGTAAATATTGTTAATTAGTTCTTAGATTTATTTGTATCATAATTCATCCTGAGATAACAAAATCAGGTGGTTTGCAACAGGATTGTATACACTTCATTAAATGCATATGTGTATAAGGTTCCTTTTTCTTATAATCAACGGATCACCTGCTTTCGCACGAACTTTTTACGACATTGGAAATGAACCTAACGCAATAAAGTAAACACGCATACTTTGGATAGTATTTTTCGAAACAAAATTTTTTTTGCAATAAAATAACACAACTGTATCTGAATAAGCTTAAAACTTCGAAATATAACATTCGGTACGACATTTCGATCGAACAAACCGAATTAGTACGAAATGTAACACCGACGTATATCCGAC
Organism: Luffia ferchaultella; assembly: GCA_949709985.1. NCBI lineage: Eukaryota > Metazoa > Arthropoda > Insecta > Lepidoptera > Psychidae > Luffia > Luffia ferchaultella. The sequence goes on from OX453261.1 coordinate 3,410,840, forward strand.
TTCCAACTAAGGGCACCCTTAACCACTACTTTCGGTTGTCCGATTCTAACAATTTTAGTCTCAATCGATCCCCCGTCTAATTACCCCGAGCCGTTTTTTTTTTCTTATTCGGACCTAGTTCTCGAGATATCGGGCTCCCAAAATGAAAATCGGGGAAAAAACTTGCGTTTTTTGCCGATATTTTTTTTGTTTTTGACCTTTTCCAAATTGTCTTTGGCCATCTTGTAGAGCTCGCCGAGCTGCGTCTTTTGACATCAATTCATCCCGATATCTCGAAAACTCTTTGTGCAATCTGCCTGTCTCACAAAACTCCCAAATGACCCCCTATACTCCAACGAAATGAAAGTCATTTCCAATGACAAAATCTCCTTTACCCAGACACATTTCTTTTTCTTTTTCTCACATAATAAAATAATTGCACCGACTGTAATAACAACTTTGATTTTCTTCATATTGAAGGCATAGTAGTTGGTAAACGACTGAGGGTTCGTATAGTGTATGGGCAAAGGCGGATTGGTCGCCTTATATATCGCGGGTCCGCGTTCGTGTAATGAATGCCTGGCTTTAAGAAAATATGAGGTCTTGCGTTGTCGCGAAGCAATAACGATGAAGATCGGTTGACTGTTCGGGTCGTTTTTCTGTATGTTTCGCCATCACCATTTATGAGGTCTGAAGAATACGAATAGAACACAGTATAAAGATGTCACTTTGATACTGTGAACTGACATTTATGAGTCTATTAAAACCAAACGCTGTCGTCGAATGAATTTACTCTATACATATATAGATATTTTAAACCCAGACACGGAACAAATAGACATGTTCATGCACTCAAATATTTGTCCCGGGCGGGAATCGAACCCACGGTATTTGGCTTCGCAGTTAGAGCCTCTAACCACTCGGCCAAACGGTCAATCGGAATGATATAAGACTGAGATAAAAAAGTGAATCCTATCCGAAACAAAGCTGCTGGCGGTCGCTAGAACATAATAAACAGTTTTAATTAGTTTCAAAGCGTGTTTACAAAATTGTGAATTGTACGTCAATTTACGCGTTTGTCTAGCAAAACTTCACTCATTAAGTGAATTTCAGACAATAGGTATGAAATACAGAGGTTTTCAGTGAGAATATTTCAATTTACTGCGCGTATAAAATAACAATTACTGAAATTCACTTTATATAATTTATTTATGCTTATACATAAAAATACGAATTGACTAGAAGCCCTGTTCTGCGCTTACCGTCTAACCACTCATACTCTAGGTAGCTGGTGTGTACCCGTTGCGAGATGGCGAGTTTCAGTCCGAGTTTAGTCCGTGATGTCCCCGCGCGCCAGTCTTCACCCCCGCGTTATGTGCGCGAGTGACATTTCTGACTTTATTAAAACCAAACACTGCTGTTAAATTTATTTACTCTATGACTTAATATTAAAAAACTTAATGTAAGTTTTATTATTGAACACTAACGATCCGCTCCGGCTTCGCACGGGTAGCAGAGTTATATGCCTAGATTTTTTTCTGTCGTAGCGTCATATCAGCTATGAAAATCCATTCGGTAGTTTGTGAGTTTACCGCGTTCAGACAGACAGGCAGGCAGACTTTATTTTATAATATGTACCTAGTGATGTAGTGATTATAGACGTGAGTTCGTGATAGTCGAGTTGTAGCGAACTTGCTTCTTCTTTAGAAGGTCGTGGTTCGAATCTCAGAAACCGCCATGTATCAATGAGTATTTTCTGACTTAAGTAGCTGCCCAACTTTCACAGAATTATTAATCTATTAACTTATCATCAATAATTATCAATGAATTGTCTCTGTCGATCGAATTGCTCGTGACCTTGGATTTAACCCAAATGGGTTAATACGTAGTACCTGGGTTAAGAGAGTTGATAGTTCTCTCGCCGCGCCTCGCAGAACACGTTAAGCAGTCGGTCCCGTTTGACATCTGATGATTCCACCAACTCAAACTTAAGCAGCGTGGTGTATTAAGCTCCAAGTACACTCATCCCGAGGGGAAGCCTAAGCCCATGCAATAGAGCACAATGGGCTGATATGGATTAGATTAGATGTTCTTCGTTGTGATTTTGTACTTATCATTCAAAACAATTTTAGTTGAAAGTGGATTATAAGTTGCATTAACTAAAATTTTTCAGAAAAAATCGAAGTTAAAAATTGATTTTGAGAACGCATATCTCAACTATTCTGACTTACACAAAAAAAATAATTAAAACCTCTGTCATTCAATAAGTGGACTCAAGTGGGATTCAGTCATGAATGTATTATAAATACCAATTTACCCGCCCTTGTCAAACAGTTAAATATGTTGGATTGAGGTAACTTTTTGATAATTTATCTAAATTTTTAACTTATCTATCAAACATTATTTTTGATTAAAATATAAGTTGACACTGCTCGCCAAGATATATAAGATGCATTGGTGGAAACTTGCGACGAATGCTCCTGTTTTTTGAGCACATAGCCAGGAAAAATAGCGACAACCTGAAGAAGCTGGTTGTGACCGGAAGAATGGAAGGGAAAAGGCCGAGGGGGCGCAGTCCGAAACGGTGGTCGGATCAGGTGACCGAACATCTGGATGTTCCGATCAGCACAGCCCTCCACTACGCGGTAGACCGAAACAAGTGGAGGAGGATTGAGGACAGAATGCGTCGGCGAGGTCACGATCCTCAACCCTGAGGAAGCGAACAAAAAGAGAAATTCAATAATTTCTAGACAATGACATCCCAAATGCCAGGGAAGAGGAAAATATTTTGGCTTCTTTCTACGGAAGGAAAAATTTTTAAAATAAATAATTTCATTTTAGATTCCATATCTGGTTTCGGGGTCGATATTTCATACGAAACAAAAGACAGACAGACAAACAGGAGACTGCTAGCAATAGGGTGTGCGTAATTTTGTACACGCCCTAGTTTCGTATACTTGGCAAACATTAGTTTGGTAGCTTTTTGTATGTTAGATCGACGTTAGCCCATAAAATGTCTGTCCCCAGCTTTGAGGGCGTTAAGTAGTTTCCAAGCCAGTCATCGTCGTTCAATAACAAAATAGTTCGTGTAATTTAGGGCTGGATTACTTGCACATTTTTCTGGAAATCATTCCAAAATTATTAAGAATAGCACACAACCGCTTCACGCGCAGACATACTTACAGAATTGTACAAACAATATTATTATACGAATTTACAAAATAATACGGTACTGCACCACTAAATATATTAAATTTATCAAGAAAATATAAAAATCTTTCTAAAAGTCTTTATACGATAACAAAATTTATAAACAAAATTACATTCGGTTGAACTTAAATAAATAAATAATGAAATAGTTTATTGTACAAAAACACATCACACTTATAAGCTATTAAAATTTTATCTCTGTCCCTTTCTTGCAACTTTTAAAAAAACTTTTTTTTTTCCATAATTTTTCAATTAAATTAAATCTAAGAATCCATAATTTTAAATTATATAAAATGTAAAACTAAAAGTATTTACAAATTAAAAAATACTATGTAAATTATGATAAATGACAAAATTTTAAAGAGACGATGGGTTCAGGGTACCAAGGATGCTTGCCGCTTTGCCGCGCTGTATTGCGACACTGATCCTCTGAACAAAGTACTCCTTGCTCAAAGGATCCCCTGTCAACAGACACAGCGCGACACCCAAATCGTGGACAAATGATTTGGTATCCTTGGACCAGGGACCCATCGTCTCGACAGCAAAAGGGATGAAATGGTAACGATTTAAAAGTTCCATGTTCTTAGATTTAATTTAATTGAAAAATTATGAAAATTTTTTTTTCTTATTTTAAGCTGTTTTATCACAAAATTTCATTTAAATAAAATAATGTTCGGTTAAATAATATAGATGTATATACGTTTTTTTCCATCAGCCCTTTTTATACCTCACGGCAGGGGCTTAAGCCTCCAATGCGGGTCGGCGGATTGTAACAACCGCTATTTATGGACAGCGACCGGGACCGACTGCTTAACGTGCTCTCCGAGGCACGCACGGGTAGTGTCACACACGAGTAAAACTTTATAAGTAGTGAAATGTCAACACAAAAATAATTTACAATAATATAAATACAAATCTAATTATACGAAGATATGCATAACTGAGAGCAGTGGTTATACTGAAAGTGTTTTGTGTGATGACGGGATTTTTTAAACTTGACAATAGAAGTAGTTGAGGTGGTCATTGTTTGAGCGAATCAAAAGTTTTGAGTCAGAAAAAAATTTGTGTGTTGCAACGTCCGCTAGAAAAAAAACGTACGTTTTTCCGTAAGTCGTCGACGTACGTACGTGACACTACACGCTCTATAAGTTTGGACTACGTCCAGCCGAACACGTGGTATATTATGTACGGGGTGTTCGGCTGAACGTAGTTCAATACTTTTCTCGGTAACCGTTAGTTTGCACCATCTGCTCGCTAGCTTTTTGTTTAAATCGGTAAGCTCTACATGCTCTATAAGTTGGGACTACGTTCAGCCGAACGTCCGATTGCAAACCTTTCTACCGGTCTTGCTCCGTGGAGTTGTGCGCCGATTATCTAAAGTCCCGCAATTTTGATCTGAAACTGTAACTTCCTAACCTATAGGTTGTAACATAATATTGAACTCAACAAATTCGAGATCACTTAACAGAACACAGAAAATAAATATTATAATATATTTTAAGAATACAATTATTTCAGTAGACTAGTAGGTACAGTATACAGTACTACATTTCCATAATAAACGTCAGGAGTGCCAATCTGACACTATGAAAATTAAAAAATGTGAAATAAAAAACGACGTCAATAAAATGCGAGAAAAGTGACATCGTCGCCAATTTGAAACCGTCTAAAAATCGTGGTTTTACGATGAAGTGTACTTTTGTCCAAATCAGTAATACAGTATCAATTGTAATAAATGTTTAAACGAAAAAAGAGCTCACAAATAAATTGATATATATAAATAATGCCTGGGGCATCCTACACAGCGCCATCTAGTACTTAAGTAAACAAAATATGTTTGTATTATGGGGCACTAGACAACTGGTATACATACTTAAATATTCTTTTTTTTATAACATATTACCTTATATAGGTACTTTTTACACCCAGAAACGAAATAAATAGAAATTTTTATAGAGACAAGTATTTGTCGCGAGCGGGGATCAAAGCCGCGACATTTGGCTCCGTAGTCTCTGACCACTCAGCCAATCATTGTTTGGATTTTCGCAAATAAATTATTCAAACGTAATGTCAAAATTTTTGGTCCCCTTTATTACTACGCGATTGTTTAATAAAAAATACTTTAAAAGAACATTACCTCAGTAACATGTTTCTGAAACTGTTATTTACTTTACAGTGACAACAAATTAATATAAACCCGTTCTAATTTTAGTAGACAACTCTGATTACCCAGATCTCGTTAGGGTCGTGAAGAAAGCTCCAACCGAATAGCTTTTTAGTAAACTTAGTAATATGTTCGTAGAATATAAATCATAATTTTTTCGTCTGACCTCGTTCAGGTTGAAAATCTCATTTCAAATACGACCTACGCACGTAATGAACCTAATTTTAAACTTACATGAGTTGGAGCAATTTAATATTTACTTGACTGTAAAACATAGATAAATATATCCCTAGAATTTATATCTTACTTTATACGTAATTTTCGAAGGTAATATACCTTCTAGTTAAGGCATCAGAAATAAAACTTGAAATTGGGAAGTATTTTCAGGAAAATCGGCAAAAGTGTAGCTAAACATGTCTTGATTCTTTGTGTGTCCAATATATGCGGCATAAATGGCCGTATTTTTACATTGCGTGACTTAGGAGCTAATTTTTTTTTCAGATCTACGGAACCGTAGACCTTTTTGATATTAATTTAAATTGGTAAAAAAATGCGGGATTTCGTCAAAGAATTCGGGACAAAAAAGGGGGAAAAATATACAAACCATTTATTATTTACTTTATAGTTCTTTAAATTATCACCTAAATTATAAATACGACAGTAAATTCTTTTGTAATAAAATAAAAAAACACAAAAACATACCTATCACATATACTTATTAAAAAAAAATAATAAACATATTATTTTTATGTTGTTTAATATTTTGCAAATGATATTACACTGTAATATATATTTCTTGTCTTTTAAAAATTTATAATTCCATACATGACTCGAAATAAAAATTGAATTGTACCAACGAATCAGCAATTTCAGATTACGTTTCGATTCAGTATAGGCCACCTGTAAACAAATTTCTATTAGGTTCCGATCGAACTTTCACGTAATAATCGGGACAACTGGCGTCCCGTGCGTGACATTTAAATGGAGCCCTAAAATTGGGACGTCCCGCGAAAATCGGGACTTATGGGAACACTGGCTCACGGTGACGCAACGTTGCAGTATTGTGTGTGCGTCGCTGTCGCGTTGCTAAAGCCCGCACCAGTTCTGCCGAAGCACAAGATGTCCGTAGACAATATAGATTTAGAGTTATCTATTAAAGATGTGCATAAATATCCTGACATTAGGAAGAGTTACTAGAAGTGTATAAAACAGAAATTAAAAAAGGCTCGCGCGGGCAAAGGAATAAAATTATACAGCAAAATATGACTGTAAAAAATTAGACTATCTAGTTTTGCATGAGCACTTACAAGCGGGTGGACCCAATACTTTCTTTTTATAAAGCCTATAACTTAGTATTTTTAATTTTTTCCAATTGATTGCGTTCATCTTGCGTGCATCCCTCAAAAAACTGCGTTGCCGTTGTCGTAACGCTTGCGTCGTAAAAGCGAATCAGTATAGATTTTGAGGTAAGTTGGTGTTTTGAGGCCTTATTTTACATTGAAAATGTTTATCAGATCTGACGACCGCTTAGCCTAGTGGGCAGCGACCCTGCCTGTGAAGCTGGAGGTCCCGGGTTCGAAACCCAGGTCGGGTCAGTATTTATCTGATGAATATTAATACTGGCACCGGGTCTTGGTTGTTATATGTATGTGGTATCTTTGCTTGGTACCCAAAACACAAGTTAATGCTTAGTTTGGGACCTAGACGTTGTTGTGATTGTGTGCGTTATTATTATTATCTTATATCTCAGAAATTTATGATGGTAGACAAAAGGCAGTGGTGTCATACGATGCAAGGGTTTATGGGGCATCGTAAACCACAAAAATTTTCTAAAATCGGTCAGTATTTTTTTTCGGAAAATCGAAATTAGTCAAAAAAGACGAATTTTCCCGATTTTTCAGACAAAAAGTTGATTATTTCGAAAACAAAAGCCAATATCGAAAAAAAAGAACAAAAAACTTGCGAAGCAGTTAAACTGTCTACTATTTAAAAAAAGAAACTTCGAAATCGGTCGAAAAATATGGGCTGGGCAAGCGTCCTTTTCATTGAATGATTATCAGATCAGTTACCTCGGACAGTGAGATTCGGATATATTTCAGAAACTTATAAAGGTAGACGAAAGGCAGTAGTATCAAAACAAGCAACAGCTCGCGGGGCGTATTATGTTATAATAGCATATTATGTATTCCAAGTTTTTCAAAAATTAGTCCATAACTTTTTTTGAAAAAATCTAATAAAATTGTTTGACAAAAATGTGTTATAAGTTTTTATTTTTGATGTTCATTTTCAATGTCCACCGATAGTTCCGAAAAGCACTAAATCTGTAAAAAAAATTTCTAAGTCTGAGATATGGTGTCTAGACCCTAAAGCAAATTCTGTTTGGTATCAAAAGCACGACAGTCAAAAACAAACATTGTTTTACTTTTATTTACATGAATTTGAATTCCGTAATTATGATGAGACGTCTGTTTTTGTTTCAGGTAAGCAACACGAAAGCTGAATGGTTTATGTAAATAAATACACTGTGGCTCTGTGACGGCTGGATCACAGCCTCAATAAATATCGCTGTGTCGGAAAACTGGTTAAGGGCAGGACAGAGTCGCAAGTTAAAGATTTATCTGCGGTCAGATGTCATGCCTTCGTGTATTTCGCTTTATAGAATATTCTGTGAATATACGAGAGAATACAACTAAAGCAAAATAATATATTGTTATTTATTTATTTAAACATTAGTGGATATCAATACCTAATTAACAAATTAAGGTTTTTTTTGTTTGAAATCTGATTTGTTTATATGATTCTTAGTAAAAAAAAACGTACGTATTCGATTTTTCGAATCAAGAGATAAAATTCCGAATTTTATAAACCTCCGACCGAATGATTACCTTCTTAAAAATTTTATTAATAATTTTTAAACGAGTAGGATTCACGACCCTACAAAAATCATATTAATAATTGGTTAGAAATACAAGTTATATTATTATTTATTAACAAAACAGGTTCTTGGAGTTGGTTTAATACATTTTCGCTGAATTAATTAATCTCTACACCTCTATACTCATTATTTATTTCATATTCCCACCTTCTTTTTTCTTGCTTAATCTCTCTATCTTCCGTAACCATTTTACAGCTCCTCTTTGCCCACTTTTCTTTAATTGTTCTCCTATTTCCTTTTGTCTCTCCCACCCGACATGCTTCATTAAGTGCTCTAAGTCTCCCTCTCACAAGCATATTTTACATTACTTTTCTCCATTTGTCATCTCATACTTGTTTTTCTTTACCACATTTCCACATCTTAATCTTACCCTCAATTTCTAACTTATGTTTTTTTCAAATACTTTGACCTTTTAATACAATTTTTAATTTTTTTTTTTAAATTGAAATATTTATTTCAGACTGCCCATTCATATACATCTACATTACATTTTATGACAATATTTGTTAGTAAAAGACTTAATATCTTAATATGTTAGTAGAATTTAAAATACTTCTTGAGTCTTACATGCATAGACATCCAATGTGTTAGGATATGGCTGTCGACCCTATCTACAACCACCCTCAGAAGAGTGTTGGCGCTGCCATCCCAACCCACTTCCACTGAGATGCCACACGCCTTCGCAGCACGGTGTGAAAGCCGTCAGTGCTACACGCTGCGAACGTTCCCGAGGAGCTACAGCACCAGGGCAGCCCCAACAGGCCTCTGAAGACGTTGTTGTATAAGACGCGCTGGACACTGAAGGCTTTTTTGGTGTAATTGATAAACCTTAATTCCTTATATCTTTTATTTTACCTTCATTATCTTACCGTGTTCCCATCGCTCTTGTCTCTATACTTCTCGTCTCTCTGTCGTTTTCTTCATGTTTCTCCTTTTCGTCCTCAAATCTTTCTCTATCAATTAAGTACAAGTAGTATGACCTATCAGCTCCAGTTCACTAAATATTCTTATTCCACTATTTTTGCGGACTCATTCAGAAACAGCAAGCTTATTTATATAATAATAATAATATATGGGACATCTGACACAGCGTCATCTAGTCCCAAAGTAAGCAAGTATTATGTTTGTTACTGGGTTGCTAGAAAACTGATATACATACTTAAATATTCTTTATAATATATACATATATAAATATTTTTGCGAAGACACCACATACGTATAACAACCAAGACCCGGTACCAGTATCAATATTCATCATATTAATACTGACCCGACCTGGGATTCGAACCCGGGACCTCCAGCTTCGTAGGCAGGGTCGCTACCCACTAGGCTAAGCGGTCGTCGAATTCTATCTCGATAAGTACAATCTTATCTTCAGTATAGCCGCTGATTGTTAATTAACGAATTGATTGGTTGACTTTCAACCCTTCGAATAGATTAAGATATTTATCAATGCCAAAGTCAACTAAACAACTGATTAATTTTGACAAATTTCTCAATAACGAGGAGTGAGACATTCGTACCCAAATTGGATTTAAGATACGAATCCAGATGTCTCTAAAAACATGTTTTAGAAAGTCATCAAATGGTTCAGTAGCTCTTTAATGAACCGAGTGACCAACATTCATCATCATCATCATCATCATCAGCCCATTTTTACCCCACTGCAGGGGCTTAGGCCTCCCCCATGGTGAGGAGGGGGGGCTTGGAGCTTAAGTCCACCACGCTGCTCCACTGCGGCTTGGAAACTGTAACGACCGCCATCTATTGATAGCGTCCGGGACCGACTGCTTAACGTGCCCTCCGAAGCACGGTGTCAGTGATATTGTGTACTTAAGCAGACAAACATTATTGCAGTGATATCTTTGAATATAATATACTGTTATTAAAATGGTGAAATCAATTTTTTATCTGTTAGGTGGTTACCTTTACGAAATGAAAATAAAAAATGAGTTATATAAATTTTTTTATTTAAATAATTGAAATGACATTAAACATAATAGAGTGTGTGGACTACACAGTAATATCGGGACCGCTATAGTTTTTTCCATAGATACAGTTTGCACACTAAAAAGTGACTACTTTTTAACCCGGAAAAAGGGGTACAACAGTACAACTGTGTAGTCCACTCGAGTGGGGCCGCGGACGGAAAGCTATACGTTCTGACGTGAAAGTGATTGTGACACAGTTCCATAATATAAAAGCTATTTCGTATAAAAATATTAATTTCATCACTTTGTCTTCTAATCATCTCCGCTACGCAGCCTACTTAGTTATCTGCTCGAGAAATGGCTTTAATTAAAGAAAAATAAAATACAGTATAATATACAATATTCATAGCATCGTCTTTATTAAAAAAATTATAATTGTTTCTTCAATACAGACGACTGCTTCTGCTTATCCTAGTGGATAGCGACCCTGCCTACGACGCTGGAGGTCCCGGATTCGAATCCCAGCTCTCGTCAGTATTTATATGATGAAAATTGATACTGGTACCGGGTCTTGGTTGTTATATGTATGTGATGTCTTCGCTTGGTACCCAAAACACAAGCTAATGCTTAGTTTGGGGCCTAGACATTGTTGTGACGTATATGTTATTATTATAATTAATTACGAGATTATTATTTACGGGCAGTAGCTTTAGTGTTGTGAGGTGGGCTTAGGGTCAGTTTTAAGTACCTATTATTATTATTTATTTATTTAATATTAGTTATTTTTTATAGGTACTTAATTTTAGTTTTTATTTTATATAAGCTTTTATTTTTAGGTAATTTAGATTTATAATATTATTGTATATTTAATTATTATTAATAATAATAATAACGTATACATGACAACAACGTCTAGGCCCCAAACTTAGCAATAGCTTGTGTTTTGGGTACCAAGCGAAGACCCACATACATATAACAACCAAGACCCGTACCAGTATCGATATTCATCATATAAATACTGACCCGACCTGGGATTCGAACCCGAGACCTCTAGCTTCGTAGGCAGGGCAATTATAAAAATACTTCTGTTTATAGGTACTCGAAGGTACTTCATGCCACTCGCTTATGTTAATTTCGTATAGAGATTAGTTCTATATCCCCCAGTAAACTTCGACCGGCATAAACTGTGTAGCCTACATTCTAATCTGGGCATTATATATGATTTAGTGAAAGTTCTATTGAAATCCGTTCACAATTTATGCGTTTACAAACAGATGAATATTTTAAAACGTTTTGCTTTGGTTTATGTTTACGTTTTAGTAATGTCTACGTTACGTTTTGGTTTGGTCTATAGCCTACTCAAATAATGTCAGATTTTTAAAGTATGTAACAGAGCATATATAATAATTGTTTTTTCTGTCGTAGTGTCGTACGGCTTGGATTTAATGAGATTTAAATGTAACATAAGTTCATCCTACTTGGAGTATTTTTAAAGTATTTTATTTCCAATTTTTTTTCATGGACGTAGTTTACAAGCTGAAAAGTGCCATAGGCTACTTTTACTCCGGGAAAAGGGTCTCGGTACAACTGTATAGTCCACGCGAGTGAATCCGCGAGCGGAAACCTAGTACAACAATATTTTCGTTCATAGATTACATATTTGTATTAATTTACGCATAAAATCAAAGCCCGAAACACTTATCCGTTTCGCAACTTTTATTTTTCGTCACTAATAATACCAACAAAATTGATATTAATGTTCCAAGTCTAAGCCATTACTTCATCGCTTTCCACGAAACAGTAAATATTGTGAGAGGTCATTATTTTCACATTATTGGGTTCCTGTTTTCTATAAACTAGAATATACCACGCTTCTGTTCATACTCCAATTTTTTATACTGGTTTTTTTCGCGTCTATATGTACACCCACGTCTCCATGGTTTCCATTTAACTAATATTATAGAGAGGAAAAATTTGTATTTGTGTGTTTGTAGTGAATAAACTCAAAAACTATTGGACCGATGTCAAAAATCCTTTCACCGTTAGAATGCTTAATTATCCTTGAGTAACAGGAAACATATTTTATATTCAAACAACCTTTCTGTCCGTGGTTTCGCTCGCATGGACTACACAATTGTACACTGATTTTAAAAATTCTTTCACTTATAGAAAGCTAAACTATCAACTCCATAGTAACACAGGCTATATTTAATTTAAAAAATACTTTTACCTATAGACAGCTACATTATTAGCGAGTAACATGGGCCATATTTTAGTCTCAAACTAGCTTTCCGCCTGCGGTTCCGCTCGTGTGGACTACAAAGTTGTGCCGATACCGCTATAATTTAAGATAAATGTAGCCTTCTATAAGGTGAAAGAATTTTTAAAATCAGTGTATAACTGTGTAGTCCACGCGAGCGGAGCCGCGGGCAAATAGCTCTATTTTATAAACTGTGATGTAAAAACATTAAACGCCATACGAATCGTATTTGCGTCGTATGGATGAACCTAGGAATTCCAACGTGGCATCGCGAACTAACTACCGCCAGCTGACTTACTAGGCTGAGTATGCGTCAACCTGAACACACTCATACCATAGTAAGTCCACCGACCGCCTTCATTTACACATACGCGTCCGCCATTGCAGTGCTTCATTAGTTGTTCAGTGACTGGGAGTCTAGAGCTTTGATTGCGTCTGTGGTTGTATATATCTATTAATATTGATACATTGTTTTATCTCAAACAAATAAATGATCTTCTTATACGTACCAACATTTTTAACTTTGATCACATAATGTATGAATAGAGAGTCGGTGTCAAAGATATTGATAAAAATATCACCTAACTGTTCAGTTATAGTTCACGCACGCATAGACGTTTTTACATAGTAATGGCCTAGCGAGGAGAGTATGTAGTCTGTTGAACCACACACACAACTATGTAAAAGTCGGCCTGTCATTTTCGTCCAGACATTATAATTATATAATCAAAGATTCTCAATTATTTTCATTCTTATAAAAAACACGAATTTGTATGTAAAATTTAAATTATGCTTTGCTTTGCCGATGCTTTAGCCTCTTGGGTGGCTCTCAATCCGGGCGCGCCGTTGCCGGTGATTCTACATAGCCAGCGCGCATGGGACGAAACGGGAGCGAAAAGGGTTTTTAACAGTCTCTTGGACCAGGCGGCAGGGGTGGACTTAGCGAGGCTGCGAGCGGTGTCACGGGCTGAGTCTGGGGCCTGGCTCAACGCTATTCCCTCCCCGCACATTGGTACTCTACTGGACGGCGAGTCTTTGCGTGTGGCAGTGGGGCTCCGCCTGGGCTGCGATGTTTGTGAACGACACCTATGCGTCTGCGGTTCCATGGTGGAGGCCAACGGACACCGCGCGTTGAGTTGTCGTCGCTGCTCGGGGAGATTACCGCGACACCACGCTCTTAACGACATAGTCCGCAGGGCTTTAATTTCGGCCAATGTTCCGTGCGTGTTGGAGCCTCCTGGTCTTAGCCGATCGGATGGCAAAAGACCCGATGGTATGACTTTGGTGCCGTGGGAGAAGGGTAGGTGTCTACTTTGGGACGCCACGTGTGTCAGCACATTTGCCGCCTCTCACCTTGGTCGTACCGTGGGAACGGCCGGAGCCGCTGCGGAGTCTGCAGCAGCCAGAAAACGAGTCAAATACTCTACTCTGGATAGTAAATACTTGTTCGTCCCTCTTGTGGTGGAAGATGCTGGCTGTTGGGGGATTGAAGCCAAAGTTTCGTCGCGAGCATCGGCTGTCGTCTAAAAGAAAGGGGACTCGACCCCCGTTCCGGTTCCTTCCTGGTGCAAAGAATTGCCATTGCAATTTGCGTCGGGGGCGACGAGAGGTGGATTATTGGATTAGTTTTATTTTTTATTGTTATTATTTTTAATAAAATTGAAATATATTATATATTAATAATATCTAGGACATCCTCACACAGCGTCATCTAGTCCCAAAGTAAGCAAGTATTATGGTTATATTATGGGGTATTGGACAACTGGTATACATACATAAATTTTTTTTTTTAAATAATATATACATATGACGCAGGATGATGTAATAATTCGAATTTCCGCGAAAACCCTAGGGATTTTGCTATAACGAGGCAGAATTAAATTCGGTCAGTAAGCAAAAATCTAGCCAATCAGAGTTAAGGATATTCAATGTTAAAGCGACTCTCGTTTTTACAAAAACCCTATCTTTTCCCAGTAAGATTTGCAAATGTTTTCGCCACTACCTAATTTCATCCATATACCAAGGGTTTTCGCAAAAATTCAAATCAAATCATCGTACGACATATATATATATAGATACTTTTATGTATCAACAATAAATAGGCATTTGATAACTTTTGGCTATTCGATATTCGATAACATTCCATGAATTGGCCGTTATTTGGTCGTAATCATATAACTCACTAGCGACCGCCCGCAGCTTCGCTTGCGTAGACTACGAATTCCTGTTATAGGTACTATTAATGTTCGAGATTGTTTTTACGTACTTTTTGCTGGAACAAATTTTGGTTACACCCATTCAAACTTTCAATCTTCATTCCCCTTCCACCCTTTAAAAAAACCGACACAATTTTTCATCTCCCGTTTCCCACCCTTAAAATGTGGAAATCTAAAAACCCTGAATAACGTCAATATTTGAGTCCCTCCATTCCCATCCTTAAGTTTGAAATTTCTAAAAAAGCCTTTCTTAACTTAATGCTCACGTTATAAAATAAACCTATGTTCCAAATTTAAGCTTCCTAGACTTAGTAGTTTTGGCTGTAGTAGTTGACAGATCCGTGTGGACAAACGCCAGACAGATAGACAGACAGACAAACAAACACAAAAAGTTGCTTATGACACTCTTGACAACCTTCTTTCACGTTTGCAAAGTTTCATTAAAATTTGTTCAGCCATATTGGAAATTAGCTTGAATAGATAAAATTGAATTGAATAGACACATAAACGTACAGACAGACAGACAAACGGACAAAAAGTAACATTTGTTAGTTTTGAAGACCTTTTTTAGGTCGTCAAAACTAAAAATCGGTTTAGACAGATGGACGTACAGACAAAAGTTCTGTATGTCACTTTTGACTACATCCTTTCCATATGTGTAAAGTTTCATCAAAATCGGTTAAGCTGTTTCGGCCGTAACCTATTTGCTAGAATAGACAGACAGTTCGTTTTCATATATATAGCCTATAACCCTCCGCTAGATTCAAGCTATCAAAGGCAAAAAGAATTTTTCAAATCCGACTGGTAGTTTCAGAGATTAGCGCATTCAAACAAACAAACAAACTTCAGCTTTATAATAAGCATTTCTATTATATAGATAAATAGATTATAAGATAATACTGAAAACCGTATCAAAGTCTATGGCGTGGTTTGAAAGTAAAAAGTTAACGAACAGAGGCAGACAGCGAATTTATTTTCTCCCGCTATAGTTTTCATATTTCGATAAAACCTGCTAAGATATTAATTGGAATTGTGTGGTGTAAAGGGCAAGTATAATATGCATGAAATGCTTAAGACAACTAACGTATTTAATTTGATAAGGATTAATATCACGTTTAAAAACATCTTCGCAAATAGTACATTATGTTAGAACAAACTTGATTGTCATTTAAAAGGTTATAGTAAGTTAACCTTAAAAGATACACATATGCTGTCGCGGACTTTTGGTTAG
Source organism: Luffia ferchaultella (assembly GCA_949709985.1). NCBI lineage: Eukaryota > Metazoa > Arthropoda > Insecta > Lepidoptera > Psychidae > Luffia > Luffia ferchaultella. Next base: position 3,426,766 of record OX453261.1, read on the forward strand.
AACTTTTAAAGGGGAACAAATCCGTAATACATGATTTTTGCTTAACATCAACCGTTTACGCAGCGCGCGCGACGGAAGCTCTCAAAAGGAATAATTTTCCCCGTTTTTGCAACATTTTTGATTGATGCTCTACTCCTATTGGTCGTAGCGTGATGTAGTATAGCCTATAGCCTTCCTCGATAAATGGACTATCCAACACATTTATAATTTTTCAATTTGAACCAGTAGTTCCTGAGATTTGCGCGTTCAAACAAACAAACAAACAAACAAACTCTTCAGCTTTATAATATTAGTATAGATATTTCAAATTTAATTTTTAGTAGCAAATGGTATATTTTGTTATATTGATATTGATTGATTGATTGATTGATTGATAGCGTATTACGAACGTTAAAAGCTCATGGAGTTTAAAAATCACTGTCTGTGAAATTTCACAGGTGAAATCACTGTGAAAAAAATTAGTCATTTCATCAAATGAAAATTAATTAAAAGCGGCAATCATTTCCATGCCGCCGCCCGGCCCGAACGCGGGCAGCGGCAGACGCATGGGGACAGGCGTCATTGACGGTTGTATCCGTTTTGCGAATTTTCAAGGCACTGGCGATTTGTTAAAAACTCACTGTAACTATTTAATGTAATAGATAGGTATAGCAAAAAAAAGGTTATTTAGGGAGGGTTGATAGGGGAGAGATAGGGTAAGAAAAGATAGGAGAATAGAAGCTCAGGCGAGTTTCTGTAGTCCACTCGGGAAGAGTCCGGTACGGCTGCTAGTACATCTATATTTTGCTGTCGAGTAACACGATAAAAAGTAGCTAAGGATCAAAAATCATTTGAAAATTAATTTCATTTCAGATTTTTAAATTTTATTTTTTTCACATAATAAGTCGTTATTATTATTACTTTTTTAATAAGCCGAAGTAGTCCGAAATAGGTAACTACATGCGATCTAACAAATACGAACGAAATATTACTCCAAACACTCAGCGGTGAAACTCGAACCTAGACGCTATTGATGAAGTGAAAAGTTTGTTGGTTTGTTCCGAGCAAATTCTGAAACTACTGAACTAATTTCGATGCGGCTTCCACCTAATGGATTTAGGCATCAATATTAAAATGTATATAAATGCGTCTTTCGAACTTGGTGTGGGTACTCATTTATGGTTGAATTAATAAATGTTAAGGGGATAGTCTTTCAATCCGTGGATTCGCATTGGCATCACTATCTCCGTTTCAATCCCTCTTCTTTGACCTATTCCTGAGTGATAAAGATCACATGAGCAAATTCCCAAAAAATACCTATAAAATATCCGTCGAAACAGCTTGCAGGCCGTGACTGTTTCCACCCCTGAAATGTGTATGAATTGGAACAAAAATTTGCAGTCATTAAGACAGGATGTCCCTAGGGCGGTACGTTTTTTTTTTTAAATTCGCTTTAATATCGATTTTACGGCTCATTATTTTAAAAAAACGAAGAACCGACGGATATCATGTTTTTTATTAATTTATTCTAAAACGACTAAACAAGATACAAAAAAAAAAAACATATTTTTTCTGTAAATATTAATAGATAAAGAAATACAGCGAAGATTAGACACGGACCGAACCGTCTTTTTTGATTTCTATGTAAGGCCTACCCACTTAAGGGGGTAGATTTTCGGCGCGGGAACTCAGTAGCCACGTACAAAGTTTCGTTGTTCCTATTTATGTTTTTTTTTTTTTTTTTTTTTTAAATCGTGTTAATATTAAATTGACGGGTCATTATTTTCAGAAACAAATAATCGAAGAAAACCTTCCGGACCACAATATTTAAAAAAATAAGTATAAAATATGTAGATAAGTCACTATAGATAGATAGATAGATATAGATATATCAAATGAAATCAAAATATTGTGGTCTTTTTAGGTTTAGATAAAGCAAACTATGAACATCTGTCCAGATGACATCACAGAGATACTTCGTTAATCAAACTTAAAAAAGAGAATAACAGAAAAAATTCTTACTTATTTTTTTTATTTCCAGAGTAAAATATAAATTGGTCTATATTTTCTGAATAAAAATGTTAAAATATGTTAAATAAGATTTGGGCCAAGCCCATTGGACACACGTGACACACACGGCTCACGTACAAAATGCAAACACATTGGTAACGTGTCTATTCGTCAGGAATTATTGATCTATAATTGTCACATCATCATTCATCATCATCAGCCCATTTTTACCCCACTGCAGGGGCTTAGGCCTCCCCAGGGTGAGGAGAGGGCTTGGAGCTTAAGTCCACCACGCTGCTCCACTGCGGGTTGGGAACTGTAACGACCGCCATCTATTGACAGCGTCCGGGACCGACTGCTTAACGTGCCCTCCGAAGCACGGTGTCAGTGATATTGTGTACTTAAGTCAGAAAAACTCATTGGTACACGCCCGGATTCGAACCATGGCCATATAGAGCCTTATAAATTTGAGACAGGTTCGTTGCGCTCTGGGCTATCACGACACTTTAATAATTGTCACATTAACCAGAAAAATATACGGTTTAATTTAACGAAACTCTATTAAGGTGAAAAGCGTCGCATGAAACCTTTATCATAATTTCAGAGTTTGACATAATAATAATACTTGGGACATCCTACATAGCGCCATCTAGTCCCAAAATAAGCAAGTATTAAGCTTGCACGTGTATTATGGGTACTAAACAACTGACATACATAATTAATATTCTTTATAATATATACATATAGATATTTTAGATCCAGACACTGAACAAATAGGCAAGTTCATGCACACAAATATTTGTCCCGAGCGGGAATCGAACCCGCGATCTTTGGTCTGCAGTCAGGGTCTCTAACAAGTCGGCCAATCGGTCAGTCAAATACTCGATACGCGTGGGCACGTCTTTTTACGACATATTTCGTCGTCCATAGGTTCACATCTCGTGAACTATATCATTGCGAATCGTCGCGGAACTTTCTCTTCACTGCAGGAGCAATGAATGCTTCAGAAATATTTATGAGGTAATTAACCTAATTCAAACGAGCCGGCCGCTCGCTTCTCACGAGAAGAGGGAGTCTGAGTGTACCGAATGCAAACTTATAGACCGACAGCCGACGTTTGTCGGACAGACGTCATAATGTAGAGACTTGAATTATATTATGTCTGAATAAGGGAGTCATTATAAAAAAATTTGGTAAAAATATCACCTAACAGTTCGGTTACAATTAATGCACATAGAGACAGTTTGTACATGGTTAGTATGGTATAGCGAGAGTATGTGGTCTGTTTAATTACACACTAGTTTAAAAAAGTTGGACTGTAATTTTTGTTGACATTATATTGCGAGGGTCAATTTGTATATTATAAAAGTATAAAGATTTTGATTTTTTTTGTGTCCACAGTATAGTAAGCAAGAACGGTTGCGTGTAACTTTGAGCAACGATAATTTTAGCGGATGTCAGTATAATTTGCAGATTCTTTACATGTTCAAGGAAAGGGAAATTTTCAAGAGATTTTAACGGAAGGGAAAGGGAGGGAGGGAAAAAAACTACTTCTTGACGTTGCTAGATGGCACTGAGGTACCGTTTGGTTATCAAACGCGGTTGTCAAAGTTGTCTGTGTTGTTAATTTTGAAGAGTGACGCGTCAACTTTTGTTTATAAAATAAAAACACAAATATATATATATAACTTTTCAAAAATACTTGAAAAAAATTACAAAAAGGCCAAAAAGAATATAGATTTCAATCTAATCATCGACATAGACAATCATAATGACCTGCAACGCCATATCTAACGTCTAACCACTCAACTCTAGCAAACTTTTGTAAGATGACGAGTTCCATTGCTCAAGGTCTCCGCGAGCGGGTCTGCAACCCCGCAAAATTGCGTAATATCACTTCGATACAGTTTATGAATCTATTAAATGTTAAATTAAATGACTGACCGGTTGGCCGAGTGGTTAGAGACCCTAACTGCGGAGCTGAGGGTCGCGGGTTCGATCCCCGCCCGGGACAAATATTTGTGTGCATGAACATGTCTATTTGTTCCGTGTCTGGTTGTAAAAGTATCTATATGTATCCATTATATATATAAAAATAAAGAATATTTAAGTATATATATATATATGTCAGTTTTCTAGTACCCCATAATACAAGCATAATACTTGCTTACTTTGGGACTAGATGGCGCTGTGTGGGATGTCCCAGATATTATTATTATTATTAAAACCAAACGCTGCTGTCAAATTAATTTACTCTATAGGTTGAAGCGTCGTCACTTAGATGAAATCAGTCAAAAACGTTAGTAAAATATCAGACTTAGTTATTAGACAGACCATACGGCATTATAATTAAACAAAAATCTTGTAAAATTACACACGAAATATAATTTCAGAATCTTTAGTTTCGGTACTCGCGTAATGTAAAAGTAAGCAGAAATTATCAATATTGTATACAAAGAAATATTGTAGTTTGTTTCTATTTATTTATTATTTACTTTTTTAAATATTTATAGAATCGCAAATGAAATACATTAAAAATACTCCAAGTAGGACGAAATCACGTTACATTTAAATCCAATTAAATCCAATCCACATGTGCGATGCAACAAGCTACGACAAACTACGACAGAAAAAAAACATTACCGCTTAGCCTGTCTGTCTGTCTGTCTGTCTGTCGGAACGCAATAAACACAAAACTACCGAAAATATTTGTCTATGGTTGACACCAATGGACAGAGTGATTCAAAAAGAAGATTTATGTTTATAATTCATCTAAATTTTATGCAAGTTAGTTGAAATATGATTATTGTTGAACACTTCGAAAAAATCCAAGTCGATTTGGGAGTTTCCATCAAAAACGCTGCTTGATCCCTTTGACATATAACAAAATAATGAATGGAAGAATTGTTCCACTTTTATTGGATTGAAAAAAGTCCGCGATGGCATATATCTATCTTTTACGAATTTAATGTTTAAAAAAATTGTGACATAGGATGTGGTAATCGGAAAGCAATGTATACGGATACAATATTAATCCTTATCGAATTTAATACATTATTTACCTTCAGCATTTCATGCACATTATGACTGCTCTTTACATCATACATTCAAAACTAATATCTTAGGAGTTATCGCGAAATAAAAACTATCGCACGACCCCAAAACAACGCATTTATTCTTTCCTTTTTCGAATATTTACAGAATTGGAAATGAAACATATCAAAAACACTCCAAGTAGGTTGAACGTACGTTACATTTAAATCTAATTAAATCCAATCCACATGTTCGACGCAACAAGCAGATACGACAGACACTACGAAAAAAAACACTACGGCATATATGCTTTGCTACACATGCGAAGCCGGGGCAGGTCGCTAGTAGAATATAACAAAATACATACACGATTTTTGCAGTTAAAATACAATTTGTATTCAAGCGTTAACAGATTAAGCATGGTTCAAGTGTTTCAGTACTGTTTCATATATTTTTTAATTAATAAGATTAAAGTCAACACAATTGTATGCATATGATTTTAATACAGTAGAAAAAATAAAACCGGCCAAGTGCGAGTTGGACTCTTATACGAAGGATTCAAAAAGAGGTTGTATAGGACCCCTTTGTATTATTAACTTCAATATTTTACTTTATTTCGTTTTTATTATTTGATGTTATAGTACACACTATACACATTCTATGAAGTTTTTTAGAGTCTATTGGACGGACGGACAGCGGAGCCTCAGTAATAGAGTCTCATTGGGTAAGGAACATTAATGAAAATCAAGAAACCGGGAAAATTAACTTAACAGTTTGTTCTAAGTCTGGATGCAAAATATTCATATTTATATAAAAATATTAAGTAAATATATAAATCAGTTGCAAAAGTACGAATTGACTAGAAGCCCTCTTCTGCGTTTAACCGTCTAACCACTCATAATCTAGCTGGCTGTTGCAAGATGACAAGTTTTAATCCGAGTTTCAGTGTGCGAGTTTCCTCGAGCCGGTTCGCACCCTTTGACTCCCAAGATATTAATAATATAATGTCTGGTGTAAATGGCAACCATAATGTGCATAAAATGCTTAAGGTAACTTCTTCTTCATCAGTCCTATTTTACCCCACTGCAGGGACTTAGGCGTCCTCCAGGGTGAGGAGGGGGCTTGGAACTTAAATCTACCACACTACTCCACTGCGGGTTTAGGATTGTAACGACCGCCATCTATTGACTGGTTAAAGTGCTCTCCGAGGCACGGAGTCAGTGATAGTTATGTACATAAGCCAGAAAAACTCATTAGTACACGCCCGGATTCGAACCATGGCCCAATGGCCTTATAAATTTGAGACAGGTTCGTTGCGCTTTGGGCTATCACGACAGGTAACTAACGTATCTAATTTGATAATGATTAATATCGTACTCGTGTAAATATCTCAAAATATCCGTTCGGCTGTTTTTGAGTTTATCGCGTTCAGACAAACAGACCGACAGACAGATAGACAGACGCAGCGGCGGGACTTTATAATATGTAGTGATAGTTAAGTGAATATATACAAAAAGCAGCACGACAGCTTTCCACTAAACGAAAATATTTGTTGTGTACTTAGAAAATAAGTTAGTTAAGTAAATAAGCACAAATTATGTACTATTTCATAAAAACATTTTTAGTACTTCCTAATTAACTAAATGGAAAACCTATAAAGGAGTTTTATTTGGACGGGGCTGAATATTCATAATAATGATGTAGAAATATTTTACCGAAAGCGCTTAGTGAAAGTTACTTAAAGGTAAATGTTTTCCACTGATGTTTTCCATTTAATATTTCACAGAAAGTACATAAATGAAAAATTGTTTTATGCATAGAAATAGAAGAAGTGTCGTGATAGCCCAGAGCGCAACGAACTTGTCTCAAATTTATAAGGCCCCATAGGGCCATGGTTCGAATCCGGGCGTGTACCAATGAGTTTTTCTGACTTAAGTACACAATATCACTGACACCGTGCTTCGGAGGGCACGTTAAGCAGTCGGTCCCGGACGCCGTCAATAGATGGCGGTCGTTACAGTTCCCAACCCGCAGTGGAGCAGCGTGGTGGACTTAAGCTCCAAGCCCCCCTCCTCACCCTGGGGGAGGCCTAAGCCCCTGCAGTGGGGTAAAAAAAATGGGCTGATGATGATGATGATGATGACAGAAATAAGAATGATATAATAGACACTAGAACACACTACACCGAAACCGTACAAGTAAACCGGAAGTACACTTCAATTGCATGTCATTGTGTCGATACGATGTCGTGACAGCCTTGTAGTGGCAATCCCGCTTCTTATTCGGAAGGCTGTGTTTCGAATCCCAGGGCTGTACCAATGGATTTTTTCCGACTTAAGTATATACATTATTATCACTGACTACGTGCATCGGAGAGCACGTCAGGCCGTCGTCGGTCCACAATCCCGCACTGAAACAGTGTGGTGGATTAAGATCCAAGCACCCTCATTCCGAGGGGAGACCTAAGCCACCTACAGTGGAACATAATGGGCTATGTGGTACACTTAAATTGAGTGCAGTTGACGCGTCGGCTGGCACCGTACGTTTGGCAACACCTCTTGTTAGATACAATTTGGTATATTATGAATTTTGATAAGGAAAAATCGTCTTCGACTTACTGTCACTGTATTTGCTGACCGACTCTTCCCACAAACCTACCTGTTATGCCATGCCCGACTGACCGATAGGCGGAGTGGTTAGAGACCCTAGCTGCGGAGCCAAGGGTCGCAAGTTCGATTCCCGTCTGGGACAAATATTTGTGTGCATGAACATGTACCTTTCTTTTTGTTTCGTGTATGGGTGTAAAATTATCTATACATGTATATAATATAAAAAAATATTTAAGTATGTATATCAGTTGTCTAGCAACCCATAACACAAGCATAATACTTGCTTACTTTGGGACTAGATGGCGCTGTGTGGGATGTCACATGTATTGTTATTAGTATTACAAGATTTACAAGGCTTCCATGTAAGAGTACTATAACCTTATGAAACATTATGTTCTTATCTTAGAATGTAAAAGAGTAATTTCTAGAATATCTTTAAAATTATCTGAATGAAATATTACCATCGGAAATTATGATTTCGCAGATTTTTTTTTCTATACCCAACGAACACTTATCTAACTAATGAACGATTCGTGTTTCTGTGGAATTAAATTATTCAAGGAATTTATTTTCTTAGTCAGAATCTTTTATTGCTTCACGTGATACAATGCATAATATAATGATAATAATAATAATAATAATAATAATAATAATAATAATAATAATAATAATAATAATAATAATAATAATAATAATAATAATAATAATAATAATAATAATAATAATAATAATAGTAATAATAATAATAATATACTATACTGTACTAATAATATACTCACACAGTGCACACATAACCCTCTAAGGGCACTGCAAATTTTATAAAATTTTTATACAACGAGCGAGTCCTCTCCAACAAAATTATGTACTATCATACGCTATTTTACACGGTAGAGTATAAAAAACTGAATACCTACCATATTTTTGAATTTCGGGAAAACACCGACCATTAACCAGAGATACTTCCATTCCATTCCATCAACCCTTTTTTATACCCCACTGCAGGGTCTTAGGCCTCCCCTCAAGATGAGAAGGTTTGGAGCTTAAATCCACCACGCTGCTCCAATGCGAGTTGGCGGATTGACGACCGCCATCTGTTGACAGCAACCGGGAGCGACTGCTTAACGTGCTCTCCGAGGCACGGAGTCAGTGACAGTTAATGTACTTAAGTAAAAAAAAAACTCATTGGTACATGCCCGGATTCGAACCACGACCACTTGGCCTTATAGATTTGAAACAGGTTCGCTGCGGCTCGGGCTGTCACGACACCCAGAGATACTTATAACAAATCAAACTTGTATTTTGTATTAATTTTAGATAGCATGCTGTTATAATCAGTATGGAGCGTTTCATACACGAAACGATTGAAAACGTGAGCGAAATGTCAGATTAAGTGATTGAAGAGACCGTACGTATATGATTGCTTTAACCCAGGTGCTGCGCATTAACCCATTTGGGTTAGATCCAAGGTTACGAGCAATTTGATCGACAGAGACAATTGATTGATAATGATTGATGACAAGTTAATAGATTAACCTATTCGCTACTCATTAACCATATTTGGTCAGATTGAAGGTCACGACTAATTTAATTAACATAGACTATTGATTTATAATGATTGATGACTAGTTAAAAGGTTAAACAAATATTTTGTTGAATTTCATTCGACTGTCAACTGACCGATTGACCACTGAGCTTGGAGACTAACTTCGGAGCCAAGGATCGCGTACATGAACATGTCTATTTGTTCCGTGTCTGGGTGTAAAAGTATGTATATAAGATATATGTATATTGTAAAGAATATTTAAGTATGTATATGAATTGTCTAGTAACCCATAATACAAGCATAATACTTACTTAGTTTGGGACTAGATGGCGCTGTATGGGATGTTCTAGATATTAATCTTATTATTGTATTCGTACATACGTCGTCGTATGTTAGACATACCTGCCACATTTCATCTATTTAGAGGTAATAGTCTACGAGTAAAATGGCTGGCATAGACGGACAAACAGACAAACATACAGCAAATTAAAAGGATTCAATTATTTATTATTTTGTTGCCATACCCTAAAAACTTTGCAATCCACCTTTTTAAAATCAATTTATTTTATATTTAAAATTTAAACGAAGCCAGTGTAATGGACTTTAAATGCGACATAATATTCCCAGCCGGTTAAACCAAAGTTTAAAAAATGTCGAGTACTACACTCAATGTAAGATTGGAAAATAGGATAATCTTAGTATAATTCTATACCATACAAATGGAAATACAAACCACATAAGTACAAATCATCATCATCATCAGCCCATTTTTACCCAACTGCAGGGGCTTAGGCCTCCCCCAGGGTGAGGAGGGGGGCTTGGAGCCATAATACAAGTACAAATAAACTTCAATAAATTCAGAATTTTTGGATTTTCATGATTCGCTTATACAATCGAACTACAAAGAATTTCTGATCCTCGTGGTTCGATTGATGGAAATACGTGGTCGAACCTCGCGGCCGGAAGGATATTTTTGGAGGCTTTTTGTTTCGTTTTATAATGTAGCTGATCTGTTGTAGGGTTAATATCAATTGAAAAATTCAAAATAAATAATAAATATCATAAATACCATATGCCATACCAACTTTAAAAAATTATAACTGTGCCGATTTTGAAGATATCAATTAAATATATAAGTAATTTTTTTTTTAATATAAATATACCTAACATATTACATATTGGATATGTGGTAATATTTAAAGGGTGTTTGGATATAATTATTTTTTATTATTTTTGTTATATATCGCTGTATGTTTTCCGAACAGAATAAAATAAAATAAACAAAATATTTCCATAAAAAAACAAATAAATTGTTAACGCGCTCATTCCTAAATCTCTCCACGTTACATTGAGTCAAATTACTGGTTTTTATTATTTAAACTGTGGTCGGATGGTCTTTTGGTGATGGCTTTCATTAATTGCGTGGTTTCCGGGAGTTTATGACAAAAACCTAAAATAATTAAAACTGGAAATATGAAAATGGTAATATTCCTCAAGAGACTTGCTGTCCAATCCTGTAATGTTCATTTGGACGCTACTGAATTAGTTAAATATGTTTTATCTCTTTCTTTCAAGCTTCTAACGTTAAGGGTTTGAAGCTTGGAAGAAAGATATAAAACAAATTTTGATTAAACTAGATATAAAGAACGTTTCTTAAGAGGGTAATTGACATTTTTTAAAATTATTTTATTTAAAAGAGTTTTCTAAATATATAATAAAAAATAATTAAAAAAAATTAATAATTTATAACAATTTTATGAATGTTTAAAACGTCCTGTTGGACATAGAGGGCAAAACCGCACGGTGACTAGCCTGTGACGTCAAGCGATTTAAAATAACGTTAAATTTCGTTTTACAAGAAAGAGACAGAGATAAAAATTCAATAGCTAATAATTACCATAGTCTTTAACAGAATATGCTTTTGTTTATTTGTTATCGTATGAAGTCTATTTTTATGTTTTTTGACAAATATAATATATACAATATTATACAATATTATTACCTATTATTATTATTACTGGGTTATCCTGACGTCTCGCGAATATCGAATTTCCTCTGTATATTGCAAGAAGTGGACCTGGACGCTTTCTCGGCACCGTGATGCGACTTTTAGCTAGTCTGGCTCAAACATGGCATTCAAGCGGATTATATGCGAAAGATAAAAATAATTCTCATTTCAATTATTTTTGCCATTTTTATAGGCGCACTGGAGCATTATTACGTACTCGTATATCAGTGTCGATGGTGTGGACTTTAGGATTTCTAATGTAACAAAAAGTTTCAAGTGAGTAGATGGAGCAAACTAACGGTTACCGAGTAAAACATGTTTAAACTTAGATTTGTTTCACTTTGTGTTTAGTTTGGTAAGATCTACACGTTCTATAAGTTTGGACTACGTACAGCCCACACCAGGTATAGTTATCGAGACAACAATAGTTCTTACAAGATATTTGTCCTAGACTAGATAAAAAGTAGCTTAGGTTCTTTCCCAGGGTTTAAACTGCTCCATGTGTCGTGACCCTAGACCCGTACCGGGAAGCGAAGCGTTGGACACTCCTCGGCCAAGTGGACTGATCACCTAAAGCACCTTACCGAGGTTATTTGGATGCAGAAGGCGGAAGACCATGTGTGATGGCGAGCTTTTGGAGAGGCCTATATTCTGCAGTGGAGAGACACGGGCTTTTGATGACAATGATAGAGACTCTACCTTCGGAGCCAAGGGTCGCAGGTTCGATTCCTGCCCGGGACAAATATTTGTGTGCATGAACATGTCTAATTGTTCCGTGTCTGGGTATAAAATTATCTAAAAATGTATATACTCTAAAGAATATTTAAGTACGTATATCAGTTGTCTAATACCCTATAATACGAGCATAATACTTGCTTACTTAGGGACTAGATGGCGCCGTGTGGATGTCCCAATTATTATTAATATTTAAAAACTATATATAATGTCACTGACGAATAGTAAGTTTTGTTGGAAGTTGCTAATAGTTACACTATGTCATAATGTATACCGGGGAGTGATTATGCTTCAAGTTATTCTTAATGTATACACGGTTACTCCATCCCGGAAGTACAATGTAATAAGGATGTACAACATGTAAATCGTTAATTAGAACAACTAAATACGGGATAAAATTCGCAACTAAAGAAAACCGCTGATGACTTAGAATGATCGAGATAGCTCCATAATCAAGAAGAAGAGATAGTTCACAGAATTGCCAATTTGAAATGGTATTAATAATAATAATACCTCATCATCATCATCATCATCAGCCCATTTTTACCCCACTACAGGGGCTTAGGCCTCCCCCAGGGTGAGGAGGGGTGCTTGGAGCTTAAGTTCACCACGCTGCTCCACTGCGGGTTGGGAACTGTAACGACCGCCATCAATTGACAGCGTCCGGGACCGACTGCTTAACGTGCCCTCCGAAGCACGGTGTCAGTGATATTGTGTACTTAAGTCCGTATTAAGTTAAGTAATAATACCTACCATAGTACAAACTAAGCAAAGCTTGTACTATGGGTACCAGACAACTGATATAAACACTTAAATAATCTTTAATTTTTATTTTACACCCACACACAAATAGACATGTTCATGCACACAAATATTTGTCTCGGGCGGGAATCGAACCCGCGATCCTCGGCTCCGCAGTTAGGGTTTCTAGCCACTCTAGCCCAACCGGTCATCAAATGGGTAGTTTACAGCGCTCGGAGAACTCATAACCGCAGAAAGGCTCTTGAGTTGTACCTAACTATTATGTGGACTGAAAATATGGAAAAGGTGGCGCGTTGCTGCTGGTTACAGATAATTGGTGACGCAAGACTGTTTTGTGAAAACAGCTGCTTTGATAGCAGGCTGATAGCTAGGTTGAAATGAGGTGTGCGAGAAGAAAATGTTATGCAACGCTCGGCGCTGATTGGACGGGTCAAGTCGTTGCTTATAGTTACGACTTCGGACCAAGTATCAATAGGGAGAGTCATATATAATAAACGAGTTATCGTGTGTCTTTGTCTACACCATGGAGCCTAGATACGAGTAAAAGAGATAGCAGATATAAGTTTGACAACGCTGCACTGTTAGTGAGAACGTTAAATTATATTTCAAACGTTTATATTGGCAATATACTGAGCGCCGGAAAAAAAAGTATTAAGAAAAAGTTTTTTAATTGACATCGATAATTCATAAACAAAATTCATTTCTTTACCTGTACAGTAAGTTAAAGCCAACAAGACGAATTAATGAAAGGAAGTTTACTGTTTTCGGAAGTTTCGAATAATTGATAGATGGTTTTGTGACACAGATTTTAGTGTCTTATTTAATTAAGAAAATTAATTGTAAGATAAAAATAAATTTTTAAAACTGAAAATAGTTTAAGTTTTAAATAAAAAATTAAGCATATAAATGAAATGCAACAGACTGTACATGCACAAACTGACACGGGCATTCCATTTCGGATCCGCAATATACCGAGTGTTTGGCTGAACGAATCTAAAAGAGCATGCAAAACTTACCGAATTAAAGAAAAGTTTCAAATTAGCAGATTGCGCAAACTTTAGTTTGCGCAATCTGCTAATTTTACCGAGAAAAACATGTATTAAGGTGAACTACGTTCAGCCGCCGAACCCCATACCATACCATCAGTCCATTAAAGCCTCACTGCAGACGATTAGGCCTCCCTACGGGATGAGGGGGCTTCAATCTTAATCCACCACGCTGCTCCGATGCGAATTGGTGGAGTGTTTGACGTATACCAAACTTATAGAACGCTTAGAACTTACCGAATTAAGTAAAAAGTTTCAAGTAAGTATATAGCGTAAACTAACGGTTAACGAGGAAAACATGTTTTCCGAATTTTACTTTTTTAAGCTATTGTTTAGTTCGGTAAGTTCTAAGCCCTCTATAAGTTTGGACTACTTTCAGCAGAACACCAGGTACTGTAGTGTCTTTCTAAAATGGGATAGTATGTATTTCAACCTTCAGCTCTTTTATAATAAAAATGAAATTTTATGTAGGACAAAATGTACTAACCTAAATCGAAATAAAAGTATTTTTTAAATTATTTTACATAAGTGGAAAATTATTATCAGCCAGAACTAAATCGAGAAAAAAAAATTGTAATATTATAAGAGCTTTTAGTATATAAGTATTTTTATATCAACTTATTCCTAAATGTATTACGACGGTTTTTTTTCCAAAATCTAACTTCCCGTGTCGGATTTTTTTCTTTCAATAGAATGATTTGTTCCCTATAAAAAAAGAGTAAATTGGTGTATGAAAAATTGACAAATTTCACGACTTATCATAAAACTCGCATTAAACCAAAAAACAAATTTTTATTGAAAAACTGCTTAAGTTTCTATAAATACAGTTTTCTCGCATCTCTTAAGGTTTAGTCATAGAGTAAATTAATTTGACAGCTGCGTTTGGTTTTAATAGAGTCATAAATGTTACTGAATCGAAGTGACATTTCGCATTTTCGGGGGTTGAAACCGGTGTGCGGGGATTTCTCGGGGGTGCAGAGCGCCGCGCGGGGACCTTACGCACTGAAATTCAAACTAAAACTCCCCATCATACACCGGCTAGTTATTGTACGAGTGGTTAGACGGTAAACGCAGAAGAGGGCTTCTAGTTAATACGTACTTTTATATGGTTTAGAGAATTAAATACCCCATTTTAAAAAAGCAGTTTGTATATGGCGACCACAGACGTTTGAGCCAATGAGACCAATGAGTTTTTCTGACTTAAGTACATTAACTATCACTGACTCCGTACCTCGGAGAGCACGTTAAGCAGTCGGTCCCGGACGCTGTAAATAGATGGCGGTCGATACAATCCCTAATCCGCACTGGAGTAGCGTGGTGAATTTAAGCTCCAAGCCTTCCTCACCCTGGGGGAGGCCTAAGCCCCTGCTGTGGGGTAAAATGGGCTGATGATGATGATGACCACAGACGTAATGAAAACTTTAGACTCCCTGTCTATTGAACTACTGAAGCACTGCAATGACGGCCGCGTAAGTATGTGGAGTGGAACCTCACTACGTTCTGGCGGTCGGTAGACTACTATGGTATGAGTGTGTTATGCTAGCTGACTTACTAGGGGTGCTTCAGTAGTTACTTCTCAATGTTACGTTCGGGTATTCCTACGTTACGTTACCTACAATTTTGTAATTTCAGTTTTGGATTTCATATTTTCAATATTTCTCTGATTGTATTACTTACTCTGATGGTATGCTTAGGACCGGAGGAGTGTTTATTGGCAAATTTCCATACAAACGGCGTTGAAGGTCGCTTCCCATTAAACCTTAACCGATTGGTGCAAATTGTATAGTACAAACACTTTTTTAATGTTTTAAATATTGTTGATACGTCAAAAGAAAAAAAATGGGCAGGGTTTTTTTTCGAAATCGTTTCATTTTTCCTAGCATGTTCAACATGAAACTAATTACTTTTTCACATCTGAAAAATAAAAAAAATCGAAAAATTTAAGGTTTTTTTTTATGATGTACTATTCAAAATAAACAAAAAATATAATTTGCGCCCATCGGTTAAGGTTTAATGGGTTGCAACAATTTACACAGTTTGTATGGAAATGTGCTACTACACACTTATACTTTAAGAGCCCATTAAAACTGAACCAAAAATTTAAGTCACCATCGATTCGAGTACTCCAAAAATTTTGTGTGAACGACATCTTATTATATTTACTAAAATCTAATTTAGATAATATTTTGAGAGAAAACATAAAAATAAATTAATTTAGCATCTCAAATTCACAAACTCCGTAAATATCCGTTCCTTTACAAGCGATTTCCCTAAATTACGGCTCTTTAAGGAGATCCTATAAAAACGTCTTTATACAAATAAGGTTTCGATATTCGAGCTTATGAAAGCTTGGGCTGAAGCTACATAAAGCTACGACGAGACCTGCTAGTAAAGATTAAAATAAACAATTTAATATTCATGTGGTTGCGCTGGCGCTTCAAATGAATAGTCATGATGACTGACCGATCGGCTGAGTGGTCAGAGATCTTAACTGCGGAGCCAAGGGTCACCGGTTCGATTCTCACTCAGGACAAATATTTGTGTGCATAAACATATCTATTTGTTCAGTGGCTGGGTGTAAAAGTATCTATATGTGTATATATAATATTTAAGTATGTATATCAGTTGTCTTGTACCCAATAATACAAGCATAATCGTACTTTGGAACTAGATGACGGTGTGTGGGGATGTCCTAGGTATTATTATTATTTGGGTTGTCTTTGGCACATCGTTCGCAATGTTATGGTAGGTGCATAATGCTCGCTAGTGTGTTTTACTCATACGTTACATTTTGATCTGAAAACCTAAAAACACTATTTTTAAAGTCAAATTTCTCAATAACCATTAAGATATTCGATATTTTTTTAAAGCATCATTTAATTATCTATTACCTAAGTTTACGAATTTTAATTTAGATGACAACATAATATAAATAAGTAAAAAATAAATTCAAACATACGTTTTTGGGTAAGCACGAAATATCAGATTTTTCAGATTTTATTTTAGCAAACTGGTTAGCGAATACTAATTACGAAAAAATCCCGATTTTTTTAAATTTTCCAATTTTTTACAAAAATTACTAAACCGATTTCCAAAATTTTGGTGTCATACGATGTGCAACTGAATTCTTGATCTTTTAAGACCTTAAAGTCTTGGCTAGACTTTATACCCTCGGAGTTATGGCTAAAAATGCGTCTCCCGTGAAATGGATTTGATAGTCATTTTCAATGACAAAAATCGTGCGTAAAATCGTCGTCTACGCGTTACAATTAAATGAAAATTACATGAAAACATAAAAAATTTAAATTTGAGGTGGTATCTACTAAATACAATCATTATATTTTAATTTTGTTTGCAAATGCTTTTGTAATAAAATTTCGAAAATTACCTTATTAACCTATGTATACGCTCGCTGCGTCCATTCGTACTCGAAGGCCATGTCGATGAAGATCCAAGTATAAGGCCTCTTAAGTGTTTTTTTATAAAAAAATACACAATCAGGGATATTTTAGTAATATTTTTTGTTTACATAAAGTATTTCGAAGGAATATTATTTTTTTAGAAATAATAATAATAATAACGTATACATCACAACAACGTCTAGGCCCCAAACTAAGCATTAGCTTGTGTTTTGGGTACCAAGCGAAGACACCACATACATATAACAACCAAGAACCGGTACCAGTATCAATATTCATCATATAAATACTAGCCCGATCTGGGATTCGAACCTGGGACCTCCAGCTTCGTGGGCAGGGTAGGTAGTTCGTAAATTGATAGCTTATGACGTCATTACTACTGAATCATTATCATCATTATCATCATCAACATCATCATCATCAGCCCATTTTTACCCCACTGCAGGGGCTTAGGCCTCCCCCAGGGAGAGGAGGGGGGCTTGGAGCTTAAGTCCACCACGCTGCTCCACTGCGGGTTGGGAACTGTAACGACCGCCATATATTGACAGCGTCCGGGACCGACTGCTTAACGTGCCCTCCGAAGCACGGTGTCAGTGGTATTGTGTACTTAAGTCAGAAAAACTCATTGGTACACGCCCGGATTCGAACCATGGCCCTATGGGGTCTTATAAATTTGAGACAGATTCGTTGCGCTCTGGGCTATCACGACACTGAATATAGCTACGATATTCTACGTCTTGCACTTATTTGTATGGGCGTCGACTGCCGCATGTAGTGGTGACGTCACATTAATATTTCACGTTTTAAATTGCTTTAAATAAAATATAATATTAAGTAGTTTTTGGGTTATTTCTTTGTAATTACTTGAATGTCAACCATGAAAATTCAATACAGGTACGGAATCCTTCGTTCTGTGCGATCCGACACACACTTGAGGAGGTCTAGCCCACAAAGCTACATGTCCACTATAACTAATTTTGACCGGTTGGGGTAAAATTCCTAAATAATGTTGCGTTTTGGTATGACTGTTTAATTTTACCAACGTCTATCACTGGAAAGGAAGCTTTTTGGTCAAAAACGGAAGTATATTAATGCGGAGTTTAATGGCTTTAAAATATTTTGCGAGAAAAATAGTTTATTTTGCTATACTGACAATGTGACGTTTTGGGCTGGACCTCCTCACTTGTTCCTGCCTCCGTTAACCCAGTTTCGCACCACAATCGTGACTTAATATAGCCTCAGCCTATCGCTTTGGTTCGAAGCTTCAAAATTCTTGAATAGTATTAAGTATTTTTACTTGGTGAATTAATTGCGTAGGTAATTTTTGCTTACAATAAATTAAAATTAAAAGTTGGGTCGGTGGATTCTAAACACATTATGTTTTTAGTAAAACATATTTTTAGACAAAACTGTAAATTTTAGCGAACACTAGGGAACGCATCCATACCCGTTTAAGGGGGAGGGGGGTCTTCAAAATACCACGCTTAGTCACAGGGACGCTGGAACGGGCTTAGGTCTTCGTCACGTCATCAATATCCTCCAGGAAAATAATTCTGAATAAAAGACAAAAAGACTAGTTTTGGTAAATTAAATTCCTGTCCGAATATGTTTTTAGTTTCTGTTTACAAAAAATTATTTAAAACCCGTGAAAAATACGAGGAGGGAGAGGCATATACTACAGGTGGTCTCTAAGGGTGGGGGGGTGGGATAAAAAATTTAAAAAAATAGGTCGGGTACGTTCCCCTAGATTAGATATAGACTAGGTAGGTACTTGATACCGTTTTCTGTGGTGAGACACTTGAAGAAAGATTTGAAAATACGCACTTATTCACATGTGAATTTATAATTCGTACGGGTAGCTACTAAACTTAATCTTTAGCTTAGCTTATTTGCCTGACCGATTGGTTGCGTGTTTAGGACCCTAACTGCGAAGCCAAGAGCCGCGGGTTCGATTCCCGCCCGGGACAAATATTTATGTGAAGGTACTTGGCTATTTGTTCCGTGTCTGGGTGTGAAATGTATATACTTATATGAATATATTATAAAGAATATTTAAGAATATACATCTGTTGTTTAGTACTCATAATACAAGCACAATACTTGCTTACTATGTTACTAGATGACGCTCTGTGGGACGCCCCAGGTATTATACAGGAAGAAATTTTAACAACCATCCAAAGATATTCTAGGTGTTAGGTATCATAACCAATAGACTTCAATACGTAAAAAAAATATACCTAGGTTACGTTTACATAATAAATTATTTTATCCACAATGTTATTTTATAACGTTTGGTTACCTTCTTTGTGACGACGCGCCTGACACCTTGAAACCGAGACGGGACGGAGCGTGCGGCGGTCGTGAATGGTGACTAGAGTCATTAGTTTTTTCGGGAAAGGTTTGTGTAGCCATATCTCAATATTTTTTTATTGAACGATACTAAAAGGAAACAAGACAGCCATCGGTTTTTTACCAAAGATCATTCGTTACATTAAAATTTGGATGGTTGTTAAAATTTCACCTTGTAGGTATTATGTATAGATTAGATTTATTTTGTTTTTGGCTTTTTGTCTCGATGTATCTTATTATCTATATATATATTCAATACGCTATTCATTGAATTATGAAATTAATACCACAATAAAAAAGTTACAATTTTAAAATTTTCGTATAAATACGTAAGGTTTTGTAACATTTGTGGATAACAACCAATTTACGATGAGATGCCTTTCCCTTTCCGAATTTATACGCTAATTACCATCTGAATGCGGAAAAACAGATTTCGAATATTCCAACTTTACTGAGATGTTACAGCGATAATTTTGGATAAAAAAATACATATAAAATCAATTAATAATAATTTAAACTAATTTAATTTAATTGAAAAAGTAATTAATTTAAACTATAGCATAAATACTTCAGATTGTATACATACAGACATTTGTGATTTTGTTAAACTATTTTTTTTTGTGAGTTGTATTAAATAATTAAATAATTGTTTGGATTGACAGTATTGTCATAAAATATAAGCATATTTTATTGGATTTTCTGCAAGAAATATTGTCGTATTTTTAAAAATTGATATTTAATTTTATACATTCTTGATAATTTGTCAGAAATATAGAACCATGAAAATCACTTTATTAAGAAAAAAATGGAACGCATATTGGATGGATACCATGGACCTGGGAATACCCGGACGTAGCATCGCGAATTAACTACCGACGCACCCCTAGTATGTTCAGCTTGCTAAGTACGTACGCGTCAACTTGAACACACTCATATCATAGGAAGTCAGTCTACCGACCACCAATACGCAGCGAAGTTCCATTCACACATACTCACGCGGCCGCCATTGCAGTGCTTCATTGGTTGTTGAGTGACAGGGAGTCTTTTTAAGTTTTTAATACGTCTGTGATAAATACATGCATTTTTTGGATTAAATATTTGGATTAACGAACGTCTACAATTACTAAACTTAAATTGGTAGCAAGTAATCTTTACATATTTCAGAGATTGCAATATAAAAATTTCCAATGGAAGATTACATTTGATGACGATGAAGATGACGACCGCTCAGCCTAGTGGGCAGCGACCCTGACTGCGAAGCTGGAGGTCCCGGGTTCGAATCCCAGGTCGGGTCAGTATTTATATGATGAATATTAATACTGGCACCGGGTCTTGGTTGGGTCTTGGTCAAGCTAATGCTTAGTTTGGGACCTAGACGTTGTTGTGATTGTGTGTGTTATTATTATTTAATTAATTTTGAAAACAGTCTTATTATTTGTTCTGTACAAAATATGAACACTGATTTTGTGATCTCAATACCCTTTTCGACAAAAAATTGGGTATATGATTTTAAAAGTGCACCGGACTCGCGTACGAAGGGTTCCGTACCATCGTACAATATAAAAACACAAGTTTCTTGTATGGAGACTCCTTTTAATTTTTACTTAATTTTATTTTTATTATTTGTTGTTATACATCCGTGCTTCGGAGGGCACGTTAAGCAGTCGGTCCCGGACGCTGTCGATAGATGGCGGTCGTTACAGTTCCCAACCCGCAGTGGAGCAGCGTGGTGGACTTAAGCTCCAAGCCCCCCTCCTCACCCTGGGGGAGGCCTAAGCCCCTGCAGTGGGGTAAAAATGGGCTGATGATGATGATGTTATACATATTCAATGAAAATTTCAAGTGTCATCACAACCACCAATCACTACAAACGTCGAAAAAAACACCTTCCTTGTATGGAGACCCCCTTGAATTTTTAACTTTATATTTTATATTTTTTATTATGGCGGCCATAGTACCTAATACATATTCATAGTACATAACACATAGTACCAAATACATAGTACCTATACAATGAAAATTTCAAGTGTCTATCTATTACAGTTCAGACATGACAGCCCTGTAACAAACAGACGGACACGGACTGACAGCGGAGTCGTTGTATTAGGATTCACATTGGTACCCTTTGGGTACGGATTCGTATAAATAAAAAAAAACCTTACAGTTTTTGTGAAGCGACAATATTACAGTACAATATAATACATGGGACGTCCTACACAGAGCCATCTAGTCCCAAAGTAAGCAAGTTTTATGTTTGTGTTATGGGGTACTAGACAACTGATATACATACTTAAATATTATTTATAATACCTACATATATTGATACTTTTACACCTAGACACGGAACATATATACGAGCTCATGCGCACAAGTATTTGTCACGGGCGGGAATCGAACCCGCGACCTTTGGTTCTGTAGTTAGGGTCTCTAACCACTCGGTCAATCGGTCAGTCTATACTATAAATTCCAACTTCGGCGAAACATATCTTACCATTCCATGCCAGGGCTTAGGCCTCCCCCCAAGGTGAGAGGGCTTGGAGCTTAATCCACCACGCTGCTCCAGTGAGGGTTGGTGGATTTTAACGACTGCCATCTGTTGGTGGCATCTGGAACCGACGGCTTAATGACATTAAGCCGTGTGCTCTCCGAGGCACGGAGTCAGTGATAGCAAGTCAGAAAATACACGCCCGAATCCAAACCACGACCGCACGGCCTTCTAAACTTCGAACAGGTTCGCTGCGCTCGGGCTATCGCGACATATATCTTACTCGATTCGCTTATCGAAAAATGCTTTCATATCGAAAAACCTTTACATGTTTTACATCATGTTGCGCAACAAACCAATATTCCTTTTGCAATAAAACTGTCCAATAACTCACCAGAATAGGAATGTAAGTAAATCCAAAAACTACTCACACAAGGTATATTAAAGTGTTTACATCTCTTCTTCAATAGTTTCGCTGCAAGGGACTCTCGAAGTTATAAAAAGTGTGTTATGTAACTATAAAGGTCGTCTCGACTGAAACTTCAACGCCCTACTTGGTAACTTTAACCTTATTGCCCTCACTTGTACTACGTAAAAAGCGTTTGCCTCTTTCAGACCTAAGACTTTGCCAGCTTAGACTTTTATATGGAAGGTGTCTACCTACGAGTTTCATCTTCATCTTCATCAGCCCATTTTTACCTCACTACAGGGGCTTAGGCCTCCCCCGGGGTGACGGGGGCTTGGAGCTCAAATCCACCACACTGCTCTACTGCGGGTTGGTGGATTGTAACGACCGCCATCTATTGACAGCGTCCGGGACCGACTGCTTAACGTGCTCTCCGAGGCACGGAGTCAGTGATAATATAGTGAATAATTCAAATTATTGATTACAATAATACGATATATTTCTTCTTGATAACACTCAGTCATAAAAATACGAATTGACTAGTCACTTTTCTGCGTTTATCGTTTAACCACTCTTCTTCTAGTTAGCTGGTGTTTTTGGCAAGTTTCAGTCCGGTTTCAGTCCGCGAGGTCCCCGCGCGCCAGTGTTCACTACCGCGAAATTTCGTTTGTCAGTTTCAATACCTACTGTAAAGTGACATTTCTAACAGGTTAAAACCAAACGCTACCGTCAAGAAGAAAAAGAATTTTATTTAGTCTATGCACTCAGTGGTGGATTTACACATTTGCCACCAGTAGGCTATTCAAATTTCGGCGCCCCTGTCGACGTCTTCATCTTATCACCGAACCCAACAAGCTAAAATTTAAGCCAGCTAGCCAAATGAAAGTGAGTGGATTCGTTCAATTTAAAAAAAATCTCTGCCTACAAATTCTGTTGAAGTGGCTAGATTCGAAATTTTAGTTTTGAGAAGCCATTTTGCTTAGAATTCATTTAAATTAATTATTAAAAAAAAATACTTTAGATTAATGTAAATATTCCATCTGAAGTAGATTTTCATATAAATACCACTAAATAATTCGAATTCCACGCGAGTGAAGACGCAGTCTCGATAACGCTTAGTATTTAGTATTATTTATTCACGTTACGTTACGTTTTCTTTTAGATTTTACAGAAACGAGAAAAAATATACGAACATCATAAAACGGAGATCTTGTTTGATATACACACGAATATATTCTCAGAAAAATAATCAAGCCCTGGAACGCATCACAGAGTTTTAAGAAAAGGGGAGGAAATTGGAAAAGCTCGACGTAGAAAAGCAGATATTTCAAAAAGTGCCTGACACCTGACAAAAATTTAATAATAATATAAATCTCCATGTACACATAAAAATATTTAATAAATTGTTAATTTATAATACAAATGAATTGTGTTTGATTATTAGTTCGAAATCATATGCTTTTATATAAAAAACACACCAATCACCACAGAGATAATAGAATAGATGCAGGCCTTCAAGATTCTTCAAGAATCCGGGCGTCTACCAATGGATTTTTCTGACTTAGGTACATAACTACCACTGATTCCGTGCCTCGAAGAGTACGTTAAGCAGTCGGTCCCGGACGCTGTCAATAGATGGCGGTCGTTACAATCCCCAACCCACAGTGGAGAAGCGTGGTGGATTTAAGCTCCAAGCCCCCCTCACCCCGGGAGAGGCCTAAGCCCCTGCAGTGGGATAAAAATGGGCTGATGAAGTGAAGATGTATGACCATGCTGATGTTAAAGAGATGACATTCCAGTTGTACGTCGTACTTATTAGTTCCATGTACAGAATTATATTAAGTCTATCTTTTTTTATCTTGAGCGTTCGCGGAAAATAGCTCTTCGCAAAATAGTTCTGACCGTCAAATGAGTGTCATTTAACAAGTAAAATAAGGATAGAACTAGGTACATTTATTTCGCCATGCCCAACCGTCTCAAGTGCTGTCAGTCAGTACCCGGCCGTAGCCCACGAGAAAACGGCTAAGTAAAAAGATGTTTAAAAATAAAACTATAGGTATTCTTATCGTTTTTTTATTTAATCACAAAACTACATTTTTCGACGTTATTATAGTTAAATAAAAAATTACAAGATCACTTATAATTTTATTTTTAAACTTGTTTTTGCTTAGCCGCTTTTTAAACGACTTCAAAAAAGAAGGAGGTTTCTCAGTTCGACCGCATATATGTTTTTAGAACTCGTGTGCATAACTTACGCCAGGTACTGACTGTAGGTACTAAAAAAACTAGCGCCATCTGTTAAAACTTTTAAAAATTATACTTCGCTTATGATTATGAAATTATGAATACCTTTAACTTTTCCGCGTTGTCGCGTCGTCGTGATTTTTAATTTGTATTAAAATATGTCTTTTTTTTAAATATCAAATATTTATTTCTTATTTGACGACCGCTTAGCTTAGTGGGTAAACGACCCTGCCTCCGAAGCTGGAGGTCCCGGGTTCGAATCCCAGGACGGGTCAGTATTTATATGATGAATATTAATACTGGCACCGGGTCATGGTTGTTATATGTATGTGGTGTCTTCGCTTGGTACCCAAAACACAAGCTAATGCTTAGTTTGGGGCCGAGATGTTGTTGTGATGTATATTTTATTATTATTATCATTACCTACATGTATCTACGTTTTTATTTCAGTTATTTAATAACATTACAAAAAAATACATTTTCATATTATTTGCGTTGCCGGTAATTATGAAACGTCCATACAAGTCGACTAAGTTCATTTTAGTCCAATCTTAAATTTTAATCTGTTTTTGAGGCGCTGTCCGTTTTATTCATATATATATACATATATTACAAATGAATCCGGAACTGGCCACTAATACATATTTAAATAGTAATTACAACAATTAAAAATGGATTTTTTTGGTGTAGAATACAGTTTTGTTTCTTATAACCGTCAATTTTTTTGCTTTTGCATGAAGTTTTCGTTTTGTTGTAGTTTAAAACTTATTAAGGGGCAAATCTTATTGTAAAAGCGTATGTATTGAACTTTAAAACATTTTGTGACTTTACTGAGGCGGCTATCATAGTCAGCAAGTTTATCGTACCTGAAGCACCATACCAGGGGTAGTTGGATGCGAAAGGCGGAGGACCGTGTGTGGTGGCGAGCCTTGGGAGAGACACGGGCTGATGATGATGATGAAGTTTATCGTTACTTCTTGTAGATATTAACATTATGCCGTTCAAATTTTTTTGTAAACAATACAATGTTTTTTTACGTACATTATGTTGTCATATATATATTGAAACGGCAATGTCATTTATGTTACTTCCTGTTGAGAATAAACGCCCGATGAATACTTTTTCTTCACTTCACTTCATTAGCCCATTTTTACCCCACTGCAGGGGCTTAGGCCTCCCCCGGGGCGAGAGGGGGGCTTGGAGCTTAAATCCACCACGCAGCTCCACTGCGCGTTGGGGATCGTAACGACCGCCATCTATTGACAGCGTCCGGGACCGACTGCTTAACGTGCTCTCCGTTAGAAGCCGATGAATACGCTTAGTATATACATATATATGTATGTAGTATATACATATATATATATATATATATATATGTATATACTACATACATATATATATATATATATATATATATATATATATATATATGTAGTAAAAAAGGATTGAAATTTCTATCCCTAAAGACATCGAAGATACTTATTATTTTCATGTTTATGCTACAAACAAACCTATAAAGCATAATAAAGGCAAACAAAGTTCGAATTCAAGACTAGGCGTAGAAGAGATGCTTCTCAGTGCGTAATAAATAAGGCAAGTGTGTCTGACGGTTAAAATAAGGGTAGTCACACATTACCGTCGGTGGCCGGTGAACGTCGGTGCGGTGACTCGATCAGTCTTGCGCAGGCTAATAACGTTGTAAGATGTATCTAAGTGGTAGAAATGATGATGACTGACTGAGCGATTGGCTAAGTGGTTAAAGATGTTAAAATGGCGAAGCCATGGGTCACGGGTTCGATTCCCGCTCGGGATTTGCGTACATGAATATATCTATTTGTTCCGTGTCTGGGTGTAAAAAGTATCTATGTATGTATATTTTAAGCATGTATTTTAGTTGTATAGTACCCCATAATACAAGCATAATACTTGCTTACATTGGGACTAAATGGCGCTGAGTGGAAGGTGCCAGATTTTATTATTATAAATGGTGAAAAGAAAACATCTCAGATTAGTTTTTAAAAAATAAAAAAAAATTTGCACGTACTTCTGTTGAGCCCCAGCAGGCCGTATCTACTAATTTATACAACTTTAAAGTTGATACTTTTCTGTATACTGTTAATTCGACAGCACAAATTAGGTTTTCATTTTTCCTATTTTGTACCCATAGTGGCTTCTGCTGCAAACCAATGCATGTGCATTGGTTTTATGAATTGGTTTGCAGCAGAAGCCACTATATATAACAGGGTGAGATTTTAGTCACCGGCCAAAATTTTTCTAGATATTAGGTATCACCAATAGACTCATTACGTAAATAAAAATATAGGTCAAATATTCATAATCAATAATTATATCCTAAATATTTTTTAACAAAATTTGGCTACCTTCTACTTACATGCGGAAGGGCGGGGCATGGGGCAAGTAGGCGGGACGTGTGCACGTGCACTGGCGCCCTCAAAATAAGAATCAGTACACCTATTTTGAGTAATGTTTATACACAAAAATCTAAAGCAAACAATAGCTATTACTAAAGTTTATAAAAGTTTTTAAATCTAAAACTATAAAATTTTAATTATGAAATTGTATTCTCGAGATTCTTAGTAATATTATAAACGCGAAAGTTTGTATGTATGGATGTTTGTTATTCTTTCACGCAAAAACTATTGAATGGATTTTAATGAAACTATGAAATCTTTTAGTTTATACATCAGAATAACATATAGGCTATAATTTATAAAGATACTAGCTTTCCGCCCGCGGCTCTGCTCGCGTGGACTACACAGTTGTACCTGGACCGATATAATTTTTTACATATAGTTTATAAGCTGAAAAGTGTCATAGGCTACTTTTATTCCGGAAAAAAGGGTCCCGATAAAACTGTGTAGTCCACGCAAGTGGAGCCGCGGGCGGAAAGCTAGTGGTAAATAAATTCAAAAATTAAGTTCTATACATCCTGACAAACAATCAAGAGACCGTTTACATATGAATTTGTATAGAGGTAAATTCGAATAACTCGAGAGTTATCGTTAAGATGGCGTGAAATCGACTGTTTTCAAAACAGCCGACAGTTTGTCGGTTATCAATTGTATATAGTGTGTGCCTAGCCTAAGACGAATGGGTAATTTTTCGGGAACAAACGAAATCGGAGCTCCGACAATAGTGCCGCATCCATTAAGATTTTATGTTACGTAACACGACCGAAACACGTAAAAGTGTAATAAACGGGAAAAAAACAAGTTTGAGAAAAACTTTTGTGCTGTTAGATATTAAGGGTGTAATATCCAACAGTTATATACAACTTTATTTTTGTCACGAAATAAAAAAAAAGTCTTCTAGGTAAATTGTTAGTCTGGCTGCACGCTACAAACTAGTAAGTTCTAAATTATGTTTAATAACACTAATAAATGACTTACTTATATTAAGAATATTACATTTCTTAAGGTAATATAAAAATAAACTTTATATCACAATAAAATAAATTCGGTAGAAAAATAAATAGGTTATAAGTTAATGTAAGCGGCACGAGTTAAGAATGCTGGTTTTCACACGTACTGTGGTTTATTAATTTCAGGATCTGTTGTGCGATTACCGTCATACGCGCTTCTTTTTTTCATCATTCGTCATGATGCGTCATTCGCGCGTTCTTACCGTCCATAGAGTAAATAAATTTGACAGCAGCGTTTGGTTTCAGAGAGTCAGAAATGTTACTTCACAGTAACGAAAATGTCAATTGCAATTGCGCGGCGGTGTAGACCGGCAGTTATCCATATTTTGATGTTTAACGCGTCAGCAGTAACCACAGACCAGTCAACCTATAGACCACGCTTTGTCAAACGTCAGTACGAAAACGAAATCGCCAAAAAGTGGCGGGTTGCGGGGAGAGGTCGGCTAGTTTTCATTGGCTCGTTCAAAATTGACAATTTAATGGCTTCCGACGTGCTTCCAAGTGATGGCTCACTAGTGACGTAGTTATGTAGTGTCACTACATAGCCTTGGCGAATGCTACTAGGGAGTAGCATTCGCCAAGGCTTTGACAGGGGTCAAAGCGTGGTCTATAAGGTTGACTTGTCTGTGGCAGTAACGCAAGAATACACTAAAACACAGAGCTTCGAAAAGCTGATAAAACTGAAAATTTAGTTAGTTTTTTTAATCTATACTAATATTATAAACAGGAAAGATTTGATTTTTGTTTGTTACGGAGAAACTCAAAAACTACATTTTTTTTAGTTTCACCAATAGGAAGCTACATTATTAGCGTGTAATATAAGCTATATTTTTATTTCCAAACCAGCTTGCAGCCCACGGTTTAGCTCGGAACATAGTCTACTTTTTATCCCGGAAAAAGAGGTTCCGGTACAACTGTGTAGTCCACGCGAGCGGAGCCGCGGGCGGAAAGCTAGTTTGTTAAATGTTGATACAAATGTGAGAATGGAAATATTAATAAAAAACGAAAAAGGTAACAGAAAGGTGACACGTCTGATTCGCTTCGCCTTCACTAGTATCGTGACGATCAAACTTTTGTCCTTAAAGTTCATTTCATATAAGTAGGTACGAATCGACTAGAAGCCTTCTTCTACGCTTACTGTCTGACCACTCATACTCTAGCTAGCTGGTGCAAGATGGCGAGTTTCAGTCCGAGTTTAGTCCGCGCGGTCCACGCACGCCGGCCTCTACACCCGCGAAATTGCGTCTGACAGTTTCGATTCTGTGAAGTGACATTTCTGACTCTATTAAACCTAAACGCTGCTGTCGAATTTATTTATTCTATGATTTGAGACTACACAACAATTTGCAAATATTAACGAGAATTTTTTCCGTCAGCTTGATATCCGGTGACAACTTTATTCATCCTTTTTATTATTGTTACTTTCCTGTAGCCATAACTTTACGTTTCTGACATCAACACCACCGACGCGACGGTTGTCAAGTGCGCTGCCGTGTAAAGTACAAGCTCAGTTTTTTACTCGTTTTCAGAAAAATCATTTCTTTAATTTATAGTCACATTTTGTTATGAAATATTTATTTATTAATTGTTATAAAGTAAACTTACAGCTTACAGCACCATGGTTCGAATCCGGGCGTGTACCAATGAGTTTTTCTGACTTAAGTACATTAATTATCACTGACTCCGTGCCTCGGAGAGCACGTTAAGCAGTCGGTCCCGGACGCTGTCAATAGATCGCGGACGTTACAATCCCCAACCGGCAGTGGAGTAGCGTGGTGGATTTAAGCTCCAAACCCCCCCTCCTTACCCTGGGGGAGGCCTAAGCCCCTGCAGTGGGGTAAAATGGGCTGATGATGATGATGATGATGAAACTTACAGCTGTGAATAGTTTGTAAACATAAAATTTAACAAAATTACATTTTTCAAAGCCAATGATAAGTTTACCTAAATTAAACTTTCTATAACATGATATACTTAATCAACAAAAACCTTAATAAACACGAAAAATAATAATAAACGTATATGTGTAGGGGTCGTTTATGTATGTGTGTATGTGTATGGAGTATGCGTGTGAAATTGTTCTGTAAATTTTTCCAATCATAGTGTCGTTTGCGAAAGCAGCTGATCTGAGCTTGATAATAATTTTACAAATATGCCTCGATTGAGACAAAAAAATGTCCAAAGCGCTGAATTTGCTATCATATTCGTTTACTATTCTTTAACGTAATTCTGGCATATAATTAGTGTTGGGAATATGATTAATAACGGAAAATATCGATAATCGATAATTTATCGAGGGCTAAATACAAAGTCATAAAAATATAAAATGCCAAAACACTGAAATAACTTGGCGTTGTTGGCGAAATTTTAATATTTAAACAACTTTCATTTACAAAAGTCAGAGTCTGTAGTCTGTAGTTACGTCAAAAACGTGTAATCAAAACAAAACTCAACATTTAGTATTTCAAAACATTCAAATTTGTGTAATCTCGAAGATTAATGATTCAGTCGATTAATGACCGGCGTTACCTAAAGTTTTGTACAGTGGCCGCTAATTGCCGCCTCCACGAAATATTTCACACCAACTTCAAAGCATTCAACACTCGAGTTAGTAAATAAACAATGATGTTAGAAGAAAATTGAGCTCAGTTAGTCTGCTCTCTGAAACGCGTAGTCCCTTCGAGCAGTCATGATCAGGTGCAGGTCCAGTTAATGAGACTTAAATTTTAAGATTTATTTCATAAAAAAGTCATAAATGTTTCATATTCAGAGTTAAGAGAGTTTTAATAAATATGCTTTTCAGGGCGGAAAAACGTTATCGTTTTATGTTGTTAAGATATAGTCGGGGAGCTCGTTACCAAAGATGATAACGACTTTCTGAAAATAGATTTTTTTTTTAAACATTTTAAAGTTTTTAAATGAAATTTGTAACTAAGTATGTGGCGTGTCATTTTTAGATGATTTTCTCACAACACTCGAGTCTGAATACAAATTCAAAAATATCCGCCATTTTGGAAATCTTCGAACGGATTTTATACCTAGGCATGCATGTCATCACTTCCTACTTTTTCGTCTGCCACGATGGAGCTCGAGCGAAAACATTTGCGTGCTTAACATTTGAAATCAGATTTAGGTGAATCTACTCCTTTTCGGGCAATGATTTTGAGATGGTTTGGCGAATTTAAAATGGCTTGTAGGTGATGACAGAGGTAGAAGCCTACCAACCGCAATTATTGCAGAAATGTATGAACTACTGAAACTCTGGTACGAGAAGACCCACAAATCACGTATAAGGATTAAGATTTATAAATATTAATCCGATAAAATATAAAATAAATTATAAAAGTAAGTTGTTTACTTTTTACGTGTCTCATAACTGACATAGTGCCACACGCATAAATACATTGTTTTTAAATACAATTATTCCTTCATCCTTCATCAGCCCATTTTTACCCCACTGCAGGGGCTTAGGCCTCCCCCAGGGTGAGGAGGAGGCTTGAAGCTTAAATCCACCACGCGGTTCCACTGCGGTTTGGGATTGGCTCCAACAAATACAATTATTAAAATAAATTAATCAAAAAAAGTTATCTTCGTTTAAAATTCTTATGGTTAAAACGAATAATTTAAAAATTAGCAACAAATGTGATTCTAGGTTAGCATAGAAAGCGAACAAAAAAAAATATTTACTGATTTAAATTGTATAACTACCACATCTATTTGTGTAATAATATTTTTGTACACATCGTTGTAAATTTCACACGCGATGAAGCCTGCAACTCCCGAAATTTAATTTCAAAATATTTCACGTCTTTTCATTAACTTTCTAACTTCGTGTTTCGTTGGTTATATTGAGCATATTTATTCTGAACTCTAATTAAAAAAAATATACTTGCTGGTCTACGTTGCTTTAAGTTAAGTTAATTAAGTAACTTAAGAAAATTAAGTCAACTAAGTTATTTTCAATTATTAACACTCCACAAGACAGCCTTAAATCGCAGTTTCTACCATTTGAATATAATTACTTATGAAACTTAAATCATTGTTTCAGTCTAGACATTTTTATTGCTAACAATAATTTGTTAATATAATTATTGTTAAAGAGTATAAAAAAACTGGCCAAGTGCAAGTCGGACTTCCACACAAAGGGTTCCGTAATACCGTACAATATAAAAAAACCACGTTTCTTGTACGGGGACCCACTTTAATTTTCAACTTTATTTTTATTATTTTATTTCAAGTGTTTATCTATTACGGTTCAGATGATATAGCCCTGTGAAAGACGGACGGACAGACGAATAGCGAACTGTTAGTAATAGGGTTTCCGTTTGTACTTAAGAATTAGCAAAAGTTTGCAAATTGTTTTGCTTTTAATTTGTATTTGTTTTAAAATCTGTCTCATAAGCGACGAGCAACTAGGGAATCCTTCACTGCGCGTGGTCCAAACATTTATATGGCCAGTTTTTTAAATATAAAGTCAGGAAAACATTATGAAATACGTCCCAAAAATAACTAAAAAAAAAATTCAGCAGTATAACAGGTTGGAAAAACCAAATATATTTTTCCAAAATTGGTATAACAAATATGCGTTTATTTGACGTCAATAATATGAAGTAATGAAATACAACAAATCATTATCCGATAAAGAAAAAAAATTGACAGAATTTAAGTAGCTTGCACACTTTCAGCAAAATATACCTTCACTTCACTAGCCCATTTTTACCCCACTGCAGGGGTTTAGGCCTCCCCCAGGATGAGGGGCGGAGGGGCTTGGAGTTTAAATCCACCACGCTGCTCCACTGCGGGTTTTGAATTGTAACGACCGCCATCTATTGACAGCACCTGGGACGGACTGCTTCACGTGCTCTTCGAGGCACGGAGTCAGTGATACTTAAATCAGAAAAACTCATTAGTATATGCCCGGATTCGAACCATGGCCTTATGGCCGTATAAATTTGAAACAGGTACGTTTCGCTTTGGGCAACCACAAATATACCTAAATAAGCAAAACCAATTTATTTTGAACAGTCCTTAATATAAATAAATATTATCTAACAAATTATAATTACAATTTAAAAAATCCAGCAACTTTTAGTCTACACAGGGTACTTTGGATATTCAAGGCCACCAGCTTCCATACATTTTTGTCATATGTAGTAACTTTATAGTAAACTTTTTCCAGTCCATCCATCAGCCCACATTCGTCCACTGCTGGACATAGGCCTCTCCCAGGGCACACCACACTCCTTTATCCTCAGTCATCTTCATCCAGCCACTACCGGCAGCTACCTTTATATCCGTTTTTAAGCGACTTAAAAACAATAAGGAGGTTACTCAATTCGACCGTATATATGTTTTTTTTTTCTTTTTATGTGTGTTCAGGGATAACTTCGTTGTTTATGAACCGAATTGGATGATTTTTTTTTTTGTGAAAGGGAGATATCTCCGAAATGGTACCATGATAAGGAAACCAGGATCTGATGATGGCATCCCAGAGAAATCGAGGGCAACCTTCGAAAATCGTATTTTAAAGTATCGTATTTTAAGTATTTTGATAAAGTACTACTACTAGTACTATTTAATGAAGGTCGGGAGTCGATCTGATGATGGAGCTGAAAGACAGTCGAGGGAACTCCTTA
Source organism: Luffia ferchaultella (assembly GCA_949709985.1). Taxonomy (NCBI): domain Eukaryota; kingdom Metazoa; phylum Arthropoda; class Insecta; order Lepidoptera; family Psychidae; genus Luffia; species Luffia ferchaultella. Next base: position 3,460,472 of record OX453261.1, read on the forward strand.
ACGACTGGCAGCAATTACCTGGTGTTTGGACTTGATTCATTTCTATTGATGAGATCTTTGCACCCATATGGATTATAAGTGCCATTACAGGTCTGATGATGGAGACCATACACAATCGAGGGAACTTCTCAACGATTTACAGCAATTACCTGGTGTTTGGACTTCATTCATTTCTATTAATGAGAACTTTGCACCCATATGGGTTATAAGTACCATTACAGATCTGATGATGGAGACCATACACAATCGAGGGAACTCCTTAACGGTTTACAGCAATTACCTGGTGTTTGGACTTAATTCATTTCTATTGAAGAGAACTTTGCACTCATATGAGTTATAGTGCCATTACAGGTCTGATGATGGAGACCATACACAATCGAGGGAACTCCTCAACGATTTACAGCAATTACCTGGTGTTTGGACTTAATTCATTTCTATTAATGAGAACTTTGCACCCATATGGGTTGTAAGTACCATTACAGATCTGATGATGGAGACCATACACAATCGAGGGAACTCCATAACGATTTACAGCTATTACCTGGTGTTTGGACTTAATTCATTTCTATTGAAGAGAACTTTGCACTCATATGGGTTATTAGTGCCATTACAGGTCTGATGATGAAGACCATAAACAGTCGAGGGAATTCGTCAACGATTTACAGCAGTTACTTTTTGTTGACCTTCCTTCAAACGGTTGAATATGCCAAAATGTTCAGTTCGCACAAAAATAATAATTAAGATTGAAGTTTTACATAGCCACTATACCACTGCCTACTAGGCATGCTGATGCGTCAATTTGACACTGAATTTACGTTGCGTAATCGTGGTTCTGTCTCATTTGAGTAGCGCGTTTAGTAGCCCCATTTATACTAAATACAAATAAGTTACAGATGCGTTCAACTAAAAATTGAAAAATAAAATAATTAAAAAAAAAATAAAAACCGACTTAAAAAACATAAACTAAAAAGTTAAAAATAAAATTTTCACTTTAAAGAAAGGAGCATTAACAGGCGGCATATAGTTAACTAGCGACCGCCCGCAGCTTCGCTTGCGTAGACTACAAATTCCTCTTATAGGTAGGTACTATTAACTTTCAATATGGTTTATACGTTGGTACATTTTGCTGAAACTAATATTGGTTACACCCATTCAAACTTTCAATCTTCATTCCCTCCACTCCTTTAAGAAAACCGATACTCCCATGCTTTTCACCTCTGGTTTCCCACTCTTAAAATGTGGAAATCCAAAAACCCTGAAACACATAATTATATGTTTCCTACATTAAAGAACAAAGACACATACATAGCCCCTTCATCCTTCCCCCTTCAATTTAAAACTTCTAAATAATCCTTTCTTAAAAATAAATACTCACGTTATAAAATAAACCTCTGTTTTAAATTTCAGCTTCCTAGACTTAGTAGTTTCGGCTTTATCTACGTTGATAAATCAGTGAGGAAACACGACATACAGACACAAAAAGTAGCTCATATCACTCTTGGCAACCTCTTTCACGTCTGCAAAGTTTCATTAAAATCTGTTTAACCGTAATAGAAATAAGCTCGAATAGTCACATAGACGTGAAGACAGACAGACGGGCAAAAAGTTGCTAATGTCATTCTTGACAACCTTCTTTTACGTCTGCAAAGTTTCATTAAAATCGGTTTAGCCATTTAGGAGATTAGCTCGAATAGACAGATGGACGTACATACAGACATACAAAAAGTAGTATATGTGACTTTTGACCACTTCCTTTCCATATCTGTGAAGTTTCATCAAAATCAATTTATCCGTTTTGGAGATTTGCTCGAATAGACAGACAGACAGAGAGTATGGTTTTATATATGTAGCCTATAGCCTTCCTCAATAAATGGACAATCCAATACAAAAAGAATTTTTCAATTCGAACCAGTAGTTCCTGAGATTTGCGCGTTCAAACAAACAAACAAACAAACAAACAAACAAACTCTTCAGCTTTATAATATTAGTATAGATGAAGTCGGTGCCTACTCACTCAGACACTTTAAATTGTGTTCTATATTTGTTATAGTTATAAATATATCATTGTTGTAATTGTTATTACCTGGTAAGTACCCATACATTATAAAAAAATATTGAAGTATGTATATCAGTTGTCTTGTAACCCATAACACAAACATAATACTTGCTTACTTTTGTACTAGATGGCGATGTGTGAGAAGTCTTATGTATTATTATTATTACAAGTAAAATTCGAAAAGTATGTCGTTCAGTAAATAAAGTGCAAAATACACCACGTAGTGAAGCGTCACTTGAATTATTTCACATTTTCCTTTTCTGGTATCTAGTTATATGTGTGACACACAAAAAATGGAGCGAACGTGGCCGTTTGTTTGTAAACCAAATTCAACAAATAAACTTACTGTCTAGAAGCTTCGATTATATTGCGTCTGGATAGATAAGGCGTCAAAAACGTAGAGAAAAATATCACCTAACAGTTCGGTTATAATTCACGCGTACAAAGACTGTTTGTACATAGTATGGTGTAACAAGATTATGTGGTCTGTTGAGTCGTAAGTATGTAAAAGTTTGTCTGTCGTTTTTGTTGACATGGTGAGGGTCCATCCAGGCATTACATAATCAAAGTCTAGAAGTTTGGTTGACCGACGAAAGTACAAAATAGGTGTTTAACGATTTCGCAATTTAAATTATAATGTCGTGAACTGTGTTCATATAAATTTTCATTTGAATTTTAAATGTAAACAAACGCAGGACCGAAATTTTGTCCAATGTTCAAAAAGTAAAAATGTATGAAATAAATCGCAATCGACTTTCTTTGGATAGTTTCAGTGGTCCGACCGACGTCTTTAAAAACTAATCTCTTTTGTAATTAAAAAGATTTTTTTTTTGTATATTCAAGGTGAGATTTTAGTAACTGGCCAAAATTTTTCTACAGTTAGGTATCACCAATAGACCTCATTGCGTAAATAAAAAATATGGGTTACATTTTCATAATAAATTATTTTATCTACAGTGTTATTTTACAACGTTTGGTTGCCTTCTTAACGCTATAGTAAACGTACGCGCCCGAGGCCTTGAAACGGAATTGGGCGGCGGCCATGAATGGTGACTAGAGTTATTGGTTTTTTCGGGAAAGGTTTGTGTAGTCATATCTCAATATTTTTCTATAGAACGATACCAAAACAAAACTAAAGGAAACAAGATGGCTGTCGGTTTTCTACCAAAGAACATTATATAAAAAATTGGCTGGACATTAAAACCTCACCCTGTATATTAAAATTACGTATGAATGTTTAGGTTTTAGTTTTTATTAGACTAAAAAGGAAACCTTATTTCTTAATATGCAATACTAAAAAAAATGGAGTTATTCTTTCATCATATTTTTGCATACTAACAGTTTATTATATTAATCTGTAAAATATTTTCTTTGTTACAGGTGGAAGAGGTTCGTTTGTAATGTTTTATTGTGAGTAATTTAGTTTTTCTTTATTTATTAGAGATGACTGACCAATTGGCCGAGTGGTTACAGACCCTATCTGCGGAGCCAAGGGTCGCGAGTTCGATACCCGCCCGACACAAATATCTGTGTGGATGAACACGTCTATTTGTTCCGTGTCTGGATGTAAATATCTATATGTATATATTGTAAAGATTATATAAGTTTGTACAGTTGTTTTGTACCCTATAATACAAGCATAATACTTGCTTACTTTGGGACTAGATGGCGCTGCGTGGGATGTCCTAGGTATTATTATCATTCACATTAAAATTTACGTTTCGTTTCTTTAAGACATTTTAAATTAGTATACCGAAAAGATAACTATATGTATTTAAGTGATATGATTAATCAAAACTTACCACCGACGGTGACGGTGAAATTCATTCTATCACTACATAGCATAAAACAAAGTTGCTTTCGGCTGTCTGTCCCTACGTATGCCTAGATTTTTAAAACTACGCAACGGATTGGCGTATGGTTGACATCAATGGACGGAGTGATTCAATAGAAAGGTTTATATGTATAATTCATTAAGGTTTTGTACAAATTATTTATTGAACTATTACGATTATTGTTGAAGACGTCGGAAAAAATCAACTCGGCTGAGAGCTTTCATCGAAAACGTTGCCTAATCTCTTTGTGATATAACAAAAAAATGTAAAAAGGGATTGTTCGTTTTTTATAGGACTAAAGAAAAGTCTGCATTGGCATATGTCTATCTTCTATGTATAGCTTACTATACCTATTTATATGTTTAAAAAATGGTGTCATATGATGAGGTAATTGAAAAGCAATTTATACGGATACAGTATTAATCGTTATAAAATGAAATACGTTATTTACCTTCAGCGTTTCATGCACATTATAATTGCTCTGTATACCATACTATTTAAAATAATATCTTAGACGATATCGTGAAATAAAAAATATCGCGCGACAACCAGTCGAACTCCGCGCCGGGTGGCGCATACCGACGCGACACGCGTGATTCATTAGATAGAAGTTATTAATTGTATATAAAGAAATATTTTAGTATGTTTTTATGTATATATTCTTTACTTTTTCAATTTTTTACAGAATTGGAAATAAAATACATTAAAAGTACTCCAAGTAGGATGACCTTACGATACATTTTAATCCAATCCACATGTTCAACGCAACAAGCTGATAGGACACTACGACAGAAAAAAACACTACGGCTTATACGCCCTGCTACACGTGCGAAGCCGGGCGGTTCGCTAGTTATGTTAATAAAATACAAACTGTTTCATCCTTCGAGGTCTCAGTTGCTTTTATTTGTCTAGCTATCGGATTTGAAGGCCGAGTGGAAGGGAAAAAAACAAAGTCTGTAACGAATGATGGGACACTTTATTTATAACATTTAGCCGACTTGTTATGGGCTACTACACCCAGAGAATGGGACCTTTTTCTAAGGGTCGAAAGTGATTTTATTTGCACAGTGTGCTGAAATCGTAAACTACGCAGACAATAAGGAGTGAATATAGAACAAAATTTATTGTAAAAAATAATAATACAAAATGACAAAATCTGAATGATTTGGTATTTCTTTGGTATTTCAGACTTTTTCTCTTAAGTACGAGCTCTTTATGTAAATTAAAGTCAAAAATTTGTAGATTATCTGGGTTATTAAATCGAAATAAAACAAAAACAAACAAAAAATTCTTCTTGTTTAGAATGTCGTGGTTCAAATCCCAGGACATGTACCAACGAGTTTTTCTATAACTATTACTGACTCGGTACCTCGGAGAGCACGTTAAGCCATCGGTCCCGGTTGCCATCTTCAGAAATTAACCTAAAAAATCCAACAACCCGCACTGGAGCGGCTTAGTGGATTAAGCCCCAAGCATTCTCATCCCAAGCTCTAAGTATGGTATGGTAAATGGTACCCGGAACCTTCGTAGATTTTTTTATGTTATTAAATTGACATAGTTATCTTGGAAATCACTCTTATATTCCCAGTTTTTGACGACTGTTAGGTACATCTATAAAAACGATCTGAATATGAATCAAACAGCAACTAAACAACTCGTGCTTAAGGAAAAATTAACGTAAGTAAAAAAAAACCATAATTTTCAGATTCTTTTAAACTTTTTTTTCTTACGATGAACTTGAGTCTAGTTTCACAAAAATTAAGTATGAATAGCAGTAGTTTGGTACTGGTGATATATTATTTACATGGCTGCGGCATTACTGTATGTTACACATGGTCCTTAAATTTTTGTGACGATTCGTCACATAACTCCATAGTTCTAATAGTAGTCTCGTTCATAGCCTATTTTGTTTTAATATTTGGCCCATACATAGCTATGGTGACAACCGATCTGTACGTATACATACCATATATATATCGAGTGTTATAAAAGTTTAACGCAGTCCAAACTAAGGCGCAAACTAACGGTTACCGAGAAGAACATGTTGAAAGTTTAATTTTTTAACTCTCTTTTTTTTAACTCAGTTCGGTAAGCTCTACACACTCTGTAAGCCTCATCCTGCAAAAGGGTTTCGTATAATGCACATGTAAAATTATTAAATTTTGCGCATTCTACCCCACATCTCTTGGTATATTAAGCCGTCTCGCCACCGCCGAGTCGACAAGGCAAGCAGTCGATATATTTTTTTTTGGCGATAAACAAAAAGGGAAAGTTGCGGGCTAGCATATTTATAGGTCGAGTGTCGACGTAGTCTACGTTATACGCAAGTAGGGTTGTTATGAATGCGATATGTTAGATATTCGCGAATGGAAATGCGACTTTTTCACATTGTTTTTTTTTTTTCGAATGCAAATATTAAGTACTATCAGCCCATTTATGCCCCACTGCAGAAGATTTGGCCTCCCATCGGGATGAGGCGGCTGACAGTATAATCTACCATGCTGCTCCAGTGCGGGTTGGTGGATTTTTACGACTGCCATATATTGATGACAACCGAAACCGACGGCTTGGCGTCCTTTTCGAGGCACAGTTAGTGATAGTTATATACAGTTCCAATCAGACTTTATGGCGGATGTGAACATAGGAACAAGTTGCATCGCAGTAACCAGTTTTAGGTGTAGCGGGACGCAGTGGAGCGAGGGGTATATGACTGTACCTGCGCAAACACGCATAAAGCGTTGTATTCCGATCCGCCATAAAGTTTGAGGCGAACTATACTTAAGTCAAAAAAAACTTATTGGTACATGCCGATTTTTGATATTCGAACCACATTCTTCTACATAAAAAGCGGCTTTGCCACCACTCTATCAACTATGAAAAAATTTGAGTTAGAAAAGTGACATTAAAAAAAAAACACTAAATGGAACTTGGTTTAATGCTACACGCACTCGATCGCTTTTTACATTTTTTTTAAATTTCTACTAAGTCCATTTCTACCTCACCCTACTTATTCAATTTCACATTTCCCTGCTATCGCCTTCACTGCACCTGTCATTTCCCGGTGCCTGTTCTCGTCGCTTTTCTTATATCTATAAATAAATCACCGATTTAATTATAAAATATCCTCTCCTTATAATTGCGTAATCTTTTACGTTGAAGAGTATTTACTGTTGTGAATATAGTATTTGACTAATAATAATAATACTTAGGACATCCCATACAGCGTCATCTAGTCCCAAACTAAGCAAAGCTTGTATTATAGGTACCAGACAACTGATATACATACTTGAATATTCTTTATAATATATACATATATAGATATTTCACACCCAGACACGGAACAAATGGACATGTTCATGCGCACAAATATTTGTTCGAGCGGGAATCGAACCCGCGACCCTTGGCTCAGCAGTAAGGGTCTCTATCATTCGGCCAATCGGTCAGTCAATAAATTATATTTATCAAGAAAATTTTAAACTAAACTTTGTACGACTACAAAATCAATAAACAAAATTATATTTGGTTGAAGAATATGGAAAGTATAAGCCGTATGGGAGAGAAACAGACAGACAGAAAAAAAAATACAATCAATAAATAACCCATGTCACTAGTGATATCTTCCTTTATATGTTTGCAAAGTTTCATTGAAAATGCTTGAGCCGTTTCAGAGATTAGCCTGAACGGACGAACGGACAGACAAGCACAGCTTATGTCACTCCTGACAACCTCCTATTCACGTCTACGATGTTTCATTAAAATAGGTTCAACACTTTAGGATAATAGCCGAAACCGACAGACAGACACTATGATTTTATACATATAGAAAAAATTCCTAATATACTCCTCACAACGTTTTAATAATACCTGCGAAATTTCATTTTTAGTTCAGGCGTATCGGAGATCAGCCCGGACAAGTAGGCTGACAGACAGACAAACAGACAGACACTAAGATTTTATTTATAGTATAAGTAGGTAAAGATTTTACTGGATCCTTAATACGGTAATAACTGTACAAAAGTAATTACGAAACGTAGATCTTTTACTAAAACCTTTGGGAAAACTTCCAAGGTTTCTGTTGTTTGCGTTCCTCCTTACATTTACGACCACTTTTCTACGTTTTTTTCCCTTGTACAATGGACTTAATTACTCAAAATCGTAGTGGATCGACTTAGGTATAGATTTTACCCGACTGTTTCAGAAGAGGGTAATGTTTTTCGAATGTAATATGCTTGTTTAATATGACTTCGTGACGTGTCGTGATAGCCCAGAGCACAACGAACCTGTCTCAAATTTATAAGTCCATAGGGCCATGGTTCGAATCCGGGCGTGTATCAATGAGTTTTTCTGACTTAAGTACATTAACTATCACTGACTCCGTGTCTCGGAGAGCACATTAAGCAGTCGGTCCCGGACGCTGTCAATAGATGGCGGTCGTTACAATCCCCAACCCGCAGTGGAGTAGCGTGGTGGATTTAAGCTCCAAAACCCCTCCTCACCCTGGGGGAGGCCTAAGCCCCTGCAGTGGGGTGAAATGGGCTGATGATGAATATGACTTGTTTCTTGAATTCGAGGTATCGTGGAGAGGGTTACTTACTATAAATCATTACAATGCTAAAAATAAAGTTTACTTTAAGGAGAGTTCTTGACAGTTCTCAAAAAATCCATTTCGTGCACACAACTTTTGTTACGACATCATGGCTGTCCAGTATAAAATGCGCCATCTACTGGCACGCGCAATCAAACACTGTGAAGCCGTCGTCGTCGCGACGCGGACGCACCAAAATAACAAAAATGGCTCCCGTGTACAGAGCCTTCCCGTAAAAGAGGAGCTGCCAGCTTCACTCTACTGTTTTTTTTAGTTTTTCAGTTGATTCGATCGGTATTTTAAAGTGTCGTGATAACCAAGAGCGCAACGAACCTGTCTTAAATGTATAAGGCCATGGTTCGAATCCGGGCGTGTACCAATGAGTTTTTCTGACTTAAGTACATTAACTATCACTGACTCCGTGTCTCGGAGAGCACATTAAGCAGTCGGTCCCGGACGCTGTCAATAGATGGCGGTCATTACAATCCCCAACCCGCAGTGGAGTAGCGTGGTATCCACCACGCTACAAGCTCCAAACCCCCTCCTTACCCTGGGGGAGGCCTAAGCCTCTGAAGTGGGGTAACATGGGCTGATGATGATGATGATGAAGTATTTTTAAATAAAATTTGATTCAAAATACTTAACCCGATCGTGGTAAGTCCTTTTTCTTTTCCCCCTTTTCCTCTATTCTGTTCTAGCGTTTTTCGAAAAACTAATTTGACAGCAGCCTTTGGTTTTAATTAATAGAGTCAGAAATGTCACTTCACAGTGTGGAAAACGTCAAGCGCGGCGGTAAGGGCTAGCGCGCGGGGACCTCGCGGACTGAAACCGGACTGAAACTCGCTAAAGATACACCAGCTAACTAGAAGACCAGTAGTTACTTCTAGTCTAGTCAATTCGTACTTTTAAGTTTTTTCCTATCACTTTCCGTCTAGGTAGAAACAAACCAGGCTGTCTTTTCCAAAATTCAGTAACCGACTACGACGTACCAATAAAGGGTCAGTCCCCCCACTTTTAGAAAATTTCACGACAAAATTAAATAAATAAATAAATTAAATTAGTAAAACATTATTTTTATGAAATAATAGTATTGTCACATAATAAATATTAAGATTATATATAAGATATATCGATATGGAGAATGAAATAAAACGGCAACTGTCAGAGATCTTCCTATAGTGAAACTATACCTATAGTGAAACCTATTGTTTTTTAATCTGACCCAAATTTTGGCTAGAATTTGAATCCGGGTCCTTCCTATAAGTACGCAACGAGCAATTGAATTTATTAGTCCACAATACACACCGGACACATATTTTTTCTGTTGAAAAGGACCCGAGCTGTAGAACCAAAGTTAGCAGGTTCGATTCCCGCGCGGGACAAATATTTGTGTGCATGAACACGTCTATTTGTTTCGTGTCTGGGTGTAAAATATTTCTAAATGTACTTTCAGATTCATTTAAAGTTTGGCCAATATAAGTTGATGGTCCACCATTTCTAAATTGATAGATTAGGTTGGGTTAAGTTTGAACATATTAATGCGAGAAGCGACGAACCACCCAGAAAATGAACATTGTTATAGTCGAACCACTGGTCGATGAAGTGATGAATTCTTATATATGGCAACGACATATATATTACAAAGATTATTTAAGTACGTATATCAGTTGTCCAGTAACCCATAACACAAGCATAATACTTGCTTACTTTGTGGCTAGATGGCACTGTGTGAGATGTCCCGACGATGTATCAGCATTATTATTATAAAAAAAAATCGACTGACCGATTAGTCGAGTGGTTAGAGACCCTAACTACGGAGCCTAGGGTGGCGGGTTCGATTCCCTCCCAGGACAAATAGTTGTGTGCATGAACATGTCTATTTGTTCCGTGTCTGGGTGTAAAATATCTATAGATGCATATATTATAAAGAATATTTAAGTATATATGTCAGTTGTCTAGTACCCATAACACAAGCATTACACTAGCTTACTTTGGGACTAGATGGCTCTGTGTAAGATGTCCCAAGGAATAGCATTATTGGCATAAAAAAATTGTGTGAAATTTCGTATTTAAATAAATAAAATATAAAGTCAGTTTAATACATGTACTTTTTAAAAAGAGCGCGTTGGCAAACAGAACATTTTGGCAGAAGACTTTATTATTTTATACTATAATAATAAAAAAATAATGAAAAAATTTGCCAGGCAGTGTAGTGTTTATACGGTAGTAGGTAAACCCAAAATTAAAAGGATTCCATCTCTAATGAATACTCAGTAGGAAATTTGTTCCTGATAAGCTCAAGACGCACGTTACCCAATCGTGTAATTCTATACGGAAATTGTGTAATTTAATTAACTTTTTAATCTCATACAATATTATCATAAGAAATTATTTTAATTATCCCATTGTAAACAAATCGAAATTAAAACGGAAATTTATTGGTTTAATATTACCGAATTTTATGTCTTGTTTGTTCATTATAGAATAAATTTTATGGGCCTTCACTGATGAAGTAGGTATCAATTATATTGTTAAAGGAGCTGGTTCACAATGTATGCGCACGTGGGCTAGGACATTGTACAGGACTTCAATAATTATAAAAAATTAACAAGTTTTTCTAGGAATTCCAGTAATCTGTTAATTTTGTATCTGTACAAAACAATATATTGAGTTCAACAATTGCTGCACTTTGACATGAAAATGATAGAGAATGGCAACAAAAATCTGTCACATATCCTAACATTGTTACCTGCTGGGATAGTGAGGCTCAAAACAAATTTTTTGTCGAGATAGCGCTGTCTACGTTTTGTGAAAAAGAAAGGTTTGTTTCCCGCCAGGGACAAATGAATATTTAAGTATGTATATCAGATGTCTGGTATCCATACTACAAGCTTTGCTTAGTTTGGAACTAGATGGCGCTGTGTGGGATGTCCTAAGTGTTATTATTGAATAATTAAAAAAAGGCACGTGTTCACAAATGTCAAAAGAAATTAAGTAAGGCAATGCGACAACTTTTCTTTTTAGTTTTTCATCTTCCAGTAATTTTCACCAACCTCATACCATGCATCCGATTTTAAATTATTGATCATTTATTTTTTATTTACTTATTTATTTATTTAACAAAAAAGTCGTATATAAAATAAAACATTCGTCGAGAACAAGACAACACTCGTAAAAGGTTCACCGATACAAATTCATAGAATATGAAATAACACTTTATTGTCGGACTGTAACATAAATTATTTTTATTGTTACACAGTAATATTTCCTTGGAAAAACTTCAGCGTGAAATAATAACATGTGTTTCGACACTAATTAATGTGTAGTAAAATATTCCCTCTCAGAAGTGTTATAAATCGGAGAAAGCTTGGAGCTGTGACTGTTTTCGCACCGCGTCCTATGGAGGTAACATGTCAATTAATGCATTACTATTGGCGACAGTCCTTGGCCACAGAATCACGATCTGCTACCAAAGATGTTGTCTACAGAGCGAACAGTAGAAGCGTATTGCAATTTTGTATTGTCGAGTCACATGGGCATCTGTCAGGCTTACCTTCTTTCTACTTTCACGTAGACATCTCGCGTCCGCGTGGGCCAGCTCAAGGCTAAGCCAGGATCGTGGGTGCACCGGTTTCTCCTTTCACCCAGTCTCGCCAAGATTTCACCGAGAATGGTACTTGAGAAATGTCCTTTTCACACCAGACACACAAAACCTTTTACACTTTGGCGGAGTCAGTTTTTAGGCACCAAACAATCAAATAGGGCACAAACTAATCTTACAATATTATAGATCGAGACAAACCGCGAGAGATTTTTCCTTCCGAGGCCATTCAACTTGGTAGCCGGTCAATCGAATCAACAACAAGGTGGCGATCTGTCATCCCACAGAGTAGTATTACCATAGACTACGCGCCATTTTAATAACATGAATTTTTATATCGAACAATTACGTTTTATGGTACCTAGCTGTTATTTTTTTGTTACAAGACGGTGTCTAGTTTTGTCGCACCGAAAGCATATTTCACCCTCCCGAAACTGGTAATTTTGATTTGGTATTATAATTGACTTTATGTTCCTTCCTGTAGGGCGCGGTGAGAAAGCACTCATAGCTCCATGATACAAAGCTATAATAAAGGACGAGCAGCTAATAAAACGTATTGTTTAATGCAAATCTATAATTTTAAGTCAAAAGAAGTTGGTAAAAAATCAAATTAAACCATCATATATTAGGTTTTTTTTGCTATCGCTAATTAAAAGAAAAAAAGTGAAAAATTGTTTGTTTACCTTTTTGTCATAGACATTTTCTTACATGTATGTGGACAAACATAGAGTAATAAAGTTGACAGCAGCGAATACTAAATAGAGACTGCGGTGTCCGTTTCAATAGGCATGATGACAGATTTTGAAAAACTGTTCCAAAGTGTTCGGAAACGTATAGTACTTACAATGAATAACATATTTCTACTTATAATAAAGATTTAGGAGGAAAAAATCACATTTTAGTTTTTAGATTTAAAATTCGCGCCAAAACGCTTGTCAGTGTCATGGCGTCGCTAATGACGTCACGTTTGAGTAAACTTCGAGTAAATAAAACCAAACAAAACGTATTTGTAAACACTGACGTTCCTTATACGCTCATTGAATAATTTAGTTTATTAAATATGAATTCTAAAGTGTACAGGTGGTGTGTGGTCCCTCAGTGTGATAACATATCAATAAAAACGCCTGATAAGTTATTCCTGTTCGTTCCACAAAAGAAAACGATACGAGATAATACAAGTGGCTTAAACTGGCAAGGCGAGATCCAACAGCAATGTTGCCTAGTACTCACCTTTATTTTTGTGATGATCATTTCGACGTATTTCATTTACTTTGAAGATTCTAAAATACGAGTAGTATATATCTTTTTTGAGGCCTAAAATTAAATTAAACACAATCTTTTTCGAGGTTAGGTTTAATCTTGCACCACTACTGTTGTCTTAATAGGTATTTTATTTAAAATTTAAATTATTCGGTATGTTTGTTAAATAATAACGTACATAAATTGTAAGATACGACATTCGTAAAATACGCACTTATCATTTAAATATTGGGTAATACAATAAGTAGGTAAGTTTTCTTCATAGGTTATAACTAAATTATATAAAAAGTAAAACTAAAAGTATTTACAAATTAAAAAATACTAAGTAAATTATGATAAATGACAAAATTTTAAAGAGACGATGGGTTCAGGGTACCAAGGATAAAGGTTTTGACGTTTTTAAATTCTGCTGAACAAAAATCTTTATTTGATGCTAAAAATTCTCCCAGCATTAACACATCAATTTTAGGCAAATTATCACTCTTTGCCTTAGTAAATCCTTGTTGATCGTTGAAAGTGAAATAACGCGATTATTTCACTTTCGTTTGGTTTAAATAATACGGACGGAACAAACAAAATTGAATATTAAATGAAAAAAAAAACACAGAGTTCGTTCGAGTTCGTTTACTTGTTTACTCAAAAGTGACGTCATTCGCTCTGATTGGTGTTCAACATATCATGGCGGACTTTCGTATTTCGTAGTTTTATTTTATCAAAATAATTATTAATCTCGCTATTAATAGAAAAATAAATGCGTGTTTCGTATTCCATGACTCAAGTTACATTAAATAAATATATAATTTCAGTGATTTTCAATTACTGTCATCATGCCTATTGTGGAACCAGAACGATTCGATTTCCGTCGTTGGTGGAAGTTTTGAGAGAGAGTTCGAAGAGAGGATAGACAAGAGATGTTTTCTACGTCATCAGCTATCGTTTTTTAACAATCGATTATTCCTTGAAAATACATACATAAAATTAAAAAAAAAAGAAAAAAAAATCATAAAAGTATTCAAATATAATATCAAAATTTTGGTTTCATAAAATTAAATTTATGAATTTCAACACAAATAATATTGCTTAATTAATTTATTGGCATTAGGAAAATTCATAGATATTGTATTCTTCCATAGTAACATAGAAGATTTAACATACAGTGGATCCACTTTCAGTACCTACTAACTTTTAAGGTTTGAACTAGGGCTACCTCAGTAGCTATTAAAAAAAATATTTATTGTAATTTTTTGCTGATACATTTATTGGACAGGTCTCCTAACAATTCATTGCGCCTTTGAAAAGTGTTTTAATTTAAATTAAATTTTGTAATAAATAAATTTTAGATATTAAATTAAAAACTAATTAATAAGGTAAATTAACTACTTATAAAAATATACAATATAATCTACAAATTAAAAATACTATCTAATTATAATATTATTAAAATTTAATCTAATAACCCTTAAATAATAATTAATGTATAAATAATATAAAAATATTGGGATTGTGATTGAGAGAAACTTAGATAGCGATGCCAATTCGAAGTCGCGGAGACAAAGTATCCCCTTAACATGGAACAAACAGACATGTTCGTGCATCAAAATTAAGTACTAGGCGGGAATCGAATTCGCTAACTTTGATTTTGCAGTCAGGGTAGACTATTCGGCCAGACTAAATTGGTTATTATTTTTTCGCCTAAACTTTTAGCATAACACCTACACGTATTAATATGATATTCTGCGTTGCATTTTCACTTGGCCAAGTCTTTAGTGCAGTTTTTGGCCAGAAAATGTAAAACAGCGACATAAAGTTGGCAGGTGGCGTCGTGCGCCTAGAAATTTCTGAACGAGATAAAGCACTTAGCAACTAGCTCGCGCGGGAACTTTTAAAGTATGAAAAATAACTTCTAGTTAACTTTAAATGTCGGCTTAAAACCATTTTAGTTTTATAACTGTGACCTGTTCGGTGTAAAGTTTTAAATATGCATAATTTTCAGGAATTATGCCATCGTATGTGTTATAGTATTAAATTGGAATTATAATATAAAACCCTTTTATTAAAATCACAAACTTATTAATATATCTGGGAAATTTCACACAGCGCCATCTAGTCCCAAACTAAGCAAAGCTTATATTATGGGTACTACCAGATACGTACTTAAATATTTTTTATAATATATGCATGTTATAGGCAATGTATATACTTGAAGAAGACGGGCTCTTTTTCCGCAACTCGACGTCAAAGCGCCTATTTTGCGTAGGTGGGCAGCGTCATTCTCGCCACCCCAGCTCCACCAGAAAGCCCAGCAGACTCTTCACGTTGCCGATGGCTTCCGGGAGCGACCTCACTGAATTGAGGTGTTTGGCCCGGTAGGTGGCCACTCCTTCGCACTCAACGAGCACGTGAGCGGCCGTTTCCTCCGCCTCCATGCAGACCCTGCATAAAGGACTGTCTGTAATACCCATGTTAAACAGGTGTTTGTTAAAAGGACCATGACCAGTCAGAGCTCCGACCACCAAGCGTAGTTGGTCTCTTCTTAGTCGAAGCAACCTACGTGCCAGATTATTATTAAGTTTTGGCATGGCTGCCCTGGCCTGTCTGCACTCTAAATGGTTCATCCAAACCTGTTCATGTTGTAGTCTCGTGAATTGACGCAGCGTTGACCGAATCCAGCTATATGGCAATGGCAAAATGGGTTCAGGGCCCATCGCCACTGCCTCTGAACCTTCTCTCGCCAGTCGGTCCGCCGCGTCATTTCCACGAGAGCCGCTATGTCCCTTTATCCACTGAAGTGTAACAGTGTTATGGTTACATACCTTTGTCAGTGCTCGGTGACAGTCATATATTAACCCCGATGTAATGGTGTTACTTTCCAGGGCTTGTAGTACCGCTCTGCTATCCGAGAGTATGCGAATGCTAAATTCATTTACCTCCCTAGCGGTGATTGCTTGTGCTGCCAGTATAATGCCTGTGCATTCCGCCTGGAATACGGAATTACAGGTTCCCAGCGGCTCAGATATATTGATGTTTAAGTCCTCGGCAATGTATATAATGCAGGCATTCTATACAATATCTAGGAAATGTATAGAATGCCGGGGTCGTTCAGGCAATGTATGAAATGATGTTCAATGTTTAAACTATTTTACACTTTACCTAGGAAATATATAGAATACCTAGGCATTGTATAGAATGCCGGTTGAAGCATAGGTAATGTATGTAATAGATTTTTCTTCCCTATGATTTAGTTAGATAGGTACTGATCTTTTGAGAGCTAATCCTAATTTCAACTTCCATCAGCAGACAGCGCTGATAAGACATGTGTTCTATTGGTTGGTATGTCTAAGTACCTACGAGTTTTTGCGTCGAGAGCGTTTCTCAAAATTGCTGGTACACCAATCAATGTGAAAATGTCCAGTAAATTGTATGCTACTTCTTCTGCACGTTTTGTTTTGAATGCTCTGAGGATGACAAATTTGGTCAGGTGATGTTGGTAAACCATTATAAACTTATATTCTCGATCGGGATGTGACTCAAAGTCAATTAAATCTACTTGACACCGGGAATTGAATTCAGATGACAGTATGGGCTTGACGACAATTCCCTTTTTTATTCTCTTTTGTTTTTGCTGGCATGGTTCACAAAGCTGCAAGTATAGCTCAATATCATGTCGGGTTATATTCTTGTACCACTGGCTAAGTTCTTTTAACATCCGGTCTCGTTCTCCATGACCAATATCCTTGTGCGCATCGTGAATCACTTGAAATAATTCATCAGAGACGTAGTATTTCATAACAACCTTTTGGAGCATTTACAGGGAAGATCAACTTACGGGTTTTTCCAACAGTGATCACATCGTAATGCTTCAGCAACCAATAATCACGCGGAGTTTTCTTGTCTAACGTTTTGCTGTACTTATTTCCTCCAATAATTGTGTGTAACGTAAATAATCAATGAACACTCGATTTTTTTTAGAAACCGATTCTCTTTTAGTACGCAGTTCTGAGTAAAACCTTTCTTTCATTAGTACCGCTGTCCTGTAGCCATTTTCCATTAAATAATCACACACACAATCAATAAACTCAATAATTCAGTTTAGAATCATGCGTAAACTAAAAAAATACGTCTGCATTTCTATGCAAAGGAGTGCTGCTTGTTTACAGGGTAGTACCGCAGGCCGCACACGCGTCTCCTTCCCGTGGTCGTTCATTATACACATTGCCTGATGCGCTTCGGGCATTTTATACAATACCTAGGCAAGGTATGAAATGAATTGTATTATATACATTACCTGAACGTTTTAGGCAATGTATATAATGCCTAGGCATTCTATACAATGCCGGATTATACACATTGCCTATAACATGCATATATAAGTACTTTATAGGTACTTTACTTTTATGCACGGAACAAATAGACGTGTTCATGCACACAAATGTTTCTCCTGGGCGTGATTCGAACCTGCGACCCTTAGCGCCGCAGTTACAGTCTCTTACCACTCGGCCAAACGGTCATTCAAAATTGACCGTTTTTTCATCAGATTTGCGGAACCCTAAAAAACATAAATATTCTGCTTACCCAAACAATATTCAAATCAATATTTATTTACATTGAACAGCTGACTCATTGAATCCATCGCTACTATTCCCTTATTTAACAATTTTTTTATTCCTTGTGCGAGCAGTTGATACAGTATCGATTTCCCTTAGGACCTTCGAGGAAATTTGGGAAGATTGAGAGCTTGTAAGTAACTATGCTCCCAAAGCATCATAGACCATCGGTTAAGTACGTTTTTCTAATACATCATATCGCACCTAATGACAATACGGTAGATTTATAAACCTTTCCTATTATGAAATGTGGTTTTTCTATCCGTTTAGGAAGATTTAAGAAGTAACACTATAAAAAAGGTCGTCAGCAGCAAAAAAAAAAAAACAAAACCTTGTAAAACGATTATTTAGCTCTCTGACTCCTACTATAAATATCGAAATTCGAAATTAAAAATTAATCGAATAATTTTTTTCCCCAAAAATTAGAATTTTTGATTCCTTTGTGCTGACTGTTATAGTTTCCTCCAAACAGTCATAAACGTATAATGATATATATTATTAATATTCCGATGTAAAATATTTATATACGTATATATTATAAAGAATATTTAAATATGCATATCAGTTGTCTGGTAACTATCATACAACCTTCGCTCAGTTTGGGACTAGATGGCGCCGTGTGCGATGTCCCAGGTATTATTATTATTACTGATATTAAGTTTTCTAATCTCATAGTGGCCACCGACTAGCACAAGTGGAAACCCAAGCAATTTTTTTACTCCAGACAACAGATGAGCACAACTTTCTAAATCTTCCTTATTAGACAAATAGAAAGAAGGGCGGTCACATGCTTTACCAATTTACCTCAACTCCACGAGCCCATTATGGCCCACTTCAGGGGCTTAGACCTCCCCCCAGGTGAAGGAGCTTGAAGATTAATCCACCACGCTGCTTTGCCTCATCATAATGCAATACATAAAAACAAGTGCGTTTCTCACCACGCACAGTGAAGGTTTTCCTAATCAGGATCGTTAAAACTCACATAAGTTTAAAACAATTTTTTCAAAAAATACTTATGCTATCAAACAAATTTTCTCTGAAAGTGTTTTTCAACATTTTAACTCATTTTTTTCTGAATTTTCCATTTCATATTTTGAAAAGTTAAAGGGGGAGTAGGAATTTAGAATCGCATATCTCAACAATTATATACTCAATTAAAAAAGTCATTTAGAATTATCCTATCATTTTTTAAGACCTATCTATAGTTAACTCAACAAGTTAACGTGCGCTGGAAATTGGTTTTTTCGTCCCTTATGTACATTAACAGCGGCATAACCCAATATATAGATTTATAGATTATACCTACCTTTCAAATTAAATCTATTGAGTAGACACAGTCTTCTAAACTGACTGTGATAGACGGACAGACAGACGGACATCACGAAATTAGAAGGGTTACAGTTTTTGTCATTCAACTATGGTGCCCTGAAAGCGGCCTCGGCCGACGGTCTACCTCTATGACAAATCCCACCCGGATTATTATTATCATCGTTTCGTCTTTGTTACATAGGTTGAGTTTACATTAAAAGCTAAATTATATTTTAAAACAAATATCGGCTGTAAACCCTTTAACTAAAAAAAAGAAGTTATTAAATTAAAAAAAAAACAAGCCACGTTCTATTGGACTTGGATTGAACAACGTAGAATGCACGACGCCATATACATATATATATATTTTGATTGGGCTATTTAGTATTTACTAAATTTTTTCTAATATTAATTCCTATGTCTTTTTTGATTTGCAAACGCCATATTGAAATATATAATATGCCCTATGTCAATCCGACAGTCAAAACGAATCCTAACGACACCCCTTATGTTCAAATCCATAAAGCCGCCAAAAAAATATCTTAAATATCTCTGTAAAAATGATATCCAGTCGGGTAAAGAGGTGAAAATCGGTAAAAAGCGGCGTCAATTCGTATAAAGCTACACGAGATGGTGAATATCATTGCAAAACGAAATTATCTTAATGTTATCTGCGATGTGAGAGAGCACAGTCTGCACTTGACAGGAAAACGTACTGAATGAATAAATTATATACTGTGAGATTAGGTTTCGAGATTATGGCGCGAGTTAAACAATTTTCAAACAGTATTACATACGTACATTCACGATAGCCCGAGAACAGCGAACCTGTTTCAAATTTACAAGGCCGTGTAGCCGTGGTTCGAATATGGGCGTGTACCAATAAGTTTTTCTGACTTATTGATGTAATAGCGTACCCTCTTACACATGTACTCAACCTGTCATTGGCCCAAGGTGTTTTTCCAGAAACATTAAAGAAATCGGTAGTAAAACCCTTACATAAAAAGGGATCCAAGCGAGAGATGGACAATTATAGACCAGTCACGCTGATACCGATTTTTTCCAAAATATTTGAAAAAGTTATGTATAAGCGTTTAGTAAAATTTCTTGAGGCTAATAATATAATAGGAGATGAGCAGTATGGATTTCGCAAAAACAGAAATACTTCTCTGGCAACATTTAAATTAATAAAAAGTATAACCAGTAACCTCGATCAGAATGTACCCGTGACTGTTCTGTTCATGGACATGAGCAAGGCGTTTGATTTTGTTTGTCATAAGAGGCTATTGAATAAGATTAACAGGTATGGCATCAGAGGTACGGCTCACGATTGGATTAGTTCATATTTGTGTGGCAGGACTCAGTGTGTGGAAGCTTTGGGATACTGCTCTGATTCTCGAACGGTGCAAGCATTCAGATCAGAATTTATCCGCAAGGAATATGGTGTTCCTCAGGGAAGTGTATTGGGGCCATTATTGTTCTTGTTATATATTAATGACCTACCGAAGGCGATATCCCATGAGACCATTTTGTTTGCTGACGATACAACTATTGTCGTTAATGGCAAAGGGCAAACAAGTCATGAACAGGAAATAAATGCCACACTTAATAAAGCAATTACATGGTTAAGCTCTAATAACTTGAAGATTAACATAAGTAAAACTAAATACATACAATTTCATACCTGCCAAAGAACCACTCAAGCATTACGCATACAATATGAGGGCACACAGAGTGATGAAGTTGACCATATTAGATTTCTTGGTATTGAGATAGATAGCTTGTGTAAGTGGAAGGAGCATTTGAGTGGTCTCTGCAGAAGAGTGAATAAATTTGTTTATGCCCTAAGACGAGTAAGTCAAGGTGTTTCAAAACAAGCGGCTATTGCTGCTTACTATGGGTATATAAATTCTATATTGCGTTACGGAATTTTAATTTGGGGTAATTCTACGGATATAGATAAAGCATTCATCATGCAGAAACGCTGCATTCGAGCAATATTTGGTCTCTCACGTGTGCAGTCATGTATGCCATATTTCCGAAAAAATAAAATTTTAACTTTGCCGTGTCTATACATTATGGAGGTCTGCATGTTTGTGTACAAGAATGAGATGTTGTTTGAAAGGACCAGTGATATTTGGAAGCGTTATATTCGACCTCAATATAGATATCAGCTGCATAGGCCACGCATGCAACTAACAGTTTTTTCAAACAATAGTTTCGGTATGTGTATAAAAATATTTAATGCACTTCCAGACATATTTAAGGATTATGATATTAAAGGGTTCAAAATAGCTGTAAAACTTTGGCTCATTGAAAAATGTTTTTATAGTATTAAGGAATTTTTTAACTATAGATGACACTTTTTTTAAGGTTTGTGACTAGTATTTATTTATCTTGTGACATTTCCTCTTGGGAAATAATGTAATATTTTTGTATATGCCTGGAAAGGTAGGGTCACAGGGGATCTACTATTTAATTTTATACCTGTAATCCATACAATAAACGATTTCATTTCATTTCATTTCATTTCATTTCATTTCATTTCATTTCATTTCATTTCATTTCATTTCATTTCATTTCATTTCATTTCATTTCATTTCATTTCATTTCATTTCATTTCATTTCATTTCATTTCATTTCATTTCATTTCATTTCATTTCATTTCATTTCATTTCATTTCATTTCATTTCATTTCTTAAGTAAATAACTATCACTGCCTCCTCAGAGCAAGTTAAGCGGTCGGTTCCGGTTGTTGTCAATAGATGACGGTCGTTACAACCCGCTAACCCGCATTAGAAAAGCGTGGTGCATTTAAGCTTCAAGCCCCCTCACCCTGGAGGGAGGCCTATGCCTCTGCAGTGGGGTAGAATGGGGTGATGGCATGGCATTACAAACATTTATTTTATTTTAGTGACATTTTTTGGGGTCACACACTGACACACTGTTTGAATCATTGAAATGAAAATACACGGCAAAATAGACGTAATAAAAACTCTGGACTGCCGCCCAGTGAACAACCAATGAAGCACTGAAATGGCGGCCGCTCGAGCATGCGTGAATGGAACTTCGTAGCATACTGGCGGCCGGTAGACACAATAAGTCGCTAGACGAGTGCGTACATAGCAAACTGATATACTAGAGGTACATTGGTAGCTACTTCAATTATTCCTTTCAATTTTAATAATCATCAGCGCAATTTAAAAATTTTATTATAAATGGTCTTAAAAAGTCACTGCATTCTATACTTACAATTTAAGCCGTGCTATTGAAATTTGGCAACGTTGCGTGTAGTCCAAGTCTTGGTATCAGTCAGGTTGTTAGTTGGCGTTTTCTTCTATTTAAACGTTATGTAAACAGAGATATTTATTGAAAATAATAAGTCAGTGTTAAAAATTATATTTGTATACTATATTTAACTATATTTATACCTGTCATGGTCCGGCGAAGTTGATTACGTAGAACCCCAGGGAGAGGAAGAAACTGCAAGGGAACGGTCCATCCCCGTAGAATATTATAAAATAAAACTAGCTTGTAAGACATAGGTGGCCTGTGATAAATGCACAAAACCATAATAACACTAACCGAAATGAGATATAATAAACATTCATTCTATTATATTCATAAAATCCACTTATAACACGCGAACGAAGTCGCGGGCAGGTGCTAGTATCATATAATAGGTACTCTTATTATTATTTTCTACTAAATACAATCTATAATTTCATATTTTCAATTATTAAATAATGTCATCTTGTCTGGTGACGAAGTAAATCGGTCTAAACGTCAACATGTGACGGATAATGCGACGTTGCCAAATCTAATAGCACGGCTTATAACTATAGAAGACAGTGTCCAAGCCCATTTCGTTACTTTCAGGACATTGTGAAGAAAATGACGACCGCTTAGCCTAGTGGGTAGTGACCCTGCCTACGAATCTGGAGGTCCCGGGTTCGAATCCCAGGTCGGGTCAGTATTTATATGGTGAATATTGATACTGGTACTGGGTCTTGGTTGTTATTATGTATGTGGTGTCTTCGCTTGGTACCCAAAACACAAGCTTATGCTTAGTTTGGGTCCAAGACGTTGGTGTGATGTAGACGTTATTGTTATTATTATTATTATTGTATTGTATCCACAACTGTATCGCGAAAATTAATAAATAAAATTCAAACTAGGTATAAACTTTCAACAAGTACAAGAACCAATATGACATTTTCGAGTATTTAAGATAACGTGAACAAAAAATGAAAGGCCATACATAGTTGTGTCTGTGACTCAATAGACTACACTCATTCTAGTTACGCCATACTAACCACGTATAAACTGTCTCTGAATGCGTGAATTAGTACCGAATAGTTAGGCGATATTTTTATCTACGTTTTTTGACGCCGACTCTATAAACAAAGCACGGTATACATCAAAAGAGGTTAATCCTAACATTCGATTTTAATTAATGAGAACTTCGTTAAAAATTCAACATCACATCAAGTTACATACGTTTTTCGTGAAGACGTATGAAAATATCGTCAAGAGTAGTCAAAAATCACAATAAATCTGACTACAATATATACCTCCGCTGTAATAAATTTCGATGCCTATAACAACAAACGACTGAGTGAAGACAAAAAAATATATATATAACAAATTGATACCGTACAAATTTTATTTGTAAACGAAAATGGAACTGTCAATTTTTATTTGTAGATAAAATCACGTTCGTATGGCTGTACTTTATGTAAGATTAAATCGCTAGTCATACCGATAGCGGTGCGGTAAAGGCGTAATCCAACCAAAACATTTGTGTAATGTATTGTATTAATTTGCATGGAGGTATGCACGTCGTTACCCACGCCGTTCCCTAGAGAGGAAGCATAAAACAACAAAACATAAAGCATAAGAGGTTATTCAATCGAAACGCGTGCGTCCATGCATTAATAACTTCTCTGTCCAAATTCCATGTTATCGTGTTTAATTAGTGTAGATCACGTGTAGATCATGTGAACAAACATGTACTGGATACAGAGCGAACGGTCAGCCAAATTGTTTTCAATTCCGACAATTACCTTACGCACTTGTGACGTATTTCAAGATTATGTTACATAAGATTATATTTTTAGAATATAGATTATATCTTGTTTCAATTATGTAAATCTCATTAACCTATTATTGGTCTGTAACTGTTTGTTCTCTAATAAAGTAAATAAACTACGAAATAAAGATGTCTGATTGATGGATTAAAATGGTAGTCATTAATTGCACGCTTTCTATTTCGTCACCGGTATGGCCAAAGTTTATCATAACACTTCGCGACATAGAATATCATATAAACATATTTTTGCATATGCACAGAAAACTAAGGGTCAGGATATCCGGATAAAAAACGACCCTTCCCTTTTACTGCTACCCTGGTTCTGGGAAGAATGAAATTCGCGGCTTATTATTATTATTGGAAATAAAATAATCGAAAATTTCAGTTAGTCTACCTTCAAAAAGTTTCCAATAACAGCTAATTTTTGAACTAAAGTTTGATCAGGCATTAATCACAATATATATTATCATATAATATGAATAGGGCTCTGAACCCAAAGAATACCAACTGGAACCCTATACTAAGACTCCGCTGTCCGTCCGTCCGTCCGCCTGAGGTGAAATTTAAAAACTGAGTGTATTACTACTGCCGATATAACAACAAATAATTAAGAATAAAATTACTATGGTCGCTATGACAACAAATAATAAAACTAAAATAAAGTTAAAAATTAAAGGGGGTCCGATTTTTTTTTAAATACTGTAAGATGGTACGGAACCCTTTGTGTGCCAATCCAACTCGTATTTACTTGCAGTATCTTACAGTTGCTTTAGTACGTCCGGTGACCTCTGAAAAGACTTCTTCTTACGACTTATTCCGAACAAGTACCCATCATAGAACTTATAACTTACTATTATTATACGATATATTATTGTAGTGTGTTATAACCACAGAGAATCGAGTAGGTTAGAGGTGCTATGTGACGGTGTTTGTTTAGAGAAGTGTGGCCCAAAAAATTAATACACAACGAATGTAAGTACAATAAAAAAATTACGTATACGTGAATGCGTATGCGGGCAGCAGCATCTCTCTGTGAAACTATGCAAAGCGTAGTGATTATTGGTAAACCCTCCCAATGGTAGCCTTGGGAGAGGCCTATATCATGCAGTGGAGACACATGGGCTGATGATGATGATGATACGTAAATGGTTTTGTTTCGGATTTATATAATTTTAGAAAGAGGTTAAGTCGTTGATCCCTTTCACTTACAACTTTCGTATGATATGATGTCGCATTTTAAAGTTAAGGTTAAGAGATCTGTCCATTTATATATACGACATATTGCATATACCTACTTGAACACATGGCAGGGGACAGCGTATTCGCCTATACATGCCATCTCTAACCTACTCTAATGCTTTGTGGTTATAAAAATGAAGAAAGAACTCTTTTTCGAGTTTACGCGAGCTAGCACGTAGAATATTATCGCGTATTTATTACATACTAGCTGTGCCCGCGACTTCGTCCGTGTGGGCTTAGATTTGTCTCGGTTGATTATCAGCGCAATACCAGGCACACACGTGACGAGTCCACTAATGAGGCTGCTAATTAAACTTAAAAATTGATTATTTTTGACTATTTGGGTCGATTTTGATGAAATGATTAATTAATTAATAAATAAAAATACTAAAAGTTAATAAAACTTCATATTTCACAGTAATTGTATTTTTAATCCAATGAGTAGCTTTTACGTGATGCGCCTATGAACGAACAAACGAACCGACAAGCAGACGAAAATTACAAAAAAAAAATATTTAAGTTTAAGTACTTCTCGCGCCTTTCAATACTTTGTAAAAAATCCTTAACGTACTATATACCCGGAAAAACCTGATGATATACCCTATGCCACTCCGACAAAAAACGGATAAAATGAATAAGTATTAAAAAAATCAACGGATTTCCTGCTTTCGCACGAACTTCTTACGACATTGGAAATGAATCTAACGGAAAAAGTAAACACACATATTTTGAATAATATTTTTCGAAATAAATTTTTTTCGCAAAAAAAATAACACCACTGTATCTGGATAAGATTAAAACTTCGAAATAAAATATTCTGTACGACATTTCGATCGAACTAACCGAATTAGTACGAAATGTAACACCGACGCATATCCAACTTCCAACTAAGGGCACCCTTAACCACTACTTCCGGTTGACAAATTCTAACAATTTTCGTCTCAATCGATCCCCCGTTTAATTACCTCGGTTTCTTTTATTTCTTTCTTATTCGGACTTAGTTCTCGAGATATCGGGCTCCCAAAATGAAAATCGGGGAAAAAAATTACGGTTTTCTTCGTTTTTTGAGGATAATTTTTTTGTTTTTGAACATTTTCCAAATTGTCTTTTGCCATCTTGTAGAGCTCGCCGAGCTGCGTCTTTTGACACTACGTTTATCTCGATATCTCGAAAACTCTTCGTGCGATCTGCTTGTCTCACAAAACTCCCAAATGACCCCCTATACTCCAACGAAATGAAAGCCATTTCCAATGACAAAAGTTACCTACAGGATCTTCCTCTAACATAGAGTCTAAAACGCACTTGGCGGGTTTATTTTCAATAAAATGCAACAAAGTAAAGAGACGCCATTTTATTGTGTCGGGACCGGGTAAAATCCTGTACATGCAAATTAACACTTACTCGATATTGGAGTGGCGAACGTTTTTTGAATACAGAATTTCGGAACTCGGAAATGCTTAGAATGGATTCGGTGTGATGTAAACATTTTACAAGTCGTACGTTACGAAAACCATTTACTATTATTAGAGGTATGGATTTGTTATGTTATTCTTTCCTTCATCAGCTCATTTTTACCCCACTGCAGGGGCATAGGCCTCTCCCAGGGTGAGGAGGGGGGGGGGGGGGGGGGGGGGCTCGGAGCTTAAATCCACCACACTGCTCCACTGCGGGTTGGGGACTGTAAAGACCGCCATCTATTGACAGCGCCCGGGACCGACTGTTTGACGTGCTCTCCAAGGCATGGAATCAGTGATAATTATGTACTTAAGTCAGAAAAACTCATTGGTACGCGACTGGATTCAAACCATGGCCCTATGGCCTTATATAAATTTGAGACAGGTTCGTTGCGCTTTGGGCTATTCCGACTCTGGTATGGACATTTGGTATGTTATTAAAAAAAGGTTAATTTATTTTGGTTATATTTTAGAGTATTTATTATTTAGTCATACCTTATGTTTGTGACTAATTTTCTATACCTCACTTTGACTCTTTCTATTTTCTCTCTCCTTTTCATTGCTTCTTCTCTTATTTTTCACTGAACTTTCCTTTCTTACTCTGTCATATCGTGGTCTATGAACACATCGCTTTTGCCTAGCACCCCTTTATTTTTAATTATGACCTGCTTTTCTTCTGAGCTTTCCACTATAACGAACGCTTTTTCCTCCGTTCCAAAGGTTATCACTTTTTTTATTCCTCGCGTCTCTCCGTCAAACTTTTCCGTCAAAAAACTTCTCCGTCAAAAACTTTCTTGCTGGCTCTGCTGCTTCGCCTTTCTTTTCTTTCAATCCATTAATAACTATATTGTTTTTCCTTTCTTTCCTTTCCCTTTCTTCTATTTTTCGGTTCAGTTTCTTTAATTCGTCTTCTCCATGAGCACGATTAGTATATCTATCTTATAGGCGGGAGAGAAAAAGGGAAATAGGAAAACTACTGGAGGGAAATGGGGAGAGAGAAGCCGTAAAATGGGTAAGGAGGATAGACAAATTAAGAAAAGGAAAAGTAGGGGAAAGGAAAAATAGGGGGAGTAAATATAAATAAATAATAATATAATAAGAATCAAGGCAATGAATGAATTATAAATTGTAATACGGTGAAAATGTATGAAACCAATTCCGAAAACTCGGCCAATAGGCTGTTTTGTATACAAATAAATAAATAAAAAATAAATACTTATACCTTATTATATATCCACTTATATAAATTAATAGCTTTCCGTCCCCCGCGGCTCCGCTGTCGTGGACTACACAGTTGTACTGGGATCCCTTTATATACCCTATACTTAACATTAGCAACTTTAAAAAAAATCGTATAATTAGGTCGGACAAAAAAAATAAGCAGTATTTAGAAGAAACAAATCGTATTCATTTTTTAAATTGTTTTAAATACAATATTGGAATTTTTATCGTAACTTATTAATTTATTATTTTTGAAAGTTAGTAAATAAAAAGCTCATTTTTAAACTTTATTTTTGTTGTCCCACTACTTTGCTTTCATCACGGAAAACATTTTTTCAGTAAATGCAGTAGCAGGGATAGACAACATATACGATAAAATTTTATTAATGTTAATAAATTAATCTGCAGAATTTACTAAAAAATGTTTCCATTTTTATCACACGTGTTCCTTTGACGAAAGTCTTTAGGTTCAATTTAAAAATATTATAAAGAACACAAAAGTCCGAGAAGAGGGTTATAACCTCAGAACAATTACCTAAAGTCATAGAAGGAATGTAAATTTTACATATGTTTAACTTATTCTTATATGTAGAATAAAGCATTAGAAAGAAAAAGATAGCTGATACAAAATCATTGCTGCTTATGATCAGAACGTAGCCCCTAAATTAATTTCAACTTATTTAAACGATGGAGGTAAATTCAAAGAATTTGATAAAAACGTTCATCTGACTAGTCAGACTAATGTTATTGAGAAAGGGGTACAAGCAGGTTGAAGCAAACCCCATATATATACTTACATCTTTTTCACTCACACTGAAATTCACCATGTGGTAAACATGTGAAAAATGAAACAAATATATGTAAATACAAGAATGACTTCTATGACTTTAGGTAATTGTTCTGAGGTTATAAGAGCATACAAAGCACAAGTCACAGAACACCAAGTTATGACAATAGTGTAGTCAGTACTGACAATGGCGAATTGAAGTCGAAAGATTTATTTGGCTGTCGGATCATGCCGTTCAGAAACTCAACGACTGCATTGCGTTACAATTTACCCTGTAGTTTGGATGATCTTGGCTTTGTACACTTTTTTGAGTGTATTGTAAAAAACAGTATTCCGGATACTTTATTTTTAGCGAACAGTAAACAATAGTAAAGGCCGAAAACAAATATAGTTTTTAACCTATACCCCTCCGGGAAAAAAAGTAACATCATCCTATAACACTTTTCAGCTTATAAACTTATAGCGGTCCCGGTACAACTTTGTTGTCCACGCGAGCGAAGCCGCGGGCGGAAGGCTAATTTGAAAATAAAGTATAGCCCATGTTATAATAATATAGCTTTCTATAAGTGAAATAATTTTTAAAATCAATTATGTAGTTATTGAATTCTCCCTTAATAAACATAGAGTAAATTAATTTGACAGGAAGGTTTGTTTGGCTATGGTTTTAATAGAATCATAAATGTCACTTTATAGTATCGAAGTGACATTACGCAATTTTTCGGGGTTGAAGACTGGCGCGCGAGAATTGGCGGGGGTCAAGACCGGCACACGGGGACCTCGCGCACTGAAACTCACCCTCTTACACGAGCTAGTTAGAGTATGAGTGGTTAGATGGTAAACGCAGAAGAGGGCTTCTACTCAATTCGTACTTTTATTGTAATAAACAAACAAAAAATCAAATTTTTCCTCTTCATAATATTAGTACAGATTTAAAATAAAAAAACTGCGTTGGTGTATTTATGTAAGCGTGTTAAATAAATAAATAAATAAATAAATAAATAAATAAACATTTATTTCAGAGTAGGGTCCATAGTAGAATTACAATGATTTTAAAGCTAAAGTAAACACAATGAAATAAAATTATCTCATAACACAAAATAAAACAAAATTGCCTAATATTAATAATAAAATAATATCTGGGACATTTTCAGGTGATAATTTTAGAATATTTATCAAAATTTTTATAATCATAATAATAATACCTGGGACATCCCACACAGCGCCATCTAGTCCCAAAGTAAGCAAGTATTATGCTTGTGTTATAGAGACCTAGACAACTGGTAAACATATTTTGATATTCTTTTTTCGTAATACAGATACTTTTTACACCCAACACGGAACAAATAGACATGTTAATGCACACAAATCTTTGTCCAAAGCGGGAATCCAACCCGCTACCCTTGGCCCCATAGTTAGAGTCTCTAACCACTCGACCAATGGGTTAGTCATTTTTATTGATTAAAATAATGTAACTGGCTGGTGAGATTTTGACAGTTGCAGAAAATTGACAGATTAGAATCTTAGATACCATAATCATCAGGGTGAAGCATCATTTCATACTCCCATTCTACCAAACGATAGAAAACGTTACCAAACTGTCAGACTCGGTAATTAGACAGACCATACGTCATTCATCATCATCATCAGCCCGTGTCTCTCCACTGCAGGATATAGGCCTCTCCTAAGGCTCGCCACCATACACGGTCCTCCGTCTTCCGCATCCATACGTCATTATCATTGTTTACACATTTTGTTAAATTACACTTGCATATCAGCCCATTGTGCCCCACTGCTGGGGCATAGGCTTCTCGACGGGATGAAGCTGCTTAGAGCTTAATCCACTAAGCTGCTCCAATGCAGATTGGTTGATTTTAACAACTGCCATCTGATGGTGTCAAACAGGACAGACGACTTGACGTGCTCTCCGAGATTTTGCAGTCAGTGATAGCTATGTTCTTAACTAAAAAATGGGATTCGAACCACGACCTTCTAAACAACAAGCGGGTTCGCCATCACTCGGCTATCACGACTAGTTAAATTACACATGAAATGTAATTTCAGAATCTTTATGTTTTTTTCCCCATACGAATTTTATATGCGGATCATACCGAATTCTACTTTACAACGATATCTCAAAACAAATTGGTGTATACGCGGCAGCATATGGTCACTATTTTATGAAACTGTTTCTAAATTCTTTTGAATAAACCTAGTCTGGGAATTAAAAGACTACAACTTTTGAAGTGAAATCTCATTTTACGACAAACATCTTAAACCACTCTTACTTAATAGGTATACAGTTTCCCATTTTTCAAAAAGCAAAATCTGTGATAGTCGCGGAGCGTATCACGTTTCCTGAAAAAAAGGGTATTTATTCAAACAAATTTTTCTTAAATGTCATACTACTTGAAATTAACGATTTTTGGATATATTCCCTTATTTGTGCTATAAAACTACGCTATAGATTTTGTTTAACTTCTTCACTTCACTTCATCAGCCCATTTTTACCCCACTGCAGGGGCTTAGGCCTCCCCCAGGGTGAGGAGGGGGGCTTGGAGCTTAAATCCACCACGCTGCTCCACTGCGGGTTGGGGACTGTAACGACCGCCATCTATTGACAGCGTCCGGGACCGACTGCTTAACGTGCCCTCCGAAGCACGGAGTCAGTGATAGTTATGTACTTAAGTCAGAAAAACTCATTGGTACACGCCCGGATTCGAACCATGGCCCTATAGGGCCTTATAAATTTGAGACAGGTTCGTTGCGCTTTGGGCTATCACGACATTTTGTTTCATATCATTTTGTTTCACTTGCGAATGCCAAAATATGTGGCATAAAAGGCCGTATTTTTTGATAACTTGATATCTCCACGCGTTTCTGAGAAAAAGGGTCTTTCGCGACAGACAGACGGACAACGAAGTGATCCTATAAGGTTCTTATTTTGGTTTTGAGGTACGTAACCCCAACTTCAGTGAGCCCTAAAATAGTCCTAAATGAGTTCAAGCCAGTCGAAATGAATTTTTGGTAATGGACGCTACACGTGCCCCGCTCGTTCCATCCAGGTACCAAAATCAAGTTATTTCATTAGTTAAGCGAATAAAATGTTAAATCGACACGCGCCGTATAATGTAGTACGAGCTAGGAATCGAATTATTCCGAGGAACGCGACATCGAGTGCTGCGGAGTTGATTTCGCCGTTATAAAAAGTTCAGTAGGCGTCGAATGGTTCCGCTAATAAAACATCCCATACAGCGCCATCTAGCTTAAAGCTAGCAAGTTTTATGCTTGTATTATGGGGTACTAGACAACTAAAATACATACTTAAATATATACCTAAATACATACTTTAATATATCATCATCATCATCATCAGCCCATTTTTACCCCACTGCAGGGGCTTAAGCCTCCCCCAGGGTGAGGAGGGGGGCTTGGAGCTTAAGTCCACCACGCTGCTCCACTGCAGGTTGGGAACTGTAACGACCGCCATCTATTGACAGCGTCCGGGACCGACGGCTTAACGTGCTCTCCGAGGCACGGAGTCAGTGATAGTTATGTAGTTAAATCAGAAAAACCCGTTGGTCCACGCCCGGGTTCGAACCATAGCCCTATGACCTTATAAATTTGAGACAGGTTCGTTGCGCTTTGGGCTATCACAACACTTTAATATACCAACGAACAATATTTGGAAATTATTAATTCTGATAAAAGTGCAAATAAAGACAAATCACAAACTTCTTAGCAATAGGTACCTACCCACTATTGAAGTGATTTGATTTATGTTCTGTTGACGCAACACCTAACATTACCCGATCAACATTGAGTCGACCTAGGTGAGTATGGGTAAAACCCCGAATTAAAATTTATTTCAATTATTATTCGGACATTACCCAAAATCGTTAGGTAATTCGAAGTAAACCCGGGTTTACTCAATATTCTAGCATTATCCGTAACATATACATATATAGTGATAGATACTTTTACACCCAGACACGAAACATATAAACATGTTCTTGCCCACAAATATTTATCTCGGGCGGGATTCGAATCTGCGACCTTACGTTCTGCAGTTAGGGTCTCTAAACACTCGGCAAATCGGGCACTGTAATTCAAACTTATTATTTTAAATAATTGGCACGAATTTAGCCTTAGTTACTTCACTTCATCAGCCCATTTTTACCCCACTGCAGAGACTTAGGCCCCCAGGGTGAGGAGGGGGGCTTGGAGCTTAAACCCACCACGCTGCTCCACTGCGGGTTGGGGACTGTAACGACTGCCATCTATTGACAGCGCCCGGGAGCGACTGCTTAACGTGCTCACCGAGGCACGAAGTCAGTGATAGTTAATGTACTTAAGTCAGAAAAACTCATTGGTACACGCCCGGGTTCGAACCATGGCCCTATGGGGCCTTATAAATTTGAGACAGGTTCGTTGCGCTTTGGGCTGTCACGACATAGTTAGTTACAGCCCAACAAAAATATAACATACTGTCCTTGCGTTAAACACACCGTTTTTTAGTTAATGTCAAAATGATAACATACAAGTCTTACAACATATGGGGGGATGTTAATCAAATTTTAATTAGTTTGGTTGAAATATATCAAAATAAAGTGTTTCGGTCGTGAATCAGGGGGGCAATCCATATTCTCTACTGTCAAATTTACATCCTCTATGGGTGGCAATTAACCCATTACCCCCTTTCACCCCAACCCCATCTTTTTTGTATATTGCCTACTTAACATATCAATATACTGATTTTATACCGATGAATGTCGTGATAGCCCAAAGCACAACCTGTCTCAATTTCATAAAGCCACAGGGCCATGGTTTGAATCCGGGCGTGTACCAATGAGTTATTCTGACTTAAGTACATAACTATTACTCCGTGCCTCGGAGAGCACGTTAAGCAGTCGGTCCCGGGTGCTGTCAATAGATGGCGGTCGTTACAATCCCCAACCCGCAGTGGAGCAGCGTGGTGGATTTAAGCTCCAAGCCCTCCCTCACCCTGGGGGAGGCCTAAGCCCCTGCAGTGGGGTAAAAATGGGTTGATGAATACCGATGACCGTTGGAAACAAAGACAGAGTATGTAAAAATAATAAAAATAAAAACAAGTTAATGAACGTGTTTATACAAGAAACTTGTTTTTAAGCTATTGCATAGCTTCTATCGCGGGCCTTTGAGCGCGGGGTGCGAATCGAGAAATTCCGTAACGAAAAAAACCTCACGCTTTCCACGCCGCACGGAGAAAAATTTTGATAGCGCGATGTACGTTTTTTAAAACAGCGCCATCTATTATAATCTGTTGCACCTATTATTAATGAAGAAAGTCACAAAAAAGTAGTGAAAGAAAATGAGTGAGTAATTTATATACATACATTTTATTATTATCACAAATGCAGTATTGATTTTGAATTGAAAATATAATACTGCTATAAAGATAACCTAAATTTTTGATATTAAAATGAGCGATATTAAAAGTAGCCCTCTTTTATACACACAAACACACACACGCGTATAGTTTAAATTCTCAATTTAGATTCTCAATATGTATATATATATAAATAAATAAATTCATTCTTCAATAAGTATATAACAGAAACCATCAAACCAAGCACGTGTAGGCACTATTCAGTACCTATCTTTGTTTTTGGTGTATAGATAATGCACATGAATGCCGCGCAGAGAAAGTACCTATATATGATATTATATCTATATAAAGGTACATCGCGCGAAATTCGATAATCACTTCTTAATATCGTTATTTTTTTTAAATGAATAATTTTGTTTTGGTGTGTCATTACACTATTTATACCTAGATATTTTCGTTTTATAGAGAAGAAAAGCGTAAAGAGCTAAAAAGAAAAAAAAACTAATGCACGTCAAAGGGCATATTATCAGCGTCAGAAAGATTTGAAGAAAAATGAAGAAAAAATAATAACAAAAAAAACTGCATAAATAAAATAAATAAATAATTATAATTGCATAAGTTGATACAAAATGCTATGCAATAGCTTTACCGCGGCAGTCCTAGAGTGCCACATTTAGTTTTTTATATGGTACGTTTGTACAAAGCTCTCGTTCTAGGGCTAAAAGCACCGCGCGCTGCCTCGCTCGTTATACTATAGCATAGCGTATAAAATAACATGCTAAAATAATATAATTTATAGTCCGAAGCGCGTTTTTAAAATATAACTGATTTTCACATCGCTGCTTAGCGATGAACGACTACTTCCCCGCACTTCGCTCCGGAAAGCTAGTTTGAAAATAAAACAATACAGTTCGCCTCAAACTTTATGGCGGATCGAAATACAACGCTTTAAGCGTTCTTGCGCAGGTATAGTCATATACCCCTCGCTCCACTGCGTCCCGCTACACCTAAAACTGGTTACTGCGACACGGCTTGTGCCTATGTTCGGATCCGCCATAAAGCGTGATTGGAACTATACCTATGTTACTCGCTGACAATGTAGCTTTCTATATGTGAAAGAAATTTTAAAATCAGTTTACAACTGTGTAGTCTAC
Source organism: Luffia ferchaultella (assembly GCA_949709985.1). Classification (NCBI taxonomy): domain Eukaryota; kingdom Metazoa; phylum Arthropoda; class Insecta; order Lepidoptera; family Psychidae; genus Luffia; species Luffia ferchaultella. Next base: position 3,496,033 of record OX453261.1, read on the forward strand.
GCGAGCGAAGCCGCGGGAAGAAAGCTAGTATCTTTGTAAAATACTTGGTTACCGCTTGGCTCGTGGTTAGCGGCCGTGCCTACGAAGCTGTGGGGTCCAGGGATCAAATCCCAAGTCGGGTCAGTATTTATATGATGAATATTGATACTGGTACCGGGTCTTAGTTGTTATATGTATGTGGTGTCTTCGCTTGGTACCCATAACACAAACTAATGCTTAGTTTGGGGCCTAGACGTTGTTGTGATGTATACGTTATTATTATTATCTTAAATATTCATTATAACACGATGCGCTGTTCACTTCTTAGCTTGGAGATGTAACAGATGTTGAAATTCCCTTTGTATAATCCAAGTCTGGTCTTAATTAGTCTGTCTAGAGTTGAACGCTGCAACCGTCTTCCATCTTACAATAGAGATTTTATTAAATAAAATTGTTTTATTTATACTGTAATAACAGTTGTCTGCGATGCAGATATATTTGAGCGATAGTAGAGGCAGCGAACCCGTTTCTTGTTTAGAAGATCGTGGTTCGAATCACAGGACATGTACCAATGAGTTTTTTTGACTTATTTATACATATAATTATCACTGACTCTGTGCCTCGGAGACCATGTTAAGCCGTCGCGTCGGTCCCGGTTAAAACCCACCAAACCGCACTGGAACAGCATGGTGGATTAAGCACCAAGCTCACTCATTCCAAGGGGAGGCCTAAACCCCTGCAGTGGGGCATTAATTGGCTAATGGTATGATACGGTATATTTGAGCGTCTTTGCTTTTAAATTCTCAAAAATCACTCAACATATCTTACTCAAACCAATTTCCATTGAGTGTTTTTTGAGTTGTACCAACTTGAACTTTTGCAGGATTTTCCACTCCACTGGTGAAAAGTACAAGGGGCGTACGCTTTTTAGGACTTCTGGAACGTATAACGCAAAAAAGAATATTGACTTAAATAAAAAAGTCATTTTGAAACTTCAATGTCATTTAAAAGACTTACTATTTACAGGTATATCCTATGTGTTACAGTATTCATAGATTAACACTTACCTTCCAAATTAAATTAACACATATTTTTTTTAATAAAAAACATAAAATAAATTTAAAAATTAAAAAGGGGTTTCAATACAAGAAATGTGTTTTTTTCGACGTTTTTAGTGATTAGCGGTTGTGAGATAATTGCTTACAGCTGAAATTATCGAGAAATATGTACTACTATGCTTGATATAACAACAAATAATAAAAATTAAATAAAGTTAAAAATGAAAAAGGGGTCCCAATTTTTATATATTGTACGGTGGCACGGAACCCTTCGCTTACAACTTGCACTCGACCAGTTTTTTTTTTTTTTTTTTTAACAAATATTTATATGAATTTAACCTAAATATGTGAAACATGGAAACCAAACACGTGTGCTAAAACTAGTATTTAATATTCATAACTTTATTATTAGCTTAACAGAAAATGTATGATGAAAATGGTCGCCGTCGCACCCACAGTGAAATTTTCATACACATTTACGTGTCCCGATCCATTAAAAAGTTACGTTTTGTATGCAAAAGTAGACAATAAAAAAAGGGCTTGAACGTCAACACAAAAGGCCCTAATCCAGTGGCGTACCTCCAAAGCGCGATGAGGCTTATCTTTATAATTTTTCACGTGTGAATTTTGAAATAAATTTTCCCTGTATTGTGAACGAAAACCGACTGACCGATTCGCCGACAGGTTAGAGACCCTGACTGCGGATCCAAGGGTTATGAGTTCGATTCCCGCCTGGGACGAATATTGCGTGTATGCACATGTCTATTTATTCCGTGTCTGGGTGTAACATATTTATAAATGTATTTAAGTATGTATACTGTCGGTACGGTGTCGTGATAGCTCAGAGCGCAACGAACCTGTCTCAAATTTATAAGGCCCCACAGGGCCATGGTTCGAATCCGGGCGTGTACCAATGAGTTTTTCTGACTTAAGTACACAATATCACTGACACCGTGCTTCGGAGGGCACGTTAAGCAGTCGGTCCCGGACGCTGTCAATAGGTGGCGGTCGTTACAGTTCCCAACCCGCAGTGGAGCAGCGTGGTGGACTTAAGCTCCAAGCCCCCCCCTCCTCATCCTGGGGGAGGCCTAAGCCCCTGCAGTGGGGTGTTGTCTAGTGCCCATAATACAAGCATATTAGTTGCTTACTTTGGGACTAGGTAGCGCTGTGTAGGACGTTCCAGGTATTATAAAAGAAGATTTTGTTTTTTCTATTTTAACTCGATCGTTTAGAATGGGTGATAGATTTTCATTATTCATTGAGCCTTCCTCGGGAAATTAAACTAAAGTTGAATACTTAGTACAGTCACGTTCAAACTTTATGGCGGATCCCAAAGTTTTAGGAGTAGTGGGACGCAGTCGAGCGAATGGTATATGACTGTACCTGCGCAAGCACGCATAGAGCGTTGTATTCAGATCCGCCATAAAGTTTGACGCGATCTGTACATACATTTGATAGGACCGTTTGTCCGTCCGTCCATTCGCGCCCCAATGTCGTTGTTTTCCAACGGATTTTTTTGAAACTCGGCACAAAGGTTCCCTTTGGCTTCTTGTGTTGTAAGTACCATTTCGGAGCGGATCGAATCCCTCGCAAATGGAGCAACCGTTTGCTCCTTTCTTTCTTTATTCCCAACTGATGTTCTTGATACTTGACTCAGGGGTTTCAACTTTAGGTTTTGCAAATACCATTTTGGAGCTTTTTAGATTCTTTTTGGCTTATAGGTTTTCTTTACATTTTAGTTTTTACAAATTTTCCTTATTTCCAACTAATTTTCACAAGATTTGACTTAGAAGTTCCTTTTAACTTTAGGTTTGCGAGTGAGTATTATCTTGGAGCTTTTTAGATTTTTAAAATTTTTTTTGGCTTATAGGTTTCCTTTACATTCTAGTTTTTACAAATACTAGTTTACTGCTGATTGAAGGAGTCGGAGTATTTTGGACTTGAAGGTCAAATGATGGTAAAACCAGCGGTACTTACAACATTCTTACATTTGACTTGTTAATTTTAAACCTAACCTTTAGAATAATAATAATATCTGGGACATCCCACAAAGCGCTGTCTAGTCCCAAAGCAAGCAAGATACATTAAGATGTAGATACATTTACACCTAGACACGGAACTAATATATACATGTTCATACACACAAATATTTGTCACAAGTGGGAATCGAACTCGCACTCTTGGCTACGCAGTTAGGGTCTCTAAAAACTTGGCCATTGGTCAGTCAATTAAATTATATAATGTATTATATCGAGATATATTGTTTACCCGTTCTTTGACCAATCTAGACCAAGTCATTTTCAAATGCAGTATTCATGAAGTGTAGGTATGGTATGGCTTAAAGAAATGTGTAGTGACAGCCGAGTGGTGGGGAGCCCGCTTCTTGTTAAGAAGGTCGTGGTTCGAATCCCAGAAACCGGGATGTACCAATGAGTTTTTCTGACTTAAGTACATATCTATCACTGACTCCATGCCTCGAAGAGCACGTTAAGCCGTTGGCCCCAGTTGCCGTCACCAAACGGCAGTCGTTAAAAGCCACCAACCTGCACTGAAGTAGTGTCGTGGATTAAGCTCCAAGAACTTTCATCCCGAGGGGAGGCCTAAGCCCCTGCAGTGGGGCATAATGGGTTCATATGACATAATACACAAGTGAATGCCTTTGATTAAGGAATCCAGATTCAACGCTTGGTGCGGTCCAGTACACACACGCTTGACAAGTCACTCGCGCCAAATTGATTCGCGCTCGTAATACGTTTTTCGGCGTTTATCTCCCGTGTCATCGATCAAAGTCGTATATGTAAGATATCTTTGCCTATTACGGGAACGTGAGACCGTGACAACAATGAGGGTTTCCATTTTATGTCGGATCAAACGTTGTTAAAAGGCTTGTGTTATAAATAAGAGCGATGGTGTTCTCGCAACCAGGGGTCCGTATACGAGCACATTATTAAGAGGAGTATGTAGTGGCAACATACAAACGGCGTTAACATTCTGTCACATGGCATTAAACCTCAACCGATTGGCACAAAAAATTATATGGCATGCAGATCACTAAAAACTAGGTTTAACCGTTTCAAATTTTTTTAAATATTTTGTTACGTAGTTAATTAGAAAAAAAAAAATTAAGTCCGCGGATTTTTGTTTCAAAATTGTTTCATTTTTCACAACATGTCCAACATTAAACTAATTGCTCGTTCACAACATGTTATGAAAAATAAAAAAATAACTGCGCATTTAAGTTTAATTTTTCTTATAATGTATTACAATATTTAAAAAATTAGAAACGTATGAACCTAGTTTTTGCTGATCTAAGTACTATACACACATCAAAAAAGTCTAAGCAACACATACAAATTTCAATATTACAATGTGCTTTCGCATTAAATCCTTAGTGTTTTCTTATTTTTATTATTTTTTAATGCTTTTTTGATATTAAGTAACAATTGTTTTTTTTTATTTATTTTTTAATAATCTTAATTAACAATAATTACGAGTAAGTACTGTATGTACGTAATACAAAGTAAGGTGCCTAATCAACTGAACTTAAACTAAAATTAAATGGTTGTACAAAAATTGCATTAATTAACATAAAGTGTGGCCTCCTCTGTTATGGAGAACTTGTTGGCACCGATTATTTATAAAATCGATGAAACTGTTAATGTTATCCTGCGGCAATTGCTCCCAATGAAATTTTAGTAACTCCATTGTAAAATTGAAATTTGTATGTGTTGCTTAGACTTTTTTCATGTGTGTATATTTTTTTTTTGGACCAGTCGATTGAGATTTAATGAGGTGCAACCGCTAACCGCCGTTTGTATGGAAATTTACCACTACATACTCCACTTAACAAACAGTCGATAGATTGAATTAAACGTGATCTACGAGTGCGTTCATTTTTTCAATATTTTATATAATGACTAGAAAACAGACAGTGAAGGGTTATGGTTTATCCAAACCAATTTTGTTTCAAAATATTTTTGAAGCTCACTTAAGTTTAAGTTTTTTTTTCGGAATTTTCCACCTATACTTGAAATGTTTGAGGACCGTAAAATTACGAATTGACTAGAGGCCCTCTTCTGCGTCTACCGTCTAACCACTCATACTCTAGCTAGCTGGTGCAAGATGGCGAGTTTTAATCCGAATTTCAGTGCGCAAGATCCCCGTGCGTTGGTCTTCACCCCCGCAAAATTGTTTCGCACCAGTCTTCAACCCCGTAAAACTTAGATACTGGGAGGTGACATTTATGACTATTAAATCCAAACGCAGCTGTCCAATTAATTTATTCTGTGATGGGGACATACAAACTTTTTAGGTAGAACGCACATTTCAGCATCTATTGACGGTAATAAAAATTAATTTTAAATATTTTGTATTCATTTTAAAGACCTATCTATAAGTATCCCATACATAATGTCCGCTGAAATTTTTTTTCTCTTCTATTGAATTTATGGCGACCTATCAAAAAAAATCCATAATTTCGCTGCACCGTCATATACCGATTCAACATCTACCTTTCTCATCTGTATAGTGCCGATACTCTTGCAATAAAATATCTGTGTCAAACGAACAGACAAACAGACAGAAAGACAGACAGACAAGATGGAATTATATGGGTCCCGTCTTTTGCCATTTGGTTACGGTCGGTAAGTTGTAGGTATCTTATTGTCTATAAATGACAATTTGAAGTTATTAGCTTTATATAAACTTGGAATAAAAGGAATGGTATTTCTTTAGTATATTTTGAGGAATGTCAGAAACGGTGTATTTAATAAAACGGCGCACTGTCAATTAAATCTGACATAAAATGTAGCGAATTTCATGACATATTAAAAGCTTTATTCAATGATTAGAAATTTACTTAAGCTGCTGATACTTTTGTTTAAGAATCTTCGTTTTATTCACAATTATCACATTGAGTCGGTCAAGGACATGATAGATCTGTTAACAAAAGTCCAAAACTGATAACTTTTGAAAGTTCAAGTGGAAATTGTATGTATATCGAATTTGAAAGCCGTTAATGAAGAACCAATTAAGTACGCCCAAAAATATAAATAAATACGGGTTTTTTTTTTTAAATCTAAATCCTGCCTAAATGATGCCTTTTTAGGTAGACATTATAAAAATCGTTGAAAATATTTTCACGTATCAAGATTATGTTATACATGACAAGGATATGATTTTTAAAAAAACTAAATGTATCAAGCTACACAAAAAATATTACAAACATATGTTTAATCAAATCATTGCTAATACTTTATGTAAGTATACAGAAAAAGGTAGTTCGCTTAATATAGTTAAAAGAAACGATTGCTGTAGGTTTGTTTTATGTTTTAAATCTGTGTAATAATATAATAAAAATTAAAATTTTTGTAATTTTGGAAGTTTTATTAATAACTAGCCCGTCCCGGCTTCGCACGGGCAACAGAGCATATATAGTGTTGTTTCTATCGTAGTTGTTGTATCTGCTTGGTGCATCGAACATGTGGATTATATTAAATTAGATTTACTTGGAGTACTTGGAGACCTGCTTAGAGAGTTTTTATTTCGCCATATCTCCTAAGATATTAATTTAAATTGTATGGTGTAAAGGGCAATCATAATCTGCATGAAATGATAAAGGTAAATAACGTATTTAATTTGATAAAGATTAATACTGTATCCGTGTAAATTGCTTTCCAATTACTTCGTCACAGGACACCATTTTTTACACATAAAAATAGGTGTAGTGAGCTATCCATAAAAGATAGACATATGCGATCGCGGACTTTCCTTTAGTCCTATAAGAGAGAAACAATTCCTAAATACATTATTTTGTTATATCTCAAAAGGATTAGGCAGCGTTTTCGATGAAAGCTCTAAGCCGGCTTGATTTTTTTCCGACTTTTTCGACAATAATCGTCATAATTCAACTAATTTCCACAAAACATTAATAAATTATACACGTAAACCTTCCTATTGAACAACTCCGTCTATTGGTGTCACCCATTTGCCAATCCGTTCAATAGTTTTTAAGGTTTTCGCGTTTAGATAGACAGACAGACAGGCGCGGCGAGGGACTTTATTTTATAATATGTAGTGATTGTGCAAGACTTAATTACATTTGTAACAAAATTTATACGGTAAAAAAACACAATCCCTTTTGTTAACTATACTTCTCGACCTACTTTCTGGTAGGGCTGTCAAAAGGATTAACCCAATTATAAATCTAATTGTTCAACCCTTTCGTAATATTGTACCTATAAAAACTCTTTAAAGTATCCGACGTGTATAAGCTTAAGAAAATTGCTAAAGCGTTAAACCCGTAGCGTGGCTGTTTTCTTGAAATAGGCCGACTGGGAAATGAAGCTGAAGGTAGGTGTTCGATGTTTGCACGTTGCCTTTTTGTGTGAGCACTTGATAAGGGGGGGAGGGGGGGTAAGTCTCACTTTTCCATCTCGCTCGCACTCTAGACGTGCCTAAATAAATGTGAGTAGGATGTCAAATGGCGTCTACGAGCGATTCAATTCAATTTGTCATAAAACTTAGTTGGTGATACCGCATCTGTATAATAATAATAATGACTTATAAACGGTCGCTCTCTAAACGCTGCTGTCAAATTTATTTATTCTATGCTCTCTAACGTTCATATTTATGACGTTTAATGGCCTTGGATCAAATTTTTTAACACATAGTTTTATGTTTTTCTGAAAATATAGACCAACTTATATTTCCTTATAAATATTTTTCCTAAAAATTTACTAATAAAATATCGCTGTGAAGACAACTGGACAATTGCTAATTTGCATTAGGTATCTTAGAATAAATAAAGACATAATATTTCTATTGATGACAACCGCTTAGCCTAGTGGGTAGCGACCCAGCCTACGAAGCTGGAGGTCCCGGGTTCGAATCCTAGGTCGGGTCAGTATTTATTTGATGAATATTAATACTGGTACCAGGTCTTGGTTGTTATATGTATGTGGTGTCTTCGCTTGGTACCCAAAACACAAGCTAATGCTTAGTTTGGGACCTAGACGTTGCTGTCATGTGTACGTTATTATTATTATTGATTCATGACGTTTATACAATTTCATTTGACGTAGTGACCTTACTACTTCAATATTATGGATTTACTTTTAGCTTTGGTTTTTTACGTTATAAGCTCAACCGTCCGCATGACGTCACAGGAAAAATTTCAACGTCAGATGAATTTTTTAAATATCTGGGAAATTCAACAACAAAAAAAATTATATTTTGAGAGGTTATACTAGAATCCTATTCTTTTTAATTTTAATGACCATCAATTAACTTTAAAACTGTCAACTTTAAAATTTTGATCCAAATTCATTCTTCTTTTTAGGATTCCAGAGCTACAAAAAAAAAACCAGAACCCTTATATTTTAGACCGTCTGTCAATTTGTCCGTCCGTCTCTCCATCTGACTGGTTGACCGTTTGTCCTGTGTTGTTGGTTGACCGTTTGTTGTGACAAAAAGTAATTTAATTTTTTTAGTAACTCTTCACACTAAAACGAAGTGGAGATAAATTATTTTTTCTGTCTTTTTTAATTTTTAATATTGATAATGTATACGTCACAACAACGTCTAGGCCCCAAACTAAGCGTTAGCTTGTGTTTTGGGTACCAAGCGAAGAAACCACATACATATAACAACCAAGACCCGGTACCAGTACCAATATTCATCGTATAAATACTGGTCCGACCTGGAATTCGAACCCGGGACCCCCAGCTTCGCAGGCAGGGTCTTTACCCACTATGCCAAGCGGTCGTCAAATGAATACCTTTAGTTGCAAAGCAAATTTTGACTGCTTGATATCAAATGGCCCGCAATAATATATTCCAACTTTACTAAATACATGTGCCTCATCCACACGATCAAAGGGCAAGGAGCCTATTAGTTGTCTTGCCACTTCTGCCCTGAAGCGGAAATAGGTTATACATTTATGTAAAATTGATTTCGTCATTCTACTAGCACTTATAATTAAATATAGTTCCAATCAAACTTTATGGCGGATCGGAATACAAAGCTTTATGCGTGCTTGCGCAGGTTCCCTCATATGCCTCGCGCTCCACTGCGTCCCGCTACACCTAAAACTGGTTACTGCGACGCTACTTGTGCCTATGTTCACATCCGCCGTAAAGCTTGATTGGAACTGTACCTTTGACGCGAACAACTTACAACAAGTTTTACACCAGCATGCAAGAGTGAAAATTGTTCATTTCTAATTATCAAATGAGATTATATGAGATTAGTTCGGTATATACCGAATAGGAAACTTTTGTGAAAAAGCAAATTTGACTTTTGTAGACGACTGTGCGTAGTCCGATAGGCACTACGACGAAAAAAAATGCAGCACACAGTGTAGTACCAATTTCCATACAAAAGTCGTTAACGGTTGTACACCATTAAACCTTCGATTGGCGCTAAATATGTGGTATTCAGATCAGCAAAAAATAGGTGTACAAGTTTTAATTTTTTAAAATATTTTGATAAATCACAATAGAAAAAAAAACATAAATGCGCAGGAATTTTTTTATCGAATTTGTTTCATTTTTCACAAAATTTCAACATGAAACTAATCGCATTTTCATAGCAGTCATATCGAATTTCATAATTTTTTGTTTTTATTTTATTTTTCACATGTGAAAATGCAATTCATTTCATGTTGTAAACAATGAAACAATTTCTTCGAAAAAAACCCCGCGAACTTAACTTTTTTTTTGTTAAGATGTATGAAAATATTTAGAAAGTTAAAAACGTATAAAGCTAGTTTTTGTTGATCTAAATGCCGTTTTTTTTTGCGCCAATCGGTTAAGGTTTACCAGGGTGCGACTGCTAACGCCGTTTGTATGGGAATTTCCCTCCACACACTCCTCTTAATAGGTAGGTACTCCACGTTTTCATGTGCGCGTGATATTTTTTTTTGACCCTTAATTACACGTACGGGGTCTTATATTTATAAGTATTACATTTAACTTCCAAATTTCATGTATAACTCGATTGAATGTAAAATAGGAAAGTGCTGACTTCACGATATATGAAACTGAAAAGTTGCCTTCACTAGAAAAAAACATCCACATACATCACAGTTATCATGTTATCGGATCACGGTAGGTAAGTGGATTTTCCATACATGTAGTGGAAAAGATATATTCAACATATACCTGATTATGGCGATAACTTCGCCCGGAGGGAAATTCAATAAATACAAATGACGTCATGGAATAAGGTCCCAGCATCAATAACGTGGCCAGCGAGCCGAGCTTTGTGGTAGTTGGAATCTACTAGACACGGCAATACCAAAAGATACAACTTAAGCACAAAGTCGGAACTTGCGGAACTTACGTTGCACAGTCGAATTTTTGTCCGTATTTTGTTTATACTGAAACATTAAAGTGTTTATTTAAACATTACGAAAATACGCTTGGTAATTTAGTTATGTGATGTAAATATCACTTCTAGGCATTTATTATCTACTATTATTGAAATACTACTCGTAATATATTTTGACAGATTTTTAAAATCTCATTATTAACTATGTTTTGTACACGGTACGTATAATTCAGTTTATTATTTCTTTAAAATATTAACGTGTATTCCATTGATGTACTAAATTTTTTTTTGTAAGCCAGATCTATTTTGTTAAACCTTAAAATTAAGAATTTTTGTCATTATTGTTTTGCAAAAGTTTTATAGGTTGAATGTTTTTTGAGTTTTATAGGATACGAAAAACCCAAAATACTTAAAAAAAATTATTAAAATAATATTTACGCGTTCAGATGTGACAATAAACCAAAAATAATATCTATATACAGACGTCATTCATTTACAATTTTATATTGACAATACTAAAAGAAACATTCTTATAGATTTTTAGATCTATAGTAAATCTGAAACATAAATCAGCGACACCGAATTCGTCGACCAATGCGTGTAGTGTGTCATCGAGTTACGCCGCGGGGTTTGTGTTCACCCGGCATTACACTCAACGGTATAATTGAGATACACTTGTTATTATGGCAACTGACTCACAAAGTTTTATATTTTTCGGTACTGTTTGTTTTTGTTAGATCTATGGTAAATCTGGGAATATAATCATATGAATAATGGGCGCTTACATAAATACCGCGTATTTATTTTTGTGGTTATTCGTGTTCATATTTATCTGTACAACTGTGTTAAACTTCTACCTTTGTTATAGTACTTGTTTCCTTAGGATTATAACTTAACCAATCTATATACATCTTTTGTAGCATCTCAAATGTATATAAGATTTAGTTACGACTGTTCTGCTCACCCGGTTTTTACACTCAATCACTGAGGTATGAACTTGCTATTGCAACACCTAACTTACAAAATACCTTACTACGTTAGATCAATAATGAATTTATACATATATCAAAATCGTAAACTTTTTTTATCTACACATTATTGATTATTGAAAAAAGACTGTTAGAAGCGAGAAATAAATAATAAAACGTGAAAAATTATTTGTGGAAATTTTTTATCTATTTGTCGGTTTTTTCGTGCGTTTGTACATTACGTTTAAGCAACTCATTGGATTTTAAATCTAATTCTTGTAAAATATGAAGCTTTAATTTGTTTAATGTTCAGTGTTTATTTCATCAAAATCGACCAACACAGTCAAAAGATATTCAATTTTTAACTTCAGTCAGACACCTCACAGCACCACTTTGTTGCCGCGCTGCAGCGCCGCGTCACGAGTGCCCGGTATTACCCGGCGGTGTGTCGCGGAATACAGTCACGTTGCGTGTTACTTAATCTAACTAAATTTAAATTCACGCGGACGAAGTCGCGGGCAAACCTAGTCTTGAAATATAAATCTGTACAAATGTGCGCGCATTTTTAGCCACGTTCCAAATATACCTTACAATTTGATTTAAATGTTTGTGTTGACCCGGCTTTACATATTTCACAAGTAAACAGCGATAGGTTAACCTATTATAAAGAGATTACCTTATGAAGCTTATAAATTTATCATAGATCTATGGTAAAACACCCTAAACATAGATCAGGGAATCCGCGTACATCCTTTGCCGCCACCTCATAAAAATTACGAGTACACATGATTTTATTAAGGCTTTTTGGGTTTGTCTGGCTTTACATTTAACTAGATAACTGAAATATCTACTTCCTACGGCAAGGAGCTTGCGTTATAAAATTCGTTTTGTCATACTGTATGTTTATCGTAGATCTATGGTAAATCCCTAGACGTAAATCAGTGAATCACCAGTGTACGCGCCGTGTCGCCAGACCGAGTTACGTCGCGGGATTTGATTTGAGTTTTTTGTGTTCACCAGAATAAGATAACCGAGAAAATTTTCTTGTTATTGCGTTGTGTCACTACTTTATTATTGTGTTTTTTGTTTACATTTTTATGATGCCAACAGTATGTATATTCTTCATCAGCCCATTTTTATCCCACTGCAGGGGCTTAGGTCTCCTCCAGGGTGAGGAGGGGGGCTTGGAGCTTAAATCCACCACGCTGCTCCACTACGGGTCGAGGATTGTAACGACCGCCATCTATTGACAGCGTCCGGGACCGACTGTTTAACGTGCTCTCCGAAGCACGGAGTCAGTGATAGTTATGTACTTAAGTCAGAAAAACTCATTGGTACACGCCCGGAATCGAACCATGGCCCTATGGGGCCTTATAAATTTGAGACACGTTCGTTGCGCTTTGAGCTATCACGACACATAGACAGCAGTATACATATTGCTGTGGAAGTATACAGTTTGTTCCGAGGTTATAGGTAGAGTTAAACTTGCATGTTATTTTGATTATATATAAAAAAAACTGATTGGCAGTTATAGGAACTGCCGACGAAGTGAAAACTTAGAACTTTTAGTATTAAAATTTGAATTTTCTTAATGTTATTGAAATTATCAACATCAATCTACTTTTCACATTTTTTCACATTTCACATTGACACTCCTAGCAACAATTTTATGCACGTTTATATGGTTCCAATATATACCGAAAGTAGTGGAACATGATGTGGATAGATGTCAAAACCAGATTGATGTAGATAATTTTAATTTAAACATTATGAAATTTCAAGTTTTATACTAAACGTTCTAAGTTTTTTTTATTATTTCATTTAATTTACTAAAAGATGATATTGTCAGGTTAATTTACAATGTGTTCGATAATCGTGCAAAGCACGAAACCTGTGGATTTTTCTTTTGTCTGCCAAGTTATATGTCATCCACTTGATCAAAATTAAAAAAGTGAGTCACGCGCTAGCCTTACTCCCCACACTCAGCAGTTAGTAGTGGGGATATACGACGCAGCTGCCAGCGACACGTAACTGAGTAACGCTCTGGCCTTACTCCCCAAACTCAGTAGATAGTAGTGGGGATATAGGTAACAATCAGCTTCTCGGGTGAAAGCCGATTGTTCCTTATATTTCCCCCACTTATATTATTTAGCGTGACGGATTTTCATGTCGTTTTAGGCTCACCCCGTGCCATAAGATGTTTCACTTCAAAATATTACTCTTTTTAAAAGGTTTCATTTAGCTTGTTATTGTTTGTTACCATAGAGTAAATAAATTTGACAGCAGCGTTTAATTTTAATTGAGTCAGAAATGTCACTTCACAGTATCGAAATTGATAAACGCAATTTCACGGGGTGAAGAAGACCGGCGCGCGGGACTTCGCGGACTGAAACTCGGACTGAGACTCGCGATCTCACCAAACGGGTACACCAGCTAACTAGAATAAGAGTGGTTAGACGGTAAGCGTAGGAAAGGGCTCCTGGTAAATTTTTACTTTTATGTTTGATACTATCATTGTTTCAAATCTTGCGACAGATTTTTCTTCCAATACTAAACTGATTCTTATGACACACACATCGAGTTCGCGTGCCAATACAACATTATGATAATTTCAGCTTAATAACGACGATTTGATGATGACGGTGGACGGTGGAACTCTTCACCGGTAACTAGTAACCAAACCATGGCAACCAACCGAATGAGTTTGACCTCATGTGGTTGGTTGTTATGAGTCCCTCCCATACATTATACTTGGTTACGGGGATATAGATTATAGATGTGGCTAGATAAAGTGCGTAAGCAAAGAGCACAGATGCAATTCATATATTTCGGTTATAAAAGAGTTATCTACCTACGCACAACAGCAAGTATGGACTGAATGACTAGTTGCAAACAAATTTATATTTAATACAAAATATTAAGTGTTCCGAGAATTTACGATATACAGATTTGTAAAATTGGACATAAATTTTCAAATTTTTATTTGAAATGTCAAGACATATCTACAAGTTATTTCCCGTAATAAATAAAAATATTAAATTTACCAATTTACACCATGCATCCATCTAGTTTACAAGTTATGTAAGTTAAAATGTTAATTCTCGTGATACAATTATAAACGAACCTAAATATATTAAGTTAATTTAATCATTGAAAGATTTTTAGTGACAAAATATTAATACAGATTACCGATTATTTAAATGAAATATAAATAAAAGTATTTAGATAAGTGGATTGTAGTGTATAAAATCCAAATAAGTTGATACACATAAATTACAAAGTGTTGCAGAACACATCAAGGTTTCGTGCATTGATATATGATTACTTGGATGCGGCATCTCCATAGTTACAAGTAGTACGCTAGTTGTTGTGACGAATCATCACATAACTCCATAATCTTAATAGTGTATAAATGGCCTTATTCTTGTTGTTTGTTTAAATGCTATTTGGTTACCATTACAACTAGATATGTTGGGCTAAAAACTTTTGGCTTGGTCCAACGTTTCGCCCACCATTTCTAGTTATAGTGACAACCGATCTATACGTAGTGATGTATATTTAGAATTTCATTGTGTGTAATTGGCTGTTAAAATCCATTGTATTCATGAAAACAACAAAATATATTGATTTGATTTAAAGAAAATTCTGAATAAGTTTTATATAAGTTATAAAAAAAGGGGCCATGTCGAACCCAGAAGGTCATTAGGCTGTAAGTAGAAAAAAGGGGAGATCTCTATAATGACAAGATCAAAATCCTTATATTATTAATGATTTTTATAAATTTATTATAATAATAATAGTACCTGGGACAATTCACACAGCGCCATCTAGTCCCAAAGAATGCAAATATTATGCTTATATTATGGGTACTATACAAGTGATATTCGTACTTAAATATTCTTTTTAATACATAGATATACAGATATTTGACACCCAAACAAGGAGTAAATAGACATGTTCACCCATACAAATATTTGTGCCGGGCGGGAATCGAATCCGCGACCCTCGGCTCCGCAGTAAGGGTTTCAGCCAATCGGTCAGTCCTATAATATCGGTCAGTAATATAATTATCCTATAATAGTTATTTTCAAGTTAATCAGGCATGCGAGACTAAATGCCGCCGTGACTAAAAACCTTAGGCGACCACTCGGACTTCCCCATACTGTAAAACGCTAAATACCTATAATTTTCTGTATTCTAATTAATTTTCCATTTATAAAACTCAACATTCAGTTAAACATATGTAGGGAATTCAACAAAAAGCATAATATTGTTAGTTTAATTTATTTTTAACGTCCAATAGGCAACTATCGCGAACCCTAATATATTAATAACCAAAAAGTTTCACTGAAATTATACGAAACATTTGGAAAAGGGATAATGGAGTTATTATTACAAATTGTGCTAAATGGATCGATTCTGAACTTTACTAATGTTTGTGGTCACTGATAAATTGAGGACTTTCTTGGCATAGCAGGCCAGCATCTTACTCTTGTGGTTGAGGATATATCCCAGGTTGAATTCTGGTGTTTCGGTATAGATAACTGACCAATGTGACTACCTATAGGTGACTGGCCGTTTAGCTGAGTGGTTAGAGACCCTAACTGCCCAACCGCGGGTTGCCGTCACGATTCCCGCCCGGGATAAATATTTGTGTGCATGAACTTGTTATTTGTTCCGTGTCTGGATGTAAATGGTCGGTGATATAAATTTTGTAAAAAAAATTAAGTATGTATATCAGTTGTCTAGTACCCATAATACAAGCTTTGATTAGTTTGAGACTCGATGGCACTGTGTGGAATGTCTCAGGTGTTATATTATCATAGATAAGGAAACGAATTCTGCGACAGTTTCGTAGTCTAAGTCTGGATTTCAAGTTCAACCTTAACCGATTCGGGTTTGGGTGTGACTTTAGATCTGGGTTTGCTTTAGGATTTGGATCTGAGTTTGGGTTTGGATCAGGATCTGAATTCAGCTCCGTGATGATGACTTTTGGGGTTAAATATTTGGTGGAAACAAAAACGGCGCGGATTTTCCCCTCTTGACATTTTGATACTTCTATATAGGAAATGGAACGAGGACTGTTTTAAGCCGCAATCATATAATATATGTTATAATAAGCCCGAAAAAGCTAACTCCACTTATTAGCAAATACATTGTCCCTCATTTCAAAAGTGGCTGGCAGCTCGCCAGACACTAAACTGTTCTCCGTCGGACGTCGCGTCTCTGCCTATATTAAAATATCCCGGATAAATATTTCTGAGTCATAACTGAATTTCGTCTTAATACAGCGTGTTTCAAGTAAACATTTTTTATTAAATATTATATCTTTGGTCGGCCAACAATCACTAGCTCATTTGTTTACAGTAGTCACAGACAAGTCAACCTGTAGACCACGCTTTAACGGGGAGTAGCATTCGCCAAAGCTATGTAGTGACACTACATAACTACGTCTCTTGTGAACGGTCAGTTGGAAGCACGTTGGAAGCCATTAAATTGTCAATTTTGAACGAGCCAATGAAAACTAGCCGACCTCTCCCCGCAACCCGCCACTTTTTGGCGATTTCGTTTTCGTACTGACGTTTATTAAAGCGTGGTCTAAAGGTTGACTTGTCTGTGACAGTAGTCAATAAATGTATAAGTTTTAATGTTGCATGATATTGTTACGAACACACTAAGCAACTAGCGCCATCTAGCGTCAACCAGTAAAACCACTCAAAGAACAAAGACAACACGAAACCCCCTACTCAATACTAGATGGCGTTAGAGGAACTACTATAGAACAATAGTCTCGAAAACCGGGCACATCCAACCCGGTCGATCACGTTCCCGCGCGTTCTGGAATGGTCTGGGGCTATTTTCGGCCCATATAAATAGCAGCAGGGAGGCGAGCGAGTCCAGTTCAGTTTTGGGCTACCTTCAAGGCGACTTCGAAGTGAAAACTAGTGATCAAGAGTGATCAAGTGATACCTACGACTTGGCTACGACTTAGGACATCGTTAGTGCTTAGTGTTTGGACCTAGTGCTTTATGTTGGACCTAGTGTTAGTGAATAAAGTCTTCAAAAGAGTCAGCATGTCTTTCTCTCCAAATCCTTCGAATCCTAACACGTAACAATATTTAATAGAAAACGTATTTTGTGTCCTGTATGGCTTAAGTTTTTAAAGTAGCGTGCGGGTAATCATTTCAAATGCTATTTTAAATTCAGGTTAGTCGGTGTTCGAACTGCTTGCAGTAATCTATGACTATCTATGCAGTAATCTAAACTTATTTACAAATCATAGTGATTTTAATTTTCCTTTTTTAAGACCCCGCACTTCAAAAGGAAAACATGAATCCTTATAGCCAGTATTGTTCACGCATTCTTTAAAATGCACATTGCTGGTATCTGAGACGAAGAATAGTATAGACAGCGCTGTGACATCGTACAACAAACTGATGTTACATTTAAAGGTACGAGTGACCGTTAATGCTTTTAAAAATGAATCACTTGTGAAAAGTGATTCTATCGCATTTTTTGTAGCGTTCGATTTTTTAAAATCATGAAGTTCTTAAGATCGAAAATCCTGTGGCAATGTTAAGTACTTTGGAAATGCTTAATAATCTAACGTAACCATCGAATTTGAACCTTAGTGATAGTTGAAGAGCAGGCAATCCAAATAAATAAATATGCTTTTTTTACTTAAATAAATAAATATATAATTTTTTTTTAAACTTTTATGGTACACACGAAAAATTTTAACAATTAGGTTTGACTACATTAACAAGAAATATATTATTTAGCCGAAGACTTGCAGTGATTTTTTACGAGTGGCTATTTTTAAAACTTGATAGTTTTGTAAGCATATATAAATGAATATTTTTTTTTTGCTTCAAGTAGTTTTTATTGATAACTGACTGATATTTGTTCACATGTGACTCATATTGAGGTCTTTTGAATACGAAATTTTAATAATGGCCTCCTCCAGGGTGAAGGGGGGCTTGGAGCTTAAATCCACCATGCTTCTCCACTGCGGGTTGGGGATTGTAACGATCGCCGTCTATTGACAGCGTCCGGGACCGACTGCTTCACGTGCTCTCCGAGGCACGGAGTCAGTGATAGTTTTGTCTTAAGTCAGAAAAACTCATTGGTACACGCCCGGATTCGAACCATGGCCCTATGGGGCCATTTAAATTTGAGACAGTTTCGTTGGGCTTTGGGCTATCACAATACATTTATTTATTTTTTGCTTCAAGTAGTTTAGATTGAGAATTGACTGATATTTGTTCACATGAGACTCATATTGAGGTCTTTTAAATACGAAATTTTTATTAGAACGATGATCAGAAACACATTATATTTAACGTGACAACCGAATTTGAGTCATATTGCTAATTGGGAATATTTGAAGAATTCCTGTTCTATGTTGATATTAATAGGTAAGGTTTTGAATATCGTGTATACGCCTCCTTGTGTATACTTTTTTTTGTCTTAGGTTTCATATAAATATAGCAAAAAAAAACCGTCACTAAATTATATTGAAGATATTTTTTTTTTTAATTTTAATACCTCCTGTATGTGATCCGATGCAGAGAAGTACCAATAGCAAAACGGAATAAGTCATAAACAGTAAATATGAAATATTAAATTATAAAACGTTTATGATAGCTTTTTATTTGAAATTTATATATACGTACTTACCGGTTTTTCCTTTTAACTGCACTCGCAAATGTCCGAAATTTATGTATTTTTTTTTTATTTAACGAAGATTCTTTTATGAATTTCGCGTAGTTTCAATGCAACTATTTCAGTAAAAAATCACTATAATAAATCTTCTTTAAGTGTTTTTATAATAGCAAAAGAAAATAGAATTTTAGTTCTTGTCACATTGTCTCATTAAAATAATGAGGACTAAAAATATTAATATTTATTTATAATTACGGTATATACTATTTGTTTGTAGATTGTATTTGTAGAAATTTTAAACATTTTATATCAATTGAATGGGTGGCATAATATTTATTTATTAGACATACCAACGGCATATAGACATGTGAAAAATATATTAAAACTAAATAATAATTACATACAATATTCTGAACCTGTCTACACTTTATTGACAGGTACGCAACAGCATTCACAAAAGTTTCATAATATTATGTTTAAGTACTTATTTACTAGTATATTGTTTAATTTAAATAAATCACAAGTTCTTGCAAAAGAACAGGAAAAAAAGAACTTTAAAAGAACAAAGAATAAATTCCAATGAGTAGTTGAGAATAAAAGACAAATAACTTCCTAAAAATAATGGCCATAAACACAAAAATAGAACCCTTGAGGATTCAGCGTAAAATACAGGATAACAATTCCCCAAACAATAAAATTTACAATTTTAGATAATAAGTGGTGTATATATTATAAATCGAGTAGCCATTGATATAAAAGAATTGAGCTTTAATTTTTTTTCAAAAGCCATTTCAAAAGCTTTTTTAAACACGAACTTATTGAGAAGTACTTGAAAATCTTATTTATCGCTGTTCCATCATAACATGACAATATACAGAAAGAAGATATTGTATACGAATACGATGGTAAACTGAGCTCTGCTGTTTTTGCAATTAGGCAAATAAGAAAACTAACCGATGTACCTACAGCGAGGCTGGTTTATTTTAGCTACTTTCATAGCATAATGTCATATGGCATTCTGCTCTGGAAAAAGGCCGCTGACATTCAAACAATATTTGTTGTGCAGAAAAGGGCTATTCGAGCTGTATATAAATTAAAATCTAGAGATAGTGTGAAGGCTCACTTTAGAGAAAGCAACATTTTGACAGTCCCTTGTCAGTACATTTATAAAAATATAATTTATGTCCATAAAAACTTAAATGCTTTCTCTAGGTTGGGTGATAGCCACAACTTAAATACAAGACATAAGCATATGTTATCGATTCCCAGGTTCAGACTTTCAAAAGTTAATAATTCTTTCATGGGAAATTGTATCCGGTTTTATAATAAAATTCCAAAAGAAATGTTATACTTGAATTCTAATCAATTTATAAAGCGAGTTAAAGTCCAACTCATGAAAAAAGCTTTCTATTGTATTACCGAGTATTTAATTGATAAGTGCGCATGGACATCATTATAATAGTTGTAAACACTTTTAGTTAAATAAAAAAAAACAAGAAAAACATATATTTAAATAAAATAAACAGAGAGGAGTTTCTTGCCAGTTCTTCTCCTTCTAGTTTTTGAACCGGTACGTAATCAATTCATTTTAATTTTCAATAAGTGTGTGTAAACATCTTATATTGAATAAAAACTTTTTGAATTTTGAATTGAATTTATATGCGTGCCTTAGTATTTTTGATTAAACTAAATATATACACAGTTGTATCTGAACAGTTATTTTTTCTCACCTATTTGTACTTATTTAAAAAAATTTTATACTTGTTATTTGTGTTATTTTTCTTCTCAAATATATTATACAGCCCCCCTTGATGGAGAGAAATGCATTTTAGAATATTTTAATCTCCTATTTATCATTTATATTTCAAAACTAGTTAACATTTACCTCAAATAGATAATTTATCGAATACTATACGAAACGTTTTTTATTTACACCATCAAAACCACTGGTTCAAATTCAAACGCGTTGCTGTCATTTTTCTTATGTGATTTCATCTTCTTTACTATTCAACTCTTCAAGATCTTATAATATGAATATCATATCATAATTTGATGCGTGATATGATATATCACAATCTATCAAGATATTATGAAACTTTTTTAAGTATGTATATCAGTTGTCTAGTACCCCATAATACGAGCATAATAATTGCTTATTTTGGGAATATATGGCACAGTGTCGGATGTCCCAGTTATTATCTATACTAATATTATAAAGCTGAAGAGTTTGTTTGAACGCGCAAATCTCAGGAACTACTGATTACAATTGAAAAATTCTTTTAGTGTTGGATAGCCCATTTATCGAGGAAGGCTATAGGCTTTTATTACATCAGCTTCGACCAATAGGAGTGGAGCACCAATGAAAAATGTTGCAAAAACGGGAAAAAATATTCCTTTTGAGAGCTTCCATTACGCGTTTTACGTAAACGGTTGATGTTAAGCAAAAATGATGTACTATGGAATTGTTCCGATTTAAAAGTTCTAACCATAAGTCATTAACACCATATGTGCATCGTTTATGGTTGACTTACTATAACGTTTTTTAAGGCAATCAAATTTGTTGCTAGACGCGCCAGAGAATTTGTTTGGATGATGACGATGATACCATAGTGTAATAATAATTTATGGTTGGAATAGCGACCCACCCCGACTTCGAACAGGTGCAATGTACTAATGCGTGAAACGGGAAGAGGAACGTTTCCGTAGTCCACCCGGGCGAAGCCGGGTACGACCGCTAGTTGTTAATATTATTATTATAATTCAGCTTCAAGCTATTCAGTATGTAACTTGTGAGATAACAACAATATTACGTGGATGTCCATGCAAGACCTATCACAATATATCTATGGTTTTTAAAGCTGTATAAAAGCTCATCACACGCGAGAACTTTTTATCGGATAAAAATATATATTCGGTGACTAAAATTAAATAGAAACACGGCCTGTCTTTTAGATTATAAATTATCATTTGTAACTTTTTATTATTCGTGATATTCGAAAAGGTTGGCTCGCAGCCAAATATCACTGAACTATTGGCGGATTTAAATAGTTACTAAAAAACCGGTTAAGTGCGTTCGGGATAGTGCACTGAAGGATCCGTCCGTACGTTCAACGATATAAATCGACATCGCGAATAAAAAAACTGACCGTATAAACACGCGATGTCAATAATAATAATAATAATAATATTAATGACAATAAATGGGACATCCCACACAGCGCCATCTAGTCCCAAAGTAAGTAAGTATTTTGCTTGTATTATGGGTTACTAGACAACTGATATACCTATATACATAAATATTTTCTATTATAAATACATATGTTGGCTAATGGATGTTGGTTCCATTTTTTCATTTCGGATTAAATTCTATTACTAATGAAAATTTCATTACCATAAAATTAAATTTCAATTAATTGAATTGAATAAAAGTTTTAGTATTAAAAATAGTATTCTTATTAATTAATATCAGATCTAAAATTTCAACTCACACTATAATTATGGTATTTTTTTTAAATATTTATTAAATATATTCAAACTAGCTTTCCGCCCGCGGCTCCGCTCGCGTAGACCGAGACCCCTTTTTTCGCGATAAAAATTACCCTATGTCACTCTTCAGATTATGAACTGCAATTGACCATTCCCAATTTTTTGAGGCAGGCAGGCAGTTTTAAAAAAAAACTAGTTTGAATAAATTTTTTTTCAGGTTGATATTTACAGTAGTAAATATTTCCTTCAGGCAAAAGAGAAATTGTACCTAAATCATGATTGTGTACTATAATTGTGTACTATATTGACAATTTTTTTTATTATATTATATGAAAGAGTTTTCTTATATCATAATGTTAAAAGAATTTATTAAAATAATTCATTATTAACAAAGTTATGCATATTTAATTTGTCCTGTTAGACAGAGAAGGCAATACCGCACGGTGTACACTAGCCTGTGACGTCAGGCCATTTAAAAGTATGTTAAATATCGTTTCCAAGAAAAAGACAGAAATAAAATTTTAAAAGTTTATAATTTCCAAATTTGTCGACTGAATATAATTTTGTTATCTTATAAAGTACATTTTTATATGTTCTTGATAAATATGATGTATTTTTACATTCTATCAGTCCTTTTTATACCCCACTGCATAGGCTTGGGCCTCCCCTCAAGATGAGAAGGCTTGGAGCTTAAATCCGCCACGCTACTTTAATGCGAGTTGGTGGATTGTAACGACCGCCATCTATTGACAGCAACCGCAGCAGCAGCAGCAATAATGTATTTAATATTAGTCAAATACGTTATTTCCGAATGAAATTCGGTTTTTCCATCTTTAACGCGGAACCCCAAAAACCGGAAATATTACTCGACTCTTATTTTCGTAACACCATTCGCCTGAGTTTAAATGTTTTTTTTTAATCTAGTGAATTTTTAGCTTCATTCATTCAAACGAAAAACGTACAGAACTCCTTTGATTTTGTAACCAGCTTTCAAAACATATAAGATCATTTTAAGGTTATTTTGCATTTAAGTAATATTTAATATTTAAGGTAACACTTCTAAAACCATATTGGTAAATCTTTCATCATCATCATCAGCCCATTTTTACCCCACTGCAGGGGTTTAGGCCTCCCCCAGGGTGAGGAGGGGGGCTTGGAGCTTAAGTCCACCACGCTGCTCCACTGCGGGTTGGGAACTGTAACGACCGCCATCTATTGACAGCGTCCGGGACCGACTGCTTAACGTGCCCTCCGAAGCACGGTGTCAGTGATATTGTGTACTTAAGCCAGAAAAACTCATTGGTACACGCCCGGATTCGAACCATGGCCCCATGGGGCCTTATAAATTTGTATCTTGTATGTAAATCTTTGGTATCTTGTTATTTACGCGCCCCCGAAATCGATTGTTGATGTGTTCCATCGCTGGTTCACTATCCCTTCACTAAATAGTTAATTCGTTCATTCACAAACTAAAAAGTAAACGTTTAAAAACTATATGGCAAATGCTGACGACAAATTAGAGTCCAGCCTTTTTTTATATGAACTTCAGCGGATAAATTACCTTTTTGTTTTGTTTGATAATTTTTTTTTTTTAAATTTCTTGATGCACATGTGTTTTTGTAACAAATAAATGTCTTATAATTATTATATTACTTAAAAAAACCCGAACTGAAAAGATTTTTTTTTTCAGTTAAATGTCGGGTTTTTATTACAAAACAAAAACAAGCCATTTTCTACAGAACGGTTTGAACAACGTAAAACGTACTTCACTTATTCTTCACTTCATCAGCCCATTTTTACCCCACTGCAGGGGTTTAGGCCTCCCGCAGGGTGAGGAGGGGGGCTTGGAGCTTAAATCCACCACGCTGCTCCACTGCGGGTTGGGGACTATGACGACCGCCATCTATTGACAGCGTCCGGGACCGTACTATGTACGTAGAACGTACTATGCATAGTTTATTTGTGCGATATCTACTTAATAAAAACAAATATTAAATGCCTGCCTACCTTATACCATTCTAATCAGTCCGTCATTCAAGTAGATTCACGTCCTTATTTTCCAACGGACTTTTTTTGAAATTTGACACGAAGGTTAATTTTGATGTCTAGTTTAGCACGTACCGTTTTGGAGCTGATTGGAACAAATGGTTGTTCCATTAGCAAGGGTTTCGATGATTTCAAACGAAGTTTTAGAAAATTATCAGAGGTTACATTTTAGCTCAGTTTGAGTCCTAGTTTAGTGTGTACCATATTGGCGCTGCTTCGAGCAAATAATTGCTTTCCATCGGATTTCATGAAACTTAGCACAAAGAATCTTTTTTTATCTTTATTTTTCTAAGTACCATTTATTAAATTTTTAATTTTTTAAATTAAATGACTGCTCCATTTGCAAAGGTTTCGTTATTTTCCAAGGGATTGTTTTGAAACGCGGTACAGAGGTTTATTTGACCTCTAGTTTAGCATTTACCAATTTAGAGATGATTGGAGTTGATTGGAGCAAATGTCTGCTCCTTTTGCAAGGGTTTCGTTATTTTCCAAGGGATTGTTTTGAAACGCGGTACAGAGGTTTATTTGACCTCTAGTTTAGCATTTACCAATTTAGAGATGATTGGAGTTGATTGGAGCAAATGGCTGCTCCTTTTGCAAGGGTTTCGTTATTTTCCAAGGGATTGTTTTGAAACGCGGTACAGAGGTTTATTTGACCTCTAGTTTAGCATTTACCAATTTAGAGATGATTGGAGCAAATGGCTGCTCCTTTTGCAAGGGTTTCGTTATTTTCCAAGGGATTGTTTTGAAACTCAGTACAGAGGTTTTATTTGACCTCTAGTTTAGCACTTACCAATTTAGAGATGATTGGAGTTGATTGAGGCAAATGGCTGCTCCATTTGCAAGGGTTTCGTTATTTTCCAAGGGATTGTTTTCAAACTCAGTACAGAGGTTTCATTTAACCCCTAGTTTAGCACGTACCTACCATTTTGGCACTGATTGGAGTAAATTGTTGATTTTCGCAAATACCGTTTTGGAGCGATTGGAGTAATTGGAGGATTTTCAACTTAAAGATCATATGACGAAAAAACTAGCGACACTTACCAAATTCTTACGTTTGACTTGTTTACATGTTTAGATATAGCCCCGCGATACGCAACTTTTATATGCTTGTGTGTGTGACTATACACTCACACACTCTTGCTACGCCATACTAACCGTGTACTATACCGTCTCTGTGTGCGTCAATTATAACCGAACTGTTAGGTGATATTTTCTATATTCGTTTTTTGACACCGAAACTCTTATCATTATATATAATCAAAGATTGTTACTTATAATATGTGAACAGTTTATATAAATAACTAAAGTTTCCAAAGACTTTTATATATTTTTGCGTTAATATATATCTTTAAAATGAAGATACGTACATTTTACATAAATTTGTAAACTTGTAATATCAAAAATTTATTTTACGGTTAATTAATTATACATTGCCGTTATACGATTACATTGCTCGTTTAGATTAAAACAAAAGTTTCGATGTACCGCGAGACATTTAAACGACCGAAGTTTTCTCTAATACGTAGTTTTAACGACGTGCCAACATCACAATTATAATAAAATGAAAACAAAGTGAATAATAAATCCGGCGAAAACTCTTTTTGTTATGACTTGAATTATATATTTTATTTTATGTAAACAATTCAGCACAAAATATTCGAAATGCGAATCCAACTATTCGGCTGGGCTATTTCTCATTCGTTCACACGTTTCCACTTTACAATCGTTTGATTCTAACTGTATCTAATATAATAAACAAATAAATAAAATTAAAATTTATTTATATTCATGTGGGACACTCTGCTGTCACTTTCATAAACTGTCATAAAGCTAAGGCCTTATAAGCACTAGCGGTCTGCGGAGCGATTGGCGGGGCGAATATCCGCCAGTGTTGATTATATGTATGAAATCGCCCGTTCATTATGCATTAAGGCGGTGCCGTGTAATGTCGTGATAGCCCAGAGCGCAACGAACCTGTCTCAAATTTATAAGGCCCCATCCCTATGGGGCCTTATAAATTTTCGGTTCGGTTCGGTTCGGTTATAAATTCCATGGTTCGAGTCCGGGCGTGTACCAATGAGTTTTTCTGACTTAAATACACAATATCACTGACACCGTGCTTTGGAGGGCACGCTAAGCAGTCGGCCCCGGACGCTGTCAATAGATGGCGGTCGTTACAGTTCCCAACCGGGAGTGGAGCAGCGTGGTGGACTTAAGCTCCAAGCCCCCCTCCTCACCCTGGGGGAGGCCTAAGCCCCTGCAGTGGGGTAAAAATGGGCTGATGATGATGATGAAGGCGGTGCCACACATGTGGCAAACAGGCCAAACATTGACCATTCACCATGTTTAGGAGGCCATTCGGATTCGGTGATGCCTTGTGCGGCAAACATTTGCTATCTCTACTTCAAAGTGGCCGTACGGAAAAGAAAAATTTGTCAAGTAGTATAGGAAGTACAATTTCGACAAACATTTGTCAATTATTAAGGCGGGGTTACACGGAAAACATTTGCTGATTTTAATGCCAAATGTTTGTCCACATGTGTGGGACCGGGGTTACAACAATGGCGGAGCGTTTTCCGCGGCGAGTGAAGTGGAGCGGTGGGAGGACGGCGGGGTTCGCCGCGATTCCGCTGATCCGCCCCGCCTGTTGAGTTTTACGCTCGGCGGTTTCGGCGGCGGCGGACGTATAGGATCACTAGGAGTGCTATCGCAGCTTTCTGTGTATATGTAAATAATACATCCTGCCTCTATGGTGTCCATTTTAAACTGACAAAACACGTGCTCAAAACCCACCTATGAAGGCAGGAAGACCAGCGAATGGCGGGACGGTTTCCGCTGCAGGAAACCGTCCTGTCGTCCATCGCCATCTCCAGCGGTTCGCACTCCGCCACCCGTCCCGCTAGTGCGTATACAGCCTAACTATGCGAAACACTGCAAGAAACTTTGAGAGACTTATTTTTTTTAAGTCACGGCACTACAAACCATTGTATTAAAAACTAAAGTGGATTATAGCTATCTGATCCCAAGCATTTTTATCACTTATATATTTTTTTTAAATAGTAATATGCTTCAGACATAAGTTGTCGTTTTACATAGTTCTTGAATTTATTTATTGACAAATCTATAATGCTTCAAACTTTATTATAAAATCTTAAACAATTATCTTTGAATGAATTACTTATTATATAGTTTGATATTTCAAGGGTTGTCACTGATCAAAAATTATCTCGAAGATGTCATGGCGGAAAAAAATTTGGAATACCTTAGTAAAAACTCGGTATTCGTATATCGGGATGCATAACAGTACGAACTGACTAGAAGCTCTCTAGTGCGCTTACCGCTTAACCACTCATACTCTAGCTAGCTGGTGCAAGATAACGAGTTGTAGTCTGAGTTTCAGTGCGCACGGTCTCCGTGCTATGGTCTCCACCCCCGTGAAATCCCCGAGCGCCGGTCTTCCATCCCGCAAAATTGCGTAATGTCACTTCAATAGTGTGAACGGACATTTTGCCACTCTATTAAAACTAAACGCTGCTGTCAAATTAATTTATGTTCTCTATGGGTACGGCAATGATGAAATATATAATATGTTTAAAGGAAGAATAAGTTACTCTATTACTCGTTAAATAATAGTCTAGTTAGCTGTGAGAGTTTTCCTTTTAACTAGGTTATATATACTCCTGTCATAAATTTTTTCCACTTATCCAAAAACAACAGTTTAGCTGGTAGTGGGGGGGACACATGGGCCTAATAAAAATTAGGACTTTAGGAGTGCATATCTCAGCAATTTTTGACTTAAATAAAAAACTTGTTTGAAACCTTGATGTCATTTTTTAAGACTTATCGTTTGGTAATATCTCGCGTTAATTTACAAGGATTTTTTTTTGTACTTCAGTTACATATATGGCGACCTATCCCAAAAAATTTTTTTTTCTTAATTTCACTACGTCATTGTGTAGCAGTTCATAGATTACAACTACTTTCCAAATTTCATCTATATATTGCCAATAGTTTCCGGGAAAACCACAGACAGACAGACAGACAGACAGACGGACGGACAGACATGGCGAAACTATAAGGGTTCCTTTTTTGCAATTTGGCTACGGAACCCTAAAAACAAATATATATCCTTGTATCATACAAACATACAAATATGAATTCATCCATGCCAACATACACATATACGTACACATGCACATACATACACCCAGATTTTATGGGGTGTCTCCATTAGTTATTATATTATATTAGAGGAGAGGGGTTTGGAGCTTAAATCCACCACGCTGCTCCACTGCTGGTTGGGGACTGTAACGACCGCCATCTATTGACAGCGTCCGGGACCGACTGCTTAACGTGCCCTCCGAAGCACGGAGTCAGTGATAGTTAATGTACTTAAGTCAGAAAAACTCATTGGTACACGCCCGGATTTGAACCATGGCCCTATGGGGCCTTATAAATTTGAGACAGGTTCGTTGCGCTTTGGGCTATCACGACATTTAGTTCCATGGGTGTCTCGGAATCATAGAGTAAATAAATTTGACAGCAGGTTTTTCGTTTTTGTTTAGACCGAGTCAAGTTTTAGAGTGTTGGTTTATGGTCTCTACGTACTTTTTTGAAAAAAAGAACCTTGAGTTTATGTATGTATGAAGGCTACGAATATTTCAACACAGCCAGAGGGTAAAATCTACTGAGAACATACGAGTATTTGACAAGCAAACACAGCGAAGTATACGACTCTGTTTTCATGAAATGTCTGTATCAAATACTTGTACTTGAATATATTAAAAACAATTCAAAAAATTATACTAATAAGTTAAAAATAACTTTATAATGTTTGATCATTGTTATAATCTGTTATTACTTAGTAAATACCCATCCACCAACCCGCATCGGAGCAGCGTAGCGGATTAACCTCCAAGCCCCCCTCATCCAGATGGGAGATCTAAGCCCCTGCAGTGGGGCATTAAAGGGCTGATGGTATGGTAAGCACCCAGTTGGCACCGACTTCATAAACTATATGCCTCATTGGAATGCTATCCCTTAACTCCTGAATGTTAAAAAGTGCTGTAACTTCTACCATTAGACGCAAACACCTGAATAACGTGTCGTGACGTGTCGTGATAGCCCAGAGCGCAACGAACCTGTCTCAAATTTATAAGGCCATAGAGCCATGGTTCGAATCCGGGCGTGTACCAATGAGTTTTTCTGACTTAAGTACATTAACTATCACTGACTCCGGGCCTCGGAGAGCACGTTAAGCAGTCGGTCCCGGACGCTGTCAATAGATGGCGGTCGTTACAATCCCCAACCCGCAGTGGAGTAGCGTGGTGTATTTAAGCTCCAAACCCCCCTCCTCACCCTGGGGGAGGCCTAAGCCCCTGCAGTGGGGTAAAATGGGCTGATGATGATGACCTGCATAACTAAAACGTAGAGCTCAAACACATTTTGCGTGTCTATGAGATTTGAGGGTATCCCTCGATTTCCCTGGGATTCCATCATCAGATTTTGACGTGGTGATAATGGAACCACCTCGAAAGTATACCCTTTTAAACAAAAAAATAATTTTCTTTATCGGTTCACAACTGACGAAAATATCGCTTAAAATACATTTAAAAAACATATACAAACGAACATAGAATTTCCTCCTCTTTGAAGTTGGTTTGAAATAACTTTTGCTAATGACTTCGCTTATTATTTACACAAATCACATTATTTTGTTATTAATCTAATAAATATTAACACATTTTCAAGTATTTGCAAAATTATAAATAAAACACATTAAAAAATACTCCAAGAAAGATGAAAATATGTTACATTTAAATCTAATCCATATGTTCGACTAAACAAGCTCATACGACAGTACGATAAAAAAAAGTCGTAGCCATTTAAGCTGTGTCTCCCGTGCAAAGCCGGGGCCGGTCGCTAGTAATATAATAAATACTTGATCCGCTATTCAACCTTAAACTCTTTTATAAAACTGTTGAGACAGAACAGCATTTTGATTATGTTTTAAATTTATGTAGAAGAAATAACAACATATCTCGCGTCACTGTACAGTGAAAACATCAGTGATATATTTTCTAACTGCAGCTATTTATGAAATCCGTAGAGGATCGAGACTGCCACCTGCATACTTCGACTAGATGAAGTACCTAAATGTAAATCGGGAGTTTCATCACAGACGTGTGCCAGAAGCTCATAAAATTGTTGGGATGTCTTACATTCCTTACTCGAAACTAAAGAAAAACTTGTTCGGGTTTAGCATTCATGTGGACATATAGAGTTGCGTGCACGTCTTCGATGTCAATTGTTGATGTGTCCCTTCACTACTTCATTTTCTCGCCACTAAAATGCCGGAGTATATTTCAAAACAAAGGACTTTCGTCGAAACGATTGGAGCTACTGAATTTTTTTCTATAACGCACTTGAAAAGTTCTAGATGTCAAAGTCAAAAAGAAAAATAAAGTAACTGGCACTCTTTCATTATATAATAGATGGACCCTCTAGAAAATTAAAAGGAAAAAGATTCTAGAATAACCAATTAAAATAAAATTTTTGCTATTTACGAATTTCTTAGATATTTATGAAAAATCATCTGACATTAAAATTATCCCTGTGACGTGATCTGGCAGGATATGTTTATTGCATTGCTTGCCACAGTATAAAGCCAAACCTAAAACTGAATAAAATATATTGAGGTATTGAGGTAGTGTCACTAAGTCAAAATTCAAATGAAATTGTAATCCTCATGAATCAATAAAAATATTATGACTTTATTTAGTCTAAGATAATGCAATTAGTAGGCATCTGTCCAGTTGACGTCACAGGGCTATTTAATGGAATATTTTTTTGAAAAAAAAAAACTAATTACAGACTTTATTTTTAGTTCATTTTATAGTTAAGTATAAATTGTTCTCAATTTTCGGAAAAAAAATTTAAAAACCGTGTTAAAAAATTTGATCCAAACCCATTCAATGTTAACAAAAATGGCAGGCTAACTTTGACGTACTTGTGTGTGTGACTCAATAGACTGTGTACTCTTACTACGCTATACTAACCATTACGTGAATTATAACCGAACAGGTGATATTTTTATCTACAATTTTTGACGCCGACTGTTTATCCAAACATTATATAATCAAAGTACACTTGCCAGGAAAGTTGACATCTGTCTGACCCTTTTTCTCGGGAATGCGTGGATGTATCAAATTGAAATTAATATATAACACTAAAGGGGCCTCATTGTTTCGCACCGATCTCAAAAACGCGGGCAGCGTGAACGCATGCTATTTCATCTAACGTCATATTTCGATAAATGGGTAAGTTGCGATAGACATAACGGGACTGAAAATTTCTGTCGCCAAATCAAACGAAACGGCTTTCACTAGTAACACGATTGTGAAAATAATGTTTAGAATAACAAATCGAAGTAAATTTATTTTCAATCTGCCTTAAATTATCTGGGTAATGGCTCGAAATTATAAAATGATTGAAAGCTTTCAATAAGATATTCACGCCTGAAGTTTCTTGAAATACTCTTAAAATCGACAAGTTTCTGAGAGCGATAACTTTTGGATAAAATTGATTTCTGTAAAAATTTCAGGCTATCTATTACACACTTATAAACGAGATAAACGGTGCTTATAAAAAATTTATCACTACAACATATAGTTACAGAGTAAATTAATCATGGGATTAGGATTCTATGGAATCAGGCTATATAACTAGTAAGCTCTTAAGCCTACGGTCCCTTACGGCAATATTTTGAGGTAAAAATAATAATATCTGGGATGTCCTACACAGCGACACAGTCCCAAAGTAACCCCAATGTATCCCAAAGTAAAGTAACAAAGTAAAGTATTATACCTAATTGTATTATGGGTGCTAGACAACTGATATACATACTTAAATATTCTTTATATTAACACATATAGATGCTTTTGCACCCAGATACGGAACAAATAGACATGTTCATGCACACAAATATTTATCCCGGGCGGGAATCGAACCCGCGAGCTTTGGCTCCGCAGTTAGTATCTCTAACCACTCGGCCGATCGGTCAGTGAGATGTTTCCAAATGCTGATGATTGACTTTAGTTACACATCTATAGAATGGTTATAACTGTCTGATGTAATTCTATAATATTATCTACAGATTTAACTCATGTGTCTGTCTGTCCATCCGTCACTAGCATCTGACTTCTGAATAGTTGTATCAATTTATAATTTGGCATAAAAATACACAGGACAAATAGGACGCGCACGTGTTCAGTTATAGTTATTTTAAAAAATTGTAATTTTCTATGTAACGGATCATAAAATAAATAAGGTAATAATAATAATACCTAGGACATCCCCCACAACGCTATCTAACTCCTAAGAAAGCTGAGCTTGTAGTATGCGTACTAGACAACTAATATACACTTAATACATACCTAAATATTCTTTATAATATATACAATTATACATTCCATTTCATTCCAACAGCCCTTTTTTATACCCCACTGCAGGGGCTTAGGCCTTCCATCAAGATGCTTGCTTGGAGCTTAAATCCACCACGCTGCTCCCAATGCCGGTTGGCGGATTGTAACGACCGCCATCTAGCAACCGGCACCGACTGCCAAACGTGCTCTCCGAGGCACGGAGTCAGTGATAGTTAATGCACTTAAGTGAGAAAAAACTCATTGATACACGCCGGGATTCGAACCACAGCCACATGGCCTTATAGATTTGAAATAGGATCGCTACGTTCGGGCTATCACGACACAATTATACATATACAGATATTTTACATACAGGCATGGAACAACTAGACATGTTCATGCCAGCAGTTCATGCACACGAATATTTATCCCGAACCTTTGGTTCTGCAATTATAGTCTCTAATCAATCCGCCAAATGGCCAGTCAATGAATCGGTCAATATAATATTTATGTAGATTTAAAATAACAATTATACCTCTCGTTGACGGGAAATTCCAAGCTAAAATTATTAGAATTTTTCTAAGTGTATATATGGAGAAAGACAGTTTTTGCACCGCGTCCTGTGGAGATAACATGAAATAAATATTATTTGAAAAGACTATTGCTAATTTATGCAGGGTAGAAGTATTCAGTATGAAGTGTTGTGATAGCCCAGAGCGCAACGAACCTGTTTCAAATTTATAAACATAAATGGCTTATGGCCATGGTTCGAATCCGGGCGTGTACCAATGAGTTTTTCTGACTTAAGTACATTAACTATCACTGATTCCGTGCCTTGGAGAGCACGTCAAGCAGTCGGTCCCGGACGCTGTCAATAGATGGCGGTCGTTACAATCCCCAACCCGCAGTGGAGTAGCGTGGTTGATTTAAGCTCCAAACCCCCCCTCCTCACCCTACGGGAGGCCTAAGCCCCTGCAGTGGGGTAGAAATGGGCTGATGATGATGACGATGATGATGTTGATGAAGTATGCTTGTTAGCTCCATAAGGTGTAGCGCGAAATCAACGCTGATACGTCCATGTATACAAGTTAAACTAAGTTTTAAAAATCCACAGATCTTGCAGTCCCCGCAAACATCGGTTTCATTGAAAATGAACCTACTCAAATTCGATTTTCACAGATTATTTTATTTTGAAGAAATCGTGGCATTGCCACGATTTAAACTGCAGCCTCTGATATCCTCAAATGTTTTGAACTCGATAATGAAGCATTCGAACGAATACAGGCCGAAAGGCGATGACCGTAATGTTAACAAGTTCCCGATCGTCCATAAAATCTAACATGTGATGTCAAATTTCTTGTTCGATTTCCAACCGATTTCCAAAATTTTGGTCTCAAACTGTAACTACTGACGCCTTCTAACCTTTTGTATAACACTTGGAAACGATCCGACAAATAATCTCTGAAATATAGTAACTTATATCCGCAAACACCAGCGATCGACCAAAAAATCTCATCTTTCGGAAATAATTTTTCTTACAATTACCAACCGATTTCCAAAAACTTGGTCTCAAACCGTAGCTACGTTAATGGCCAGGATATTATTTTTTTAAATTTTCGATATCGGTCCCCGTTCTCGAAATATTTTGGATTTAGTAAAAAAAAATCCGAAAAAATCCCGAATTTTTTACATTTTCCATTTTTTTTTTTTAAAACTACAAAACCGTGTCATACGACGTGCAACTAAATTATTGATCTTTTAAGACCTTAAAATCTTGGCTAGACCCCATACCCTCGGAGTTATTGCTAAAAATCCGTCTCCCTTGAAATGGATTTCATAGTCATTTTCCATGACAAAATATAACCAGCGCCACAGAGAATTTACGAAAATTTATTTTCATCATCATAACAGCAAAATTTCAATAATAATGAGTCGTGATGGCTCTGTGGTAGCGAGCACGCTTCTTGTTTAGAAGGTAGGGTTTCGAATCCTACCAATTAATTTTTTTTTTTACTTACATACATAATTATCACGGAAAGCACGTCAAGTCGTCGCGTCGGTCCCGATTACCATCACTAGATGACAGTCGTTAAAATGCACCAAACCGCACTGGAGCAGCATGGTGATTGAACTCCAAGTACTGTCATCCCGAGAGGAGGCCTAAATGCAGTGGAGCATGACGTGCATGGTATGCAGGTTAAACTAAGAGTCCACCTTTTTTGTCGTCCGTCTAATCGCTAAGACGGTTTGTTTAAAATTCTCACTACATTTTATACAAAAAATTTACGAAAATTTATTTCCATCATAATTACAGCATCATTTCGAAGCCAGTAACCGGCGCTGGCGACCCCAAAAATGCAATTTAAAATCTTGAAGTAGTTTTTAGAATAACTCAACGGGAGTGATTTATTTTCATTCATAAATTGTTTAACGGGCGCTTTGCCAATCCTCACCGGACGCTGTCGTGTTGTTTCGATGCCATCTCCGACTGATCTTTGATGCAAGAGATAAAGGGATAAGCATTCCTGAAGTAGCGTAAAGGTTAAATAATTATTAAATTTCACATGAAATCCTTATAAATATTTAATAACGTGAATGTTTGTATATATATGGATGTTTGTTGCTCTTTCACGCAAAAACTACTGAACGGATTTTAATGAAACTTTATAATAATATAGCTTATACATCAGAATAACAACTTCTTCTTCACTTCACTTCATCAGCCCATTTTCACCCCACTGCAGGGGCTTAGACCTCCCCCGGGTTGAGGGGAGCTTGGAGCTTAAAAGCATCACGCTGCTCCACTGCGGGTTGGGGATTGTAACGACCGCCATCAACAGCGCCCAGGACCGACTGCTTAACGTGCTCTCCGAGGCATGGAGTCAGTGATAGTTATGTACTTAAGTTAAAAAAACTCATTGGTACACGCCTGGATTCGAACCATGGCCCTATGGCCTTATAAATTTGAGACAGGTTCGTTGCGCTTTAGGCTATCACGACTTTTTCAATCAGATAACGCATAGGCTATAATTTATAAAGATACTAGCTATCCGCCCGCAGCTCTACTCGCGTGGACTACACAATTGTAGACAGATTTTAAAAATTCTTTCACCTTTTAGAAAGCTACATTATCAGCAAGTAACATGGGCTATATTTTATTTTCGAACTAGCTTTCCGCCCGCGGCTCCGCTCGCGTTAACTACACAGTTGTACCGGTACCGCCATGATTTTTCGCATACATATAGTTTATAAGCTAATAAATGATTAAGCACCTTTTTTCCCGGAAAAAGGCGTCCCGGTACAACTGTGTAGTCGACGCGAGCGGAGCCGCGGGCGGAAAGCTAGTTAATTATATATTTTTAGGTTTCTGTAGGCAAGTTGACGCGTGTATGCCATTAAAATTGAAGGGAATGAGGTTCTATAACGACCTCTTAAAATATGTAATCCCTTATAAATTTGTCATATATTTAAGAAAATTCATCTGATGTTGAATTTGTCCCTATGACATCATCTGGACAGTTATAAATAAATAAATAAAATAAATAAAAAGACATTTATTCACATTCTAGTACAAAAAGAGACTTAACCTAATACAATTTTCAAGATAATGCAATAACGACACAAAACCATCGTTAGGTTAACGGTGGCAGCTGTGATAGTATTAAACTGGGCTACAGCTGCCTAACTGCCTAGTTGAGCTTGTTCCACTGCTTTACTCGGTTAAAAATAAAAAGCAAAAAGGTAGTATAAAATAAAAGGTTAGTCATTATATAAACTCATCAACTCGTCAAATAAAACTGTAATCCTCTTGAATCAAACAAAATATTACGATCTAATATAATCTTAATTAAAGCAAATATTAACCACACGGACATTTTGTTAATCAAATTTTAGAAAATAATTACTTAATAAATTGCAGTCTTATAATAAAAATATCTGAGACATCCCACACATCGTCATGTAGTCCCAAAGTAAGCTAGTTTTATGCTTGTATTGTGGGGTACTTGACAACTGGTATATATATATTAAAATATTCTTTTTTTTTATTGATATTATATAAATACTTTTTTACACCCAGACACGGAACAAATAGACATGTTCATGCACACAAATATTTGTCCCGGGCGGGAATCGAACCCGCGACCCTCGGCTTCGCAGTTAGGGCCTCTAATTACTCGGCCGATCGGTCAGGTTAACCTTATTTTTTTATTATTTCGAGAGAAAGATATAAATAGGTCTATATATTCGGAAAAAAAAAAAAAAAATGATATATTAAAAATTTGAGTCCAAGTCCATTCTTCCAGACTGGTATTTGTAGAGGAAAATCCGGAAAATCGCAGAATGTTGCCTTACTCGTTACCTACCTCGTCTTTTACTTCAAGACTTCAACGGAGCGAGAGCTTTATAGCCTTTCATAAAAAGAAATCTTAAAAAGCTCGGGTGACGTTTTTTCTGAATCCATTTCGACGTTGATTTTTCTAGTAAGCAAATACTATTATACCATAACGAATTTATATAGCACTAAAGTTTGTTCATGGCTCCGGGCGCATGGATATTTTACCCGCAGTCCTACCACGTTTCGGATTTCATATTTTTAAGTATTACCTATATTAGACGACCGCTTAGCTTAGTGGGTAGCGACCCTGCCTACGAAGCTGGAGGTCCCGGGTTCGAATCCCAGATCGGGTCAGTATTTATATGATGAATATTGATACTGGTACCGAGTCTTGGTTGTTATATGTATGTGGTGTCTTCGCTTGGTACCCAAAATACAATCTAATGCTTAGTTTGGGACCTAGACGTTGTTGTGATGTATATTATTATTATTTTATTTTATTTGGCTGACCGATTGGCAGAGTGGTTAGAGACTAACAACAGGACCAAAGATCGCGAGTTCGATTCCCGTCCGGTAAAAATATTTGCGTGCATGAGCATGTCTATTTGTTCCGTGTTTGGGTGTAAAACATTTATATATAATAGGTAAGTATATATTAAAAAATATTTAAG
Source organism: Luffia ferchaultella (assembly GCA_949709985.1). Classification (NCBI taxonomy): domain Eukaryota; kingdom Metazoa; phylum Arthropoda; class Insecta; order Lepidoptera; family Psychidae; genus Luffia; species Luffia ferchaultella. The sequence continues at coordinate 3,533,998 of OX453261.1, forward strand.
TATGTGTATCAGTTGTCTAGTACCCGTAATACAAGCATAACACTTGCTTCCATTGAGACTAGATGGCGCTATGTGGGATGTTCCAAGTATTATTATTATTTATGAATGAGAAATGATGAATTGAACTTCTGAGTTATTATTCTCATATTTCATTAAATTTGTTATTAAAGGGGTTTGAAAATTTTGGCACTGTAATAGACGACGATTTAAAAAAAAATAATTGAAGTATCTTAAAACATTTAAGCAATAGCAATTCCAGCCAATCCTGTGTATCCTAATTGTTTTTGATCGAAGGACGAATGTAAGCAAAAAGCGTTCGCTTTTCTCCTCTTCATATTAAATGCAAGTAAATCTTCACTTAATTATGACATCAACTTTTAAGCTTAAATGTAAGTAGTCATTAGGCGCAATCCCTCTTAAGTTACAAAGGTCTAAACCGACCCTAAACGAAGACAGTAGGTATATCAAAGATCATCTCCGTTCAACATGTCCCAACATCATAGTAAAGGGTTTGGAAATTTGCATAGACAGTAGTCGGTAATCTTTTGTATAGGTATACATATAATGTCGATGTCGTGATAGCTGAGTGGTAGGGAGGCAGGCAGCTTCTTGTTTAGAAAGCCGTGGTTCGAATTCCAGGGCATGTACCAATGAGTTGCTCTAACTTATGTACATAAACAACATTGTTTGTGATTTTTTAAATATTATTTATATATAATTTAAAAAAATTAAATGCACGGGTTTTTTTCCCCGATTTTTTTTTTTCATTTTTCACATGCTCATTACGAAATATTTTCACATATTGAGAATAATTTAAAAATCGAAAAAGTGTAAAAATCTTAAAATATGAAAATGCAATTAATTTTATGTTGAATATGTGAAAAATTAAACAATTTGTAAAAAATCCTATGATGCATCAAAATATTTTAAAAATTAAAAACGTATAAACCTAGTTATTGCTGATCTGAATAACATATGATTTTTTGTGCCGATCGGTTAAGGTTTAACGGGGCGCAATCGTTAACGCCGTTTGTATGGAAATTTTTCACTACACAATCCTTTTAAGATACCGCCATTTTGGTCGATATGTGTTTTCGTATGGAGTGCCCCTTACCGACCCTTTTATGACACATCCGTTCTAAATATTTCCGAAATACCTAACGTAGTATGTAACTGTAAAAATACGCCGCATTAATAAAATTAAGTAACCCCGAATACCCCTGAGACGAACGAACAGGGCCAGCTAGCTATTTAAAATCAATTCACTCGATTAATTTATTGATAGCTGTAATGAAATCGATTGTGTGGATGTCACTACCCATTGAAGGGAACCTCTATTGAAATCCTACGACCTTTAATACTTAATGAGGGGTATAATCGATTCGCTGTATTGAAATTGTGTTATTTATAGTTCATGTTATTTATTCACTACCTATAATGTAGGACTAGGAATTCGATAGCATCGATGTTAAAACATACTATATTGGACTTGTTTCATTATTTACATAATAATAATAATACCTCAGACATCCCATACCCCCATCCCATCCTAGAGTCGTGATAGCACGAATGCAGCGAACCTGTTTCAAATCTTTAAGTCCATGTGGTCGTGGTTCGAATCCGGGCGTATTCCAATGAGTTTTTTCTGACGTAAGCACATTAACTATCACTGACCCTGTGCCTCGAAGAGCACGTTAAGGTCCCGGTCGCTGTCAAAAGATAGCGGTCGTTACAATCCAACAACCCGCATTGGAGCAGCGTGGTTGACTTAAGCCCCAAGTCCCCTCATCTTGAGGGGAGACCTAAGTCACTGCAGTGGGTATAAAAAGGGCTGATGGGTGATGGATGGAGACATCCCACACAGCGCCATCTAGTTCTAAACTAAGCATAGCTTGTATTATGGGTACCAGACAACTGATATAAATACTTAAATAATCTTTATCACATTTACTTACATAGATATATTTTTTAACACCCAGACACGGAACAAATAGACATGTTCATGCGCACAAATATTTTCCCGGGCGGGGATCGAACCCGTGACCCTGAGCTCCGCAGTTAGGGTCCCTAACCACTCGGTCAACCGGTCATCAAACAAGGGTCACCATTTTCTCAGATGAGAAGAGGGACAAAGCATGTATGGAACATATATTAAGTCTTTTTTATAGATTGTTTACATTCAATTGAAGTAAATATTTTCCATTTTGTTCGATAACTTATTGCCATCTCGTAGGTAGTAATATGACACCGTTGCTGTGGAAATGGGTTAGTGGTTAAAAAATTCGACAAATAAATTTGACAGTTTTCTCTTCATGTTAATCTTACGCTACCTAAAGAATATTGAAGATATCGCAACAAGTGGAAATCTGAAGGTGCTGAGCCAGGGCTACATGGTGGAAGTCGATGATGATGAAGGTCCACTCGTCTGCCGTCACGTGATCGTCGCATAAACAGATACGGTTTTTGGTAGGATATCGTACCTGTGACTTAATTGTTACAGGTCAATACTTTCCAGCCATACTATCAAATTTTTTTTAGTGGCTAAAGATGTGTGTAGTCTGGCGTTACCACGATCAAAAACTCCCTTTCTCCATTGATCAGATCCATTAAAATATTTTTTTATCAATCGCTTACTTTATTCTTATCAGCTGTTTGCAGTAAACATCCGAATCATGTATACTTGGCTGTAAAAGCTCGTGATGAACGATGCTATTCGAATCCCAACATACACTTCCATTCCATTCTATCAGCCATTATATCCCACTGGAGGGGCTTAATCCTCCCCCAAAGTGAGGAGGCTTCAAATTCACCACGCTGTTCCAGTGCGGGTTGGTGGATTGTAACAACCGCTATCTATTGACATTAACCGGGGCCGACTGTTTAACGTGCTCTCCGAGGCACGGAGTCAAAGATAGTTATGTACTTAAGTCAGAAAAACACTCATTGGTACCCGAACTCGAACCACGGCCGCACGTCCTTATATAGGTTAGCTGCGCTCGGGATATCACGACAATCATACACTTAACATCACTGTCAATACGGCTTTTGCCAGTCTGTGGAGCTGGTCAGCACTTTGATCATGACCTTTTGCTTGCGTTCTTATCTCATCACAAGTGATATTTTTTTTTCAAAAATGGTACACTTTAATTACGTCTTAATAAACACACCGCGGAAATCGAAATTCGGCGGTTTCGACATTTGAATACCATTGGATGCACATTTAAAGCGCGCCTTTTTCAACCTATCACGTGCAGATATATCAGCCAATAAGAGGCCGTTATTCATTTAAAAAGCAACACCACGCAAGTCGTCATTTCGTCTATAGTCTGTGATTTCGTCATCCTGTTTTGCACGGTTTAGGAGCTGTCTCTCGTTTAACTAAACAGTTTTTTGAATGCCAATCTTGTTCCACTTTTTCATAAATGGCATCAGCTTTTAACTAACATCGAATGCATTTTTAACATTGAAATGTCCTGATTGAAAATGCTTAAATCAATTGCTTTGTGCTATTCTTAGTGACAATAATAATAATGTCTGGGACATCTCACACAGCGCCATCTAGTCCCAAAGTAAGCAAGTATTATGTTTGTATTATGGGGTACTAGACAACTGATATACATACTTAAATATTCTTTTTTTTATACTAAATACATATATTGATACTTTAACACCCAGGCACGGAACAAATAGACAAGTTCATGCACACAAATATTTGTCCCTGGTGGGAATCGAACCCGCGACCCTTGGCTACGCAGTTAGGGTTTCTAAACACTCGGCCAACAGGTCAGTTAGATGACAACAGATGCCGCACTAGAATTGACAATAATTTTTTCCGCGGCTTATGTCTCATTGTCCCTTTATTTTTTGTAATAAAATTTCACGAGAAATTGAATCTCGTAGGCACAATGTAAAAATTACGGAAACTAGGTTTTTCTTTATTTTAATATAAGTTAAAAATGCAACTTTGGATCATATTAAAGCCAACCAGGTACAAAACCAAACTTTATAATAATTTTAATACAAGACGTAAAATCGGCATAGACCGCCTAGAACGGTGTGTCTCAAATTCAATTTTATTTATTGAAATATATAGATAAATAGATGACACTTTTTCATGTCATAAAAATAACACAAATTATTGCAATACGAATAATTGGCATTCAGGTATAACGTCGCATAAAACAATAAAACATAACACAGAAATTCCATTCCACTAGACCCTATTTGCCCCATTACAGGGGCTTAGGCCTCCTCTTAGAGTGAAGGGGCTTGGAGCTAAATCCACCACACTGCTCCAGTGCGGGTTGGTGGATTTTAACGACTACCATCTGTTATTGCACCCGGGACCGACGGCTTAACGTGCTTTCCGGGGCACGGAGTGACTGATCTCATCGGTACATGCCCGGATTCGAACCACGCCGCACGGCCGTCCAACGTAAACTCGAAACAGGTTCGCGGCGCGGCGCTCGGGCTATCACGACCCAAATTACATTACAAAATTACAATAGTTAATTAAGAATCAGAAATTACAGTTACATGTCAAGAATGTCAGGAATTCAATAAGTCTCCAATACACTATAATAACTAAAGAATCGAAGAACCAAAGTTGTCGACATAGCCGAAGCGATCAGCAAGCTGAAGTGGCAATGGGCCGGTCACATTTGCCGTAGAACCGATAACCGAAGGGGTAGACGAGTTCTCGAGTGGAGGCCACGTAGCGGAAAGCGAAGCGTTGGACGTTCCCGGCCAGGTGGACAGATGACCTAAAACACCATACCATGGGTAGTTGGACGCGAAAGACGGAGGACCGTGTGTAGTGGCGAGCCTTGGGAGACGCCTATATCCTGCAGTGGAGAGACACGGGCTGATGATGATGATGACACTACAATAAAATGGGTGGTGTCATCGATTGTGTTCGTTAGCTATTTTATTTAAAGATAGATAAAGATAAGATAATTTATTTGCCACATTATTTAGCCTATTACAAATATTTTATTATACACTTTTTTTTACTTATAATTTTTTTTTTTTAAATAGGCTGAAGGTGCATGGGTCGCCCCACTACCGCACTAGGCGAGGCCGTGTCGTGGCAGTTGGTGGGTTTGCGATCTTACGGTTATGCTATTAACTTAAAATAACGAAACTCTTTTATTCTATGAACTATCCTATTAACCTACTTACTGTTACAATTTAAAAAAAAAAATAATATTTTTTTTTCTTAATTTTTTTATGTATTTTTAATATATTTTTTAAATAATATGACACAACCTCATTTATCATATTTAATCAACAAACTTACCTGCGCAACTATATATATACATATATATATTTTTAATTACCTCTGGCACAATTAGTATAAATACTCGTATATTTCATTAAGTACGATACTGTTTGTTAGCAAGGATTAGCTGGATTAAGCGGAAGGACCTGTGACGGTCGTTTTGTACTAGGATTATGTGTCTACATTGTAATATCCTAATTACGCGTCGTTTGCCGCTGGTTCAAGATCTGGGTCATTTCTGTGGATATTTTTCGGTGCATTATACTGTTGAAACTACTTCATACCTTTTTACCTTTATTAATACGTTGATAGACCCTGTGCACTCCATAATGAAAAAAATAAATTTTTCTCGTCAGAGACCCCTTGTGTAGTCCGGAATTTTAGGCCCAAATACTTTACATTTATTACTGAATAGAATTTTGATGTCGTCCGGAGTCTGGACTTCTAGAATTGTAATAAAATTCGATCTACTTGAAGGGTTTATACCTTCTATAGCTTTAAATTGACCTGCCTAAACAACGACATGAATGGAAAACGCGTAACATATTGACGAAGTGTATCTGCAAATTTAAAATTGCACTAAATAATATCGTTTACTATTGCTCTGGCCGCATAGTGTAATATAATATAGTGTACGCCGTGTTCGGCTGAACGTATTCCAAACTCATAGAACGTGTAGATCTTATCGAAAGAAACATAAAGTTTCAAATGAGCAGACGGCGCAAACTAACGGTTACCGAGAAAAACATGTATTAATTATATATATTTTTGTAGCTTATCTTATTTTCTTACATAGTAACCAATATAAACACTAATACAGATTTACAATACGAAAGTAATAATTTTTTATTTAAACAGATTTACTTGGATTCAATTGAAATTCAATAAAAGTCTCGCGAATCGTGAAATTGGGAAACTCATGAAACAGCCAATAGGGTCAATAGCAGATTATTCTTTGAATTGAAATGTTTACGGCATTTTCAGGGTTTGCATTGTTTGCGTACCCAAAGGGTAACAACGAAAACCCTATTTCTAAGGCTCCGCTGTACGTCCGTCCGTCTGTCCCAGGGCTGTGCTATAGTCTGGACCGTAAAAGGTAGACACGGAAATTTTCACAGAGTGTGTATTATTAAGGCCTTTTATTATTATTATATTATATTGTGTCGTGATAGTTCGAACGCAACGAACCTGTTTCATCTATAAGGCCATGTGGCCATCGTTCAAATCCGAGCGTGTACCAATGAGTTTTTTCTTACTTTAGTACTTTAACTATCACTGAGTCCATGCCTCGGAGAGCACGTTACGCAGTCGGTCCCGGCTGCTGTCAATAAATGGCGGTGGTTACAATCCGCCAACCCGCGTTGGAGCAGCGCGGTGGATTAAAGTTTCAACCCACTCATGAGTGGGAGTGGGAGTTGAGTGGGAGGCGAAAGTCCCTGCAGTGGGGTACAAAAAAAGGCTGATGGAATTGGATTATTATATTATAACAATAAATAACAAAAATGAAATAAAATGAGAAACATATTTTTTTTCCACGTTTTTGGTGGTTGTCAGATATTTGTTTACGTTTGAAATAACAACGGCGAGTCCCCATACATGTGGTGTACCTGAATTTATTTTAAGTTGTGAAATTATAACAAAAATTTCTTTGTGTTAAAGACACTAGTTAAAGAACATATAGCTTACTAATTTATCTGTACAACTTGACCCTGATTAGATAATTACTAAAATGTTCGAGGAAAAGTCCTTTATCAACACTGTAAACTTCATATTATCTGTCAAATACCACACTAGATTCTACTGTTGTTGTGTTAATGCAGTAAAAAACTTAAACATGATCTGGGGGCACGGCCGTGCCCCCACCAAGTCGAGCGAAAAAGCGTCACGGCCGTACCATCCTTTTCTCGAAGCAATTCAGACCATTTTCGACCCCCTGTAACTTCGTTGTGGATAAAACTAGAAGACTGAAATTTTCAGTAACCATGCAGGCATATTATATAAGCTTATTTTCAAATTTCATTCAATTTGAACCAGTATTTTTAAGAAATTATAACGGGTCAAATTTCTTCATTTTGTCACTCACTGACTCAACGATCATCAAAATTCTAAGGCACTTCTAGCAGACCTAGAAGCTTCAAATTTGGAATATAAGTAGTGTTTGGTGTATGAATCAAGGAAAAACTAAAAAATCTAGAAAAGACTGCAAAAAAAAAATTAAGCCCATACAGCCAAGTCTTCAGTTAAATTTTTCAATATTGGCTTTATTCGTAACGATGTTTTATTACGGCAGTTATTATTATATTGCGTGCGAAGCCGCGGGTTTAAGCTAGTCCCATATAAATATAGGCGCATGGTAGTGCCCCTGCCAAATCGAGCAAAAAATAGGTATTCCCGTCATGAAAACACGTGTATTAAATTATTTATTAATGCAAAAAACGTACCTACGTGCGTATTCGTACTTATTACGAGTGCGTAAGGTTGTATAATATATCTTAGAAAAACTATATACATATAGATATACATATATACAATAAGTAGAAGGTACCGAAAAGGAAAAAAATAGAACTGTCTACAAAATACAAAAAGAAATGAGATCCCATCAAAAACAATACTTGTCAAAAAAACCAAGTCTCGCAACTCAGTTGTTCTGCGGTAAAAAGTTGTGAGATCCATGTAATACCAAGTCGGTTATTAATTTATTCGGTTATAAATATATTGAGACTTGGCCATCGCACTAATTAATTGAATTTACATGTGTTTTCAGGCGATTGAATTTACACGTGTTTTCAGGCGATGGCCAAGTCTCAATATATTTATAACCGAATAAATTAACAACCGACTTGGTATTACATGGATCTCACAACTTTTTACCGCAGAACAACTGAGTTGCGAGACTTGGTTTTTTTGACAAGTATTGTTTTTGATGGGATTTAATATTTTTCAATGCCACATCTAGGAATTTTCAAAATCAAACAATCAAACGTCTAACTATTGGTAAAGGTTTCATAATTTCACAATCCAAGTTACGAACTTGCCATCCATCTTTTCGTGGGTTGTACTCTGCTATGGCCACTAGGTATAACATAAAATAAAAATTAAATTAAATTAAAAAATAAAGGGAGTCCCTTCACATGAAACGTTCTTTTTTTATAATGAAACCTTTCGTGTGCGAGTGCAACTCGCATTTGGCCATTTTTTTATGTTGATAGATCTGTATGAACTATCTTCGTTTATTGAAACGTACAAGTAAACTGATGTCCATTAAAGAACTGGCAGCAGGCAGTCGGTCCGACCGTCTGACCACGCTTCACTAGTCTCATTGCCGGTTCGTTGGCGAAGCAGCGGACACCCGCGCAACTGCCGTGACACCCGCTTCTAGTGTTCACGTTGAATGCCTAGTTTAAACTGAGAATGTGTTCTGTGACTAAATCATACGCTGCTGTCAGTTTCGTTCCTCTGTGGTAATCCATTGATATTTAACTGGTTTCAACAAAACAAAGAAACGTCCGTTACGGTATACAAACACAAGACAGGGACTTGACGTCGCTCTTTTAGATGATCTATTGCCGTTAATAAAAGCATTAGAAAGAACAACATTTTTTTTTTGTTTGAGAGACCGACAATTTTCTCGGAGACTTGCCAAGTTTGCGAAAGCTTTTTAGACCGAGAGCGACGGCAAAAAATAATATTTCATAATATCACGCATCGCAATCGCATTATTTTGCCAGTTTGTTCGAACCGTCATACAATATTATATTTACCTATGTTCTTAACTGAAAAACAAGTACAATGCAGTGTTTAAGATGTTGTAGGTATCTTCGAAAGATAGAAGGCAGGAAAATATAAACCTATTTCCCTACATACACAAAATCTGGATATTTGACCATTTCCAAATTTTTGAATTAAAGTATTTTGAAAAAAACTATGACACTATTGCTATTGACAGTACAGAGACTGACATTGTTTTTATAAATATGCAACGGTAATGGCTAAACTTATAAACTACTTATATACTTACTTTTATGTTATATAATTATAAACAGATATTAAACATATATTCCATCCGGTGACGTCACGCTAGAAGAATTCTCAATATAATATATCTTCTTAAATACCCATCCAAATACAAAAAACTTCAAATCAATTCCTTAAAATTGCTTATTCTTTCGAAATAAAATAGTATAAACCTATTTCCCTACAAAACAAAATCTGAATAATTGATCTGATTTTGATACGTCTATCAATATCTGAGACCGATGACAATATTTACTAGACCAGACAACTTATTATCTCTGCTACTTAGACAGCATAATAATTAGGATGGCCATGCCATCAGCCCATTATATCCCACTGCAGAGGCTTAGGCCTTCCCCCAGGGTGAGGGGGCTTGGAGCTTAAACCCACCACGCTGCTTCAATACGGGTTGGCGGATTGTAATGACTGTCATGTATTAACAGCACCAGGATCACGATAGAGCGTCTCATATATCACAACTATCCGAAACAGGAGCGAAATGTCGGACCCAATAATATTATATATGTGTCGATTGATAGGTACTAAAATTATAATAATATATCACTGTTTACGATGAACGTCGAAATACGTAACCAGCTCCCAGTCTATAAAGCGTGTACAGTTTGAACATCTATAAAAATAGTATCCAGAGAAACAAACCTTCAGTATATTACAAGCACATCCGCGGGCGGCATGTTATGAATGCCATATATAAAGAATTGATAAGAAAATAACATAATATATACTTTTTATGTATAAAAAAATTATAATAAAATGATTACAATTAGATGAAATAATGTACGTAACTAATTTTAATGTATTTTTGATATAAGTGTTTTTTTTTAAAGATCGTTGAAAATTTAATTAATAACATAATGTATGTAATATTTATTACAATTTAATAAAAATAATTTAGATGTTATAATATACCGTAAATAAAATTCCAACGAATAATGAATTTTAGTAATGAAATTTATTTAACAAACTACTTATGAAATATTTTGGAAACAGTTTAAATAATTAAAATAGTCCGTAAATATTAAGTGAATACATACTTTGAATATTTTATTGATATTTAAAATTATAAAATTGGAATAAACAAAAAATAGTTAATTAAATGAAAATATTTCTTTGTTTCAGATGTGAATCAAATCACGTGCAGTGCTTTTAAAGAAATATGTGTTTAAGTGATTAAAAGAACAGTGTAAACCGCGACATGGAGTCGAATCCCATACCTTTGGACGTGGAAGACGAGGCAAGGGCACTGACACAGCATCAGGGATCTTCGACTGGGAGCGGTTCATCATCAGGCACTGGGTATTACGGACACAAAAATGGTAAGCTTCTAATTTTTAATAAAGGCTCATTGAAATAATTTGCCTTGTGAATAGAAATAAAATATTAAACCCGTAAACGTATAAATTTAGTTTTCAAATCCTTATTTAAGCAGTTAATTTATGAGTAGATTCGAATAAACAATTTTCGTAACTTAACACTTTAACGTAAGCATAAATAATTTCGTTGATATTGTTACTGGTGTTACTTGAATTTCATTTTACGTTGCTAATAACTTAGAATTTTAGGAATAAAATTTGAAATCACGCATTTGGTTTTTTTTATAGGATATATCAAGGAAAGAAAAAAAAATATTATAAAAATATAAAAAAAAAACTATTATTCTCACCTAAGTGTGAACTATTAAAATATTTTTTTATGAAAATTAATAAAAACAAATTGATTTGAATTTAATATTTGATATTAAAATATTTTATATTTCATCATCATCATCATCATCAGCCCGTGTCTCTCCACTGCAGGATTTTATATTTATCCAACGCGTAAATAGAGAGGAATAATCCTCTCTACACATTCAACCTCTCATGTCACTTTTTCAATGTAAACTTTAAAATAATTATTGCTCAGTATTTAATATTTAAAAAATATAATATAAAATCCAAAAATATGCCTCATAAACGCATTTAACAGTAAAAAAAGTTTATACTTTTTACTTTTGCCACTATAGTAATAAAAAAATTATCGCAAATATCATTGATTTTTTATTTGTTTAATTATTACGAAACTACAAAAGTTTGAATGATGGTACCTATTCAAAAGTTCTTCAAACGAACAATATAAATTATTTAAAAAAAAATTGGGTTCTACTGCAGTGTTTTCGAAAGTTTTTTTGTGCCTACAAAGTTTCGTACGACACATAAATTTTCAGAGCCGGTTTTTTGAACTGAAATATATTTTTTTTAATCGATATGTTGTCATAAAAACTACCCTAAAATGCATCAACAATATCCTCGACAAATTATCTGTGAAATGGTATAAAATGTATTATATTTTGTGTACCAAAATAAATTAACATATGAACGGAAATTAAAAGTGTTTTTGATAGCGAGGTTAGAACGCTCCCCGATATGCTTCGCATTGTGAGGCGTGCAAAATTGAAATTAGTTTCTTAATTACCCTTGGTTCAATCAATCAATCGACTCGACTTGTCAGTTAGTTTCGTCTTTCAATCAAACGCAATATCTGAAAAGGACAAGTTCCGATACACCAAAGAGAAAGAAGATTAGATATAGGACGGAGTGTAGATTGTAGTTTAGATTTGGAGTGACGGGAGTGAGAGCAAGCCGGTATACGTGCAACGTATAGTCAGAAAAGGGAGCCATGAGAGGTAATAGATATTATAGTGTATTAACAAGTAACAGTCAGCTTCATATCGTGGGCATTGTTGTTTTCTATTTCATTATTCGCTTTCTTAATTGATATAGAGCTTCCTGCGTCTTCTTCAGGAAAATCGTGTAATCGTGGTAATCTTTTTCATTTCGTTCCAGTGTGGCCCACTCTGACATGTGTTCCATTTTGACATTATGGGCATCAAAAAAAAAAATCAAGAATACTGACATTCTGTGATGATTTTTCAAGTATGTGACTGTTAATATTTGTTTTCCTTCGATTTTTTTTGCGATGTAACGCTGAATAAATAACCCTTACAGTCTAAAATTAAAAGATACTGCCTCAAATCATCACAGAGTGTCAGTTTTCTCGATTTTTTTTATTACCTATAATTTTAAAACCGCCCAACTAAGATATTTTTAATGATTTTTCTGATAACTTTCAATACTTTTCTCATCGCCCGTTTCCGGCTTAACATTTATTTCTCGGACCCCCTTCAAAATATTTCATTAAGTCAGGTTCATACTTCGACTGACCGATCGGCCGAATGGTTAGAGACATTAACTGCGAAGCCAAAGGTCGCGGGTTCGAATCCCACCTGGAACAAATATTTGTGTGCATGAACATGTCTATTTATTCCGTGTCTGTTATAAAAAATTTAAGTATGCATATCAATTGTCCAGAAACCCTTAATACAAGCATAATACTTTGGGACTAGATGGCGCTGTATGGTTTGTCCCATGTATTATTATTATACTTGCGTTACATATATCAAAACGCCGCCATTTGTAAATTCCTTTCTTTGTATCCGCTCGGGTAATAATCGTGTTTCAGGTATAGCGGCTTAATTCAACCGTCCACGGTGAACAGTTACATGTTGAAATAGACCTTCGAACCTATTTAAACATTTGCTCACAACTCAAACAAACCTCAAATTAGGCACCAGTAAAAACACGACTTCTGAAAGTCGACGGCAAACAATTAACGACCTCTCTAAGCTACTGCAGGCGGCAAAGAAAATAAACTGAAGGTCCGGTTATTTGAATGCAAAATAAAAAGCTTCAAAGTACACGGATGATAAATTATTTAACTTAAATAAATAAATAACTTATTTCCAGTCCTAAAATTACATATTTCTAATTAAACATATTATGAATATATCGAAAATTCGTTACGAATCGATTTCGTGGTATTAAGTTATTTATAACATTTTCAGATCGGAAATTTCAACACACAAAAGATTGGATAATAAATTAGTATTCTAACATAGATAACAAGTCCGAATAATCTATGAAAAAAAAACACACTACTTAACAACAATACTTGAGACATACCACACAGCGCCATCTAGTCACAAACTAAGCAAAGCTTGTATTATGGGTACCAAACAACTAATATACACACTTGAATATTTTTTATAATGTATACATATATAAATATTTCACACCCAGACACGGAACAAATAGACATTTTCATGCACACAAATGTTTGTCCCGGACGGGAATCGAACCCGCGACCCTTGGCTCCGCAGTTAGGGACTCTAACCACTCGGCCAATCGGTCAGTCAATATAATAAATAATAATAATAATCAATATAATAAATACCCAGAATATGTTTCTGATATGCTTACGATCTATGTTTAACATAAGTCCGTGTTACCACATGAGAAATAACGGAATACACTTCCATACAAATTCCCGAACACGCCCTTGACGTTTATGGCAATTTGTTGAACATAAATTTAGAATTTTAAAAATTTATAATATGTTTAGTAATATTGTATAAGGTTTTATATAAATGACAATTCCCATAGCGCATTGTGCAATTGACGCAAGTTATTATTAAGTGTGCCGTGATAGCCCGAGCGCAGCGAACCTGCTTCAAATCTATAAGGCCTTAAGGCCATAGTTCGAATCTTAGCATGTACCAATGAGTTTTTTTTCTGACTCAAGTACATAAATTATCACTGACTCCGTGCCTCGGAGGGTACGTTAAGCAGTCGGTCCCGGTTGCTGTCAATAGATCTGATGGCGGTCGCTACAATCCGCCAACCCGCATTGGAGCAGCGTGGTGGATTTAAGCTCCAAGCCCCCTCATTTTGAGGGACGGCCTAAGCCCCTGCAGTGGGGTATAAAATGGGCTGATGGATTACTCCGTGACTATGAGCCGCCCCAAATTTAGACTTCTTTTTTGAAAATTGTTAGTGGAATATATAATTTCAAGGAAGCTCTGTTTTTGAGATATATATTAAAACTTATGCATGTGGCGCCATCTTTATGTGTTACACATTTGCATTCGAATGTTTTTATTTCAAGCAATACGTTTTCCAAAATAATACATGTTACGTGTTTGAAAGCGAATAGTTTTTGTTAAAAAGTGAACAATTAAGGTTTATTCAAGATAGTTCTAGTAATAGCGCCATCTGTTTTAAAGAAGAAAAGTTAATTAGATAGCACTATCTATGGTAAAATATAGTAACTGATTCGACTTCAGTTTATTTCATTGTGTTTATTCGACATTTGATCTATTTCACCACAATTTCACTATTCTTTTAAAGTTTATCAAACCGCGTTGAATAAATATACAAAATTACCTAAATTAAAGGTATTTTCGCATAAGGCTTAATTTTCGATATTGATTTTCTTAAGGGGTAGCAAGGGAAGTGCAGGTTGGGGATTACCCCAACCCGCAGTGGAGCAGCGTGGTGGATTTAAGCTCCAAGCTCCCCTCACCCTAGGGGAGGCCTAAGCCCCTGCAGTGGTATAAATGGGCTCATAAAGTGAAAGGGGTAGTATTCTTATTTTCAAACAACTAATCAACTTGTTGACCCAGACTGTTGATTATTTGATACATTTTGTTAAATGGGGGTTACCCATGTCTGATAATATTTTACAAATAGAAAACGGATTCATAGTTAAAACCTCTGATAACATAAAACACGTCTTTGACGCCTGAAATAATAATTAAAAACAAAAAACTTCAATCGTCAGTACAAGTCATCAATTGTGTCAAGTGACAAATCAGGTCAGAGCAATCAATCAATCAATCAATCAATCAATCAATCAATCAATCAATCAATCAATTCGTTCAACCTTCAGCCAAACGCAATGTCTGAAAGGGACAAGTCCCGATACACCGAAAGGAACGTAGATAAAGGACGGAGTGTAGTCTGGATCGTGAGTGACGGGAATGAGAGCCAGCCGGTATTCGTGCAACCTGACAAAGTCAGGTCAGAGCAATATATTTAATCGACTATATTTTATATCCACACAAAATAAAAATATTAATAATAATAATAATGTATACAATACAATAATTTCTAGGCACCATTCTAAGCATTAGCTTGTGTTTTAGATACCAAGACACCACATACATATAACAACCAAGACCCGGTACCAGTATCGATATTCATCATATAAATACTGATTCGATCCGGGATTCGAATCCCGGACCTCCAGCTTCGTAGGCAGGGTTCCTACCCACTAGACCGAGCAGTCGTCATTAATAATTTTAACAGTTTTCAATACAAGTATGTAATAAAAGTTGGGGTCGTTCTCCTCCATTGAGAAAATTCAGTTTGAAAAGCCGAAAATCGCGTTTCGTCAATCCCCCGTTGTTCGGGCAGGGGAAAGTTGGAATACGTTAGAAGAGTTGAATCGATTCGTACTTGTTTTACGCATAAATAAATCAAATTTCACGGGTCAGAGGTTGGGGCAGTGTTGGAACTTCACGTGTGAAATTGAAAAGTTTTTTGTAAACCGGTTAATTTTTGGGGTACATCTATCAGTCTCTACTTCTAGTTTTGACGAGTTATTTTCGTGCACAAATTAATAATAACCAACTATAGATAATTTATAGAATTCTGTCTCTAGCTGGGTATTATTAAGCAAGGCAAATAGCAAGGTTACGGGATGTGATTACATTAACCAACTATTCCATTCACACATAACAACAAAAAGACGAAATTTTTTATATACGAGCATCTAAAAGGCTAGAGAAAACAATCTTCGGTAATTTTACGCCGGAAAAGTATATTTTACTAGCGGTCGTACCCGGCTTCGCCCGTGTGGACTACGGAAACGTTCCTCATTCCGTTCCACGCATTAGTACATTGCACCCGTGCGAAGTCGGGTGGGTCGCTAGTCCAACCATATAGTATCATTACACATTACACTATGGTATCATCGTCATCATCCAAACAAAGAAATTCTCTGGCGCGTCTAGCAACAAATTTTATTGTCATAAAAAAGGTTATAGTAAGTCAACCTTAAAAGATATACATATGCTGTCGCAGACTTTTGGTTAGAACTTTTAAAGGGGAACAATTCCGTAATACATGATTTTTGTTTAACATCAACCATTTACCCAGCGCGCATAACGGAAGCTCTCAAAAGGAATAATTTTTCCCGTTTTTGCAACATTTTTTATTGATGCTCCGCTCCTATTGGTCGTAGCGTGATGTAATAATAGCCTATAGCCTTTCTCGATAAATGGACTATCCAACACAAAAAAAATTCTCAATTGGAACCAGTAGTTTCTGAGATTTGCGCGTTTAAACAAACAAACAAACTCTTCAGCTTTATAATATTAGTATAGATATATCCTTTGTATAAAACAGTAAAGATCGAATCGCACGTATTCACGGGCCGATTTTTCCGTACAATGAAATTAATAGGTATTATGATTTTTTATTTAAAATCGATTCGTAACAATATGTAGGTATCTGCAACCTCTATATTTTTCACTAAAAAATTTTATTTTTTACAAGTATAGCAAACCGACAAAATCTACTTACATATTCATAGTTTACAATCTGCAATTCTTCTAGGATACGTACAGTATTTACTGGGTGTCAGAAAAGTTTTATGATAACTTTCAAAATCTATAAAGTATTGCAGACATTGGTGATGCTGAATTTGCCATTTGTTTTCAAGATATTTTCAATATTGGACAATTATTTAGGCCGATAAATTATTTAGGTCTGAAAAGTATAAATTATGACCAATATATAAAAAAAAAAACTGCCGACAAAAGTGAAAACTTAGAACTTTTAGTATTAAAATTTGAATTTTCATAATGTTATTAAAATTATGAACATCAATCTGGTTTTGACGGTTTTCACATCTATTGACACTCCGAGCAATGACGCAGCTGCCAGCGACACGAAACTGAGTAACGTTCTGGCCTTACTCCCCACATTCAGCAGTTAGTAATGGGGATATAGAGAACAAACGGCTTCTCGTGTGAAAGCAGATTGTTCCTTATATCTCCCCCACTTATATTATTTAGCGTGACGCATTTTCGTGTCGTTTTAGGCTCACCGCGTGCCATAAGAAGTTACACTTCAAAAAAATCTATCTTTATGTACTTTTACTTCAATTAAGTTCAATGTTCATTAATTTTATTTTTTATTTTTCTAAGCAACACTAGTGTTATTAAGGTGGGTAAGGTAATCTTTCCGTTTCATTTTGGAAAAAAAAATGTTACATGGAAACTAACACAGAGTAACACTTCAGCCACCTTCTTTACTGAAAAAGCTACCTCTGAATAAAAATCTAATTTTTAAAACTAAACTTTTCCGTGATTGTGTCATCACTTTTTATCTTTGCGCCAAACATACGTCAAACAGTTTCGGAGAAAATTGCGTTTCAAGCGGACAGACAACGAGGTGATTCCACGAGCGTTCCGCGTTTTATCTTTGGGGCAGAACACTAAAAATGGAAAATGCATGGATGAAAACGAGTACAACACGAACGTATAGTCCACGTAGGTTAAGCCGTGAGCAAAAGCCGTTTCATATAAATGACGGCGACGTATAATATAAAACAATATTCATAGTCTGTGACACAGTTTCGTTACTTTCAGTGGACGAAATGGACGCTTCGAGCTGTCAGGTGTCGGGTACAAAAAGAAAATTCTCTGACAAAATACATTGGACCGTGTTATGTTAACGGAGAGCCTGTCTGTTTGTCTGTCCGCAAAATATTTGTAAAATTATTGAAATAAAATACCAGGCAAATGTTATATTAACTAGAGATGACGTGAAACATGTTTTTAACTTCTAGAAATTATGAAGATCGTGGAATGAAAATTTTATGTCAGTTCACATAATATATGTAATAAGAGCTTAGTTTTGGTGTCATTTATTATTTATATAAAATAAACATATGTTATTTGTTTTAATATTCGGAAAACCAACAGTAAGTGCTCTTTCACACGTGTCGGGCGCCGGGTGGCGAAGTATATGGGTATGTAGGTACAGGTCGCCTCAAACTTTATGGCGGATCCGAAAGTAGGCACAAATCGCGTCGCAGTGACCAGTTAAAGGTGTCAGCGGGACGCAATGCTGCAAAGGGGTAGTACGTTCCTCCCGCAAACCCCGCGGCGGTCTATCCCATAACCTGCACAAGTCCGCATTTAGCGTTGTATTCAGATCCGCCAAGAAGTTTGAGGCGAACTTTCACCCGTACCGGCGTAATTTAGACACTCCACCACCAAGTATCCGGCGCCGGCTACGCGGCACCCGGCACGTGTGAAAAATTACTTACTCAACATAAAAATTTAGGTATCATAAAATAATCGACTGACCAATTGGTCGAGCGGTTAGAGACCCTAACTGCGGACCCAAGGGTCGCGGGTTCGATTACCGCAAAGGACAAATAATTGTGTGCATAAACATGTCTATTTGTACCTTGTCTGAGTGTGAAATATCTACATCTGTATTGTATACAGAACAATTGATATATTGATATACATACTTAAATTTTATATACAAAAAATTTAAGTATGTAGCTGTCGTGATAGCCCAGAGCGCAACGAACCTGTCTCAAATTTATAAGGCCATAGGACCATGATCCGAATCCAGGCGTGTACCAATGAGTTTTTCTGACTTAAGTATAGTTCCAATCAAGCTTGATGGCGGATATATAGGCACAAGTTACGTCGCAGTAACCACTTTTGGGTGTAGCGGGACGCAGTGGATGGAAGGGTATATGACTGTACCTGCGCAAGAACGTTTAAAGCGTTGTATTCCGATCCGCCATAAAGTTTGAGGTGAACTATACATAACTATCACTGACTCCGTGCCTCGGAAAGCACGTTAAGCAGTCGGTCCCGGGTACTGTCAATAGATGGCGGTCGTTACTATTCCCAACCCGCAATGGAGCAGCGTGGTGGATTTAAGCTCAAAGCCCCCCTCCGTACCCTGAGCGAGGCCTAACCCCCTGCAATGGGGTAAAAATGGGCTGATGAAGTGAAGTGAAGAAGTATGTACATCAAGTGTCTGATACGCATAATACAAACTTTGCTTAGTTTGGAACTAGATGGCGCTGTTTGTGATGTATCCGGTATTATTATTATTATCATCTGCGACCTCTATATTTTTCACTAAAAAATAGATTTATTACAAATATAAGCGTCTTTGGAAGACAGAAAGTACAGCAAACCGACAAAATCTACTTGTATACATTAGAAGGATGAAAATTTAAAATAAATGATTATGAATACATAATTCATGTCATGATATTATGTGTGTCAGTTAGGTCGTTGCGTTAGTTGTGATGGGTCGATTACTACTCTCCGAGACACGGAGTCAGTGATAGTTTATGTATTTCAGTCAGAAAAATTCATTGGTACACGCCCGGATTCGAACCACGGCCACATGGTCTTATAGATTTAAAACAGGTTCGCTACGTTCGGGCTATCACGACATATCACATATATCACGACAATTTTCGATGTTATAGGTAGGTAATCTCCGAAACTACTAATCCGCTTTTAAAAACTTTTTCTCCAATATTTAGAATGGACCTATATATGATGACCACGTGCTATTTAATTCGTCGCGAGCCGCTGTTGGTTAATCATGTCGCAATAAACGAAATCAGAGTTCCTATCTCTAAGTATGCGATTCCATTCCCATCATTCCACCAGCCCATTATGCCCCACTGTAGAGGCTTAGGCCTCCCCCCAGGGTGAGGGCACTTGGAGCTTAATCCATCAAGCTGCTCCAGTGCAGATTGGTGGGTTTTAACGATTGCCATCTGTTGATGACACCCGAAACCGACGGCTTAATGTGCTTTCACGTAATGTCTTTTCATAATGCCTGATTCAAATCGCGGCCGCACGGCCTTTTAAATTTTGAACCGATTCGCTGCGCTCGGGCTATCACTACACCGAAATCACGTCTGCGATGTATCAAGTTAATTATTTTAATGTCCGTCACTTCAATTAAAAAGTAATCAAAACGATAGCACAAAGCAAAGTACTTTCAGAAGTTTGAAGCACAAGAAACACGATAGTAATTCGTATATCTGATAAAACTTTTGCGTCCAAACGAAGTTGGGCGATTTTTTTTTACTTTGTAATTCGAGATAACTTTGTCCGTGATTTTGTGCCATTATTAAACAGTATAAAGGGTTGGATTTCGTGCTAACTTTTAAAAAGGTTAATGACGATTTTTTTTTTAATATATATTTTTTGGATTTTATATTTTAACACTAGAGATTGTCACAAAATTAATTAAAAATTATTAAAAGTCTTTGAATATTATGTTCAGGTAAATAATTAAAATACCTTTGGCTTAATTTTTTTTTTTAATTTAATTTGTTTTTTCTTACATAGCCTACGTTTGCACACAGTGCGTTTTAAATTCACAATTAAACTAAATGATTTTTTTTTTATTTTTGGTTTCGTTTTCATATTTAATTATTGAATACGAAAATATGTTTAAAATTTACAATAGTAATAAATAAAAAATCAAACCGGTTATTAGGGTCACTGATAATATCCGGTTTGATTTTAAATGTATTTTATTTGTAATTACAATTTTATGTCGATGGTCAATCTGAAAAGCTGTTTATAATTTCCGGATCAGCCCATTATACCCCACACCAGGGGCTTAGGCCTCCTCTCGGAATGAGGGTGCTTGGAGCTTATTTCACCGTGCTGCTCCAGTTCGGGTTGGTGGATTTTGACGACTGCTGTCTGGCGTTGACAACTAGGACGGACAGCTTTACATGCTGTTCGAGTCAGTGATAAATTATGTACTTAAATTAGAAAACACTCATTAGTACATGCCAGTATCTGGGATTCGAACCACGACTTTTTAAAGAAGAAATAGGTACGCCACCACTCGGCTATCACGACGACGTTCAAAATTTACCATAAAGATCAATAAAATCATAAAAACAAAAAAATAAAACTATTTTTTAAACACCCAAGTACATTATTATGGAGTCTTTTTATAAAAACATATTGTATTACAATAATCTTCGATTAAATCCGTAAAATAGAAATTAAATTTTTATAATAAATGGTATTCAATTTATTAGTTGAATCGAAACAAAGATCTCGGCCTTCGTAATGAGAATTTAATTTATCTTCGCTCCAAAACATAGCATATTTCACTAAACGGATTCATTGTCGTAAAATTTCTATGAACGAAATTAATCGATTAAAATTAACAGAAAGATATAAAACGCAGCGTTTAAGATGCTATTTCGCGAATAGACGTCGTAATGGCCGAGTGGTGCCGAGCCCATGTTTAGAAGGTCGTGGTTCTAATCCCAGGAACCGGCATGTACCAATGAGTTTTTAGCATTGGAAAATGTTTCTCTAATCGTTCTGGGCTTTAAGGCCCGGTTTTACGGGATAGTGCAACATCGCGCTTATGGTGGCAATTTTTGGGATATGAGGTTCAAAGAGAGTTCAAATGACGCGGAATTACAAAAGCTATCGATTGACATCAAAATTTTGGAAATCGGTTGGGTAGTTTTTGAAATTTTTTTGAAAAACGAAAAAAAATTCGAAAATTTGCTTAAATCTCAAAACTTCGGAGTCGATTATCTCGAAAACGAAAATCGATAGCGACAAAATGAAAAAAAAACCGGTCGAACGATTTTAGTTGGCTGTCGAATAAGTCCAAAGTTTTAGAAATCGGTCAAACGGTTGAGGTTGTAGAGCGGTCAACGTGAAAAAATGTAACTTTTTTTCGCGCGCGGCGTTTATGAGTCGTGCTCTTCGACGAGTCATTTACCTCGCTTGCTCTACCTCTACTATACTAAGAGCCGTTTTCACCGATAAATAAACACGTGTTTAGAATTTAAACTATTGTTAAAACCATATTACAATACAAAATTTATATTGTATAACTTTAAGCTAAAATAAATAAGATTAACAACCTATTGCTGAATTGTATTTGTGACAAGAAATATATTTTTTTTTGTTTACATATTTATTTCCTTCTTTCCAAGTTTTAGTATTTCTAAATTCATTTTCCAATGCCGATAGATAGTTGCGTGTAGTGTGAAATCTGTAGATTTTTTCTGACTTAAGTACTTAATTATATCAATGACTCAGTTGCTCGGAGAGGACGTCAAGCCGTCGGTCCCGGTCGCCAACATCAGATGACAGTCGTTAACATCCACCGACCAGCACTGAAGTAACGTGGTGGATTAAGCTCTAAGCACCCTCATAACTAGGGAGCCCTGATCCCTGCAGTGAAGCATAATGGACCGAAGTGGTAAAAATGGAACAGACATAATTAGGCGTCAGTGGCGAAGGGTGGCCTTATAAAAAATGAAACCGCCGTAGTACTCCAAGCGATAAACACCCTGTGATTGATATTGCGATGGTCAGTTCTTATGTTTTTAAACAAACTAACCCGAAACGTTAGAACTGATTATCGCAATAGCCTAGTGGGTAGCGACCCTGCCTACGAAGCTGGAGGTCCCGGGTTCAAATCCCAGGTCGGGTCAGTATTTATATGTTGAATATTGATACTGGAAATCGAATGAGTACTAGAATTCGAAAGCCAACATGCCGTGAAGGTTGCGTGTGTCGATTACACCAATTATGTACGAGTTGTATAGAAACTTTCGTGCCAGCCAGTTCGAATTTCATTGCTTTCACCTGAAAGTCGGATTCTTACGTCGTATAGGTCAATTAATCAAATGGTAAAATTAATCAAACAGTAAAATTTATCAAATAGTAAACTGCAGAAAATAATATTCTCACTAGCGGCTACCCGCGATTTCGCCTGCGTGTACTACAACGTTTATACTGACCGTGCCATCACCGGATTGCTTATTTACTAGCTGCCCGTCCGCGGCTTCGCACGCGTGGACTTCAACCTTTGTAATGGGACCGCAAAAGGGTGTAAAGGATTATGGTCGCGTTCCATTCAGAGCGGGGGGGGACACCGGGGGTGGGGGGGGGGGGAAGCGTCCATACAATTTCATACTTACATATACAAAGTAGTGACACAACTCAACGTTATTTTGACATGTTTTCACAAAATTTCACGGCATAATTCGGTGTTTTTGCGATGAAATGCTTGCTAACATGCGCGGTGGCACATACAACTATTGCGGCGTATAACAAACATACAGACACGTTTCCACAGTAAAAAGTACCCCTTTCCTTTTTTAGGGCTTAAGTTATTCTTATACTAAATTTCATCAACATCATCATTCAACGGTTTAACGGTAAAAACAGACAGACATACAGAGACACTACCGTATACAAGGTGAGATTTTATTACCCGCCAAAATTTTTCTAGGTATTAGGTATCACCAATAGACATCATTGCGTAAATAAAAAATATGGGTTACATTTTCAAAATAAATTATTTTATCTACAGTTTATTTTATAACGTTTGGTTGCCTTCTTAACGCTATAGTAAACGTACGCGCCCGAGGCCTTTGAAACGGAATGATGCGGCGGGCAAGAATGGTAACTAGAGTTTTTGGTTTTTTCGGGAAAGGTTTATGTTATGTAGTCATATCTCAATATTTTTCTATAGAACGATACTAAAAGAAAACAAGACAGCTCTAGGTTTTCTACCAAAGATCATTATATTAAAATTTAGCTGGTCATAAAAATCTCACCCTGTATATAAAATTAAGTATGGATTTTCCGAAACAAAAAAGTTATAGGGGTTCACAGAAATTTAAATCTAGTTTTTTAATTAGAGACCTTTTCTCAAATAAAAAATTTATAACCTTTTCACATTTTTTCGAATTAATTTCAAACATTTTAAATTCAAAATTTTTAATACAGCAGATATAGCTTGTAATATCAACGTTGTCTTTGAAGAAAAAAAATTTTACACTATTAGAATAAAAAGGTGTCTATTCAAATTCCAGCATCAGAACGTTCCATTTTATGTAACGCGTCATTACATAGAAATAGGTTAAACCCTATTTGAGTTATATGCGCTTTTAAAAACTTATCTCGAATGTTCGAGATTTTAGCATATAACGTAACAAATTCGTCAATAAAACTTAAGTGCTTTTGAACAATAGCAAAACATAGCTTCATTATGTGGCTATACCGCAAGCGACTACATACTTCTATTAAAATGAAACTAGTTTGTATGGTTTATTTCGTTTGAGCAGCGAAAGGTTCTAAATATTGTGGTTAACATTTATGGTTACCTATAAAATATATTTAAAACGCCATTTGAAAACGGTTTTAGTAGCTAACAGGGCATGTAAGTAATTCGGTATGTAAAGTAAAAATAAGATTAGGCCGATTCCAAAACCGTTTCGAGATAAATTATTTCTTTGCCATATTTTGCTATTAAGAGCTCTTAAAACAGTAATATGGTAATTATTTCAAGAAAAATTGGTTTAAATATTTGACCTTGGTTTGATCTCTGTTTCACATCTATGTTATGACAGTTTGTGGGTAAGATATTAGTATCCAAGTAATAATGAAAAAAGTGTCATTATCAAAGGCTGGCAATTCTCGCAGAATAATATGGATAGGTATTATTAAAAAAAAACTTGAACTGCTCAGCCACTGCCTTCTATAGTTACAAGCCATGCTATTAGATTTGGCAACGTCGCATTAACTGTCACTTGTAGTCTGATTTATTTCGTCAGCTGACAAGATGTCATGATTTAATAATTGAAAATATGGGATTTAAATAACTAAATATGAAATTACAGATAGTATTTAGTAGAAAATATAAATAAGAGTACATATTATATTATACGAGACCTGCCCGCGACTTCGTTCGCGTGTTATAAGTGGCTTTTATGAATAGAATGAATGTGTATTATATCTAATTTCGGTTAGTGTTATTATGGTTTTGTGCATTTATCACAGGTTACCTATATCTTACAAGCTAGTTTTGTTTTATAATGTTCTACGGGGATATACGTTCCCTTGTAGTTTCTTCCTCTCCTTGGGTGCGGTTAAAAAGACCATGACAGGTATGCGTATAGTTTCCCGGGATCCTCCAGACTCCATATCCTCAAACCTACTCGAAAAATGATCAAAATATACTGTGCTTTCCACCCGAACGTGTCAAGATTGTGACGTGAAAGGAAAAAAGATTATCTAGTGAAAATATTAAGTTACTTTGTTAATTACGAATAAACACGATACAACAAGTAGTTTTTAAAACTGACTTATTATTTTCAATGAATATCTCTGTTTACATGACGTTTAATTGGAAGAAAACGCCAACTAATAGCCTGACTGATACCAAAGCTTGGACTAAACGCAACGTTGCCAAATTTCAATAGCATGGCTTGTAACTATAGAAGGCAGTGGCTCAGCGCAATAACGGCCCGACCCACAATATCACAATAGTTTCACAATAGTATCACAATAGTTTAGTTAACTACACAATATATATTTGAACACATATTAAAATGACACTTGCCTGCACAGTTTATAATAAGCGTCATCTTTTTTTAGAAACGGTATACTTGGGCCAGTGCGACTCGATTAATATATGTTCAAATATCAACACAGTATGCAGTTAACCAAACCATTATAATCTTGTGGGTTGGGCCGCTATTGCCCTCAGCAACGCAATTGTAGTAAACGTAAATAATAATATGCGTAATCTGTGATCCTCACACAGGAAACCATGCGTCAAACCGCATCTCATGGCGCATATTATCAAGCATTTTATAGTGTTTTCAAGACCGCATTCTTATATATTTAAAGATGCCATATAACAACCGATTTATATTCTAATCTGTAACTTGAATTCGCTTTGTCGCAATTAACGCGTCAAGTACTACGTCTGCCCTTAAATGTAGTTCGTGCTGGCATCGCCCTAGGAATGGCCAAGGACCGCCACCGGCTTCGGTCGATTTATTTGGGTCAGCATGGGGCTAAATACATAGCACTAAAATTTTACGATCGCTTGTGACGAACAAACCTTTAATAGCTTTTGGCTAAGGACGTTACTATATAGTTGTTAGTGAAAAATATTAACATCGATGCTTGACATGACAAAGTGTGTTGTTGCCGTTATATCTATAACCGCGGAGCCAAGGGTCGCGGGTTCGATTCCCGCCCGGGATAAATAGTCGTAAGCATGAACATGTTTATTTCTAAGGTATACATCTATACATTTATAAAATATTTATAAATGTATATATTATTAAAAAAAAGAATATTTAAGTAAGGTGAATTGGATAAAGACCGGATCTGGGGGAAGATCGGTTACGTTTGATTTGCGGGACCTAGGCGACCTGAATGGCCAATTTTACAACATTATTATTATTATTATTTTTTAATGACGTGTACATGACAACAACGTCTAGGCTCCCAAACTAAGCATTAACTTGTGTTTTGGGTACCAAACGAAGACACCACATACATATAACAACCAAGACCCGGTACCAGTATCAATATTCATCATATAAATACTGACCCGACCTGAGATTCGAACCCGGGACCTCCAGCTTCGTAGGCAGGGTCGCTACCCACTAGGCTAAGCGGTCGTCACATTCACACAGAGATATTAACACAGATCGCGACGCCATTTTACAATAATATTTTAAAATTGGCAATACAGATCGCCCAGGTCCCGCAAAATTAAAAGCAACCGATTTTCCCCCAGATCCGGTCTTTACCTAACTCACCTTATGTATATCAGTTGTCTAGTAACCTATAACACAAGCATAATACTTGCTTACTTTGGGACTAGATGGCGCTGTGTGGGATGTTCCATTATATTAAAAAATATATTTACATAATCATGAACTTAGGGATATCCGGACTAAGATCGTGAAGTAACTACCGATGCGCCCCTAGTAAGTCAGTTAAGTATGTACACACATGTCATCTTATACACGAAGTAAGGTTGCTAAGTTCCACTCACACATACTTACCCGTGAGTCGTGATAGCCCAAAGCGCAACGAACCTGTCTCAAATTTATAAGGCCCCATAGGGCCATGGTTCGGATCCAGGCGCTACAATCGGATACCAATGAGTTTTTCTGACTTAAGTACATTACTATCACTGACTCCGTGCTTCGGAGGGCACGTTAAGCAGTCGGTCCCGGATGTTGTCAATAGATGGCGGTCGTTACAGTCCCCAACCCGCAGTGGAGCAGCGTGGTGGATTTAAGCTCCAAGCCCCCCTCCTTACCCTGGGGGAGGCCTAAGCCCCTGTAGTGGGGTAAAAATGGGCTGATGAAGATGAAGATACTTACCCGGCCGCCATCGTAGTGCTTCATTGGTTGTTCAGTGACAGGGAGTCTATAGCTTCTAGTACGTCCGTTTATAATAAGTATTGATGCTTTGTCGTGGAAACGTCGCGCCCTATAATTCACGTTTGTGGAAAGTCTGCGTCCAAGAAATTTGGCTCCTTGCACCGTGGCAATTACTCGTTAAGAGTGAGTAGTACATTTATTCTAAACTAGCGTTGCGGCTGCAACTCCGCTTGCGTGGACTACACAGTTGTGCTGGGACTTTTTTTTCCGGGATAAAAAGTAGCCTATGTCAACTCTTCAGCTTATAAACTATATCTACGCAGAAAATTAATTTCCCGGTACAACTGTTTAGTCCACACGAATGGAGCTGTGTGTGGGTAACTAGTCTGAAAGTTAAATACAGCTCATATGTTACTCGGTAATAATGTAGCTTTCTATAGGCGAAAGAATTTTTAAAATCAGTTAAGTAGTTTTTGAGTTTATCCTTAACAAACAGAAAACCAAATCTTTCCTCTTTATAGAATTAGTATAGATATACGAGAGGATTTTCTGTTCTTAGGCTTCATGTGACATACAAACGCATCGTTCAAGCATTTTTTTTCTAGAAAGCGGCACAGTTTAAGGGAAATCTTGAAAAACTTTTAAAAAATCCAATAAATACTTTACCGTTATAAAGTATCGATAGAATTTGAAACTACACTATTTACAATCGGATACCAAAACTAAAGTAAACTTTTACGTTCCTTGAATAATGTAATTGTTGGAATCTAATTTAGAATCGACCACTGAAATTGCCTTTAAGGAAAAAAATAATTGTATGGGACGCGTTCATTTAACTTCTGAAATAAAAAAAATATTTTTCGTTTTATACGAGAAATGAGAGATATAGATATAATAATAAAGAATGGGTTTTTTATACTAAATGAATGCGTTCATAATTTACCCCAATGGCATTAACTTTGATCATATAATGTGTGGATAGAGAGTCGGCGTCAAAAAACGTCACCTAATTGTTCGGTTATAATTCATGCACACAGAGACGCTTTGTACACTGTATGTACATAGTATGACGTAGCGAGAGCATAATATGTTAACACACGCACACATATTTGTGTGTGTAGATGTTAAAGACACAAAAATTGCCTGTCGTTTTTGTTGACATTTTATTTCGAGGATCCATTCACATTTTATATAATCGAAGGACATAAAAATATGTTCAGCGTCATTAAAAAAATAACTATGACATGAATTTAACACTTCTTACCTTTTCTAATAATTTACTCTTTTATTAAACGTATTGAAAAAAATCAATGATTGAAAATTAATTTTTTCACTGTATTTTTTGAAATTACATTTGTTTAGACGCATAAAGGGTTAAATTCAAAGGGTAAAGCAAATATCATTTCTAAGCAAAATATCATGTCGTCTCTTTCTTCTGTTACGATATGAAGAAATGACTAATTTCATTTCCCAATGAAAGCTTCAATTGGAATAAACAGTAATTTCAATTACTCTCCGCTCCTTCTTGTATATTAATACAAAAATCACTCAGTTTCGTTGCTACCTACGTTACCTACAAAGGAGATAAACAGTCTCTCTACGTTTTTGCAACTGTCGCATTTATAAGATATTTAGTTAGGTATAGGATGCACGAGTTAAATATATGATCCCTATGATTTTAAGCAAAAGGTTTATAGAGGTGGCCGTAAAACATTCACGGTCCTTTGAAACGCGTAATTCACCGCGACGGCTAAAGTTTTATCTCTAACAACTAGCAGATATAATAATAATAATAATAATAATAATAACGTATACATGACAACAACGTCTAGGCCCCAAACTAAGCATTAGCTTGTGTTTTGGGTACCAAGCGAAGACACTACGTACATATAACAACCAAGACCCGGTACCAGTATCGATATTCATCATATAAATACTGACCCGACCTGGGATTCGAACCCGGGACCTCCAGCTTCGTAGGCAGGGTTGCTACCCACTAGGCTAAGCGGTCGTCAATAATATAGATATAAATGTGACAAGTCATAATTTCTAGAAAACGAAACGTTTTTTTTTTCGGAAAGTTTGAAAGAGATTACAAATATTAAGGTACGTTGAGAATGTTGAGTTTTTTTGTTACAAAACTATAAGATAGGTACATACTGCAAAGGCTTTTACGATTGGGAGCATATTTAAACAACGTTTTAATGTATTTATAGTTGTATATTGCTTTATCATCATCACCAGCCCATTTTACCCCACTGCAGGGGCCTAGGCCTCCCCCAGGATAAGGAGGGGGTTTGAAGCTTAAATCTACCACGCTACTCCACTGCGGGTTGGGGATTGTAACGACCGCCATCTATTGACAGCGTCCGGGACCGACTACTTAACGTGCTCTCCGAGGCACGGAGTCAGTGATAGTTAATGTACTTAAGTAAGAAAAACTTATTGGTACAAGCATTGGTACAATATATATTGCATTATATATGAGCAAAAAGGGAAAGCACTATTATCACCATCGTAGGCGATCTTCGACTCTAAATTCACTTGTTTTCTTCCATTCGACTTAGAAACTGAAACAAATAAAGCAATATCTAATGTAATAGACTGGTTGCATGGTAATAATTTGAACATTAATTTATCTAAAACTAAACTTATTGAATTTCAAACATATAGTAGCCAATCTTATAACTTAGACATAAATCATAATAATAATAAAATTGAAGTTGTAAATGAGGCAACATTTTTGGGTTTGACAATAGATAAATACTGTAACTGGAAGTCACATATGAATTGTCTCTGTAATAAGCTTGATAAGTATGTATACGTTTTGAATAAGTTGAGACTTACAGTTTCCCAAGCAGCAGCGCAGACAGCATACCATGGTCTGGTGTCTTCCAGGTTGAGATATGGCATTATTTTGTGGGGTAACTCTACAGAATCTATTAGAGCATTTAGGACACAAAAAAAGTGTTTGCGCGCAATCTACGGCATGGGTTATGTGGACAGTTGTAAATCTAAATTTATATCCAGTGATATTCTTCCTCTTCCATGTTTATATATGTTTGAGATATGTATTTTTGTTCAAAATAACTTAAATTTATTTCAAAATGTAAAAAATGTTCGAAGTCAATATAAACACACCCTTCAAGTACCAAATCAGAGATTGACAGTTTATAAGAAAAATGTTTATTGTATGGCCATCAAAATTTATAACCATTTACCTGATGTTTTCAAGGATAGAACAAATCAACAATTCAAAAACGATGTAAAAAAATTTTTTTTAAACAAATGCTATTATTCTATTGGTGAATTTTTGAATGATAATGACATGTAATTTGATTGATTTTTATTATTTTTGTGACTATACTTTGTGACTATAATTTATGTATATTATATTTGTGGACTGACATGTTAATAATCTTAAATTGGCTCTGCTTTGTATTATATTTGCACACTTTTATCTAAGTAAGAGAATGTTGGAATGTTGATTGAACCATGTCTCTGGCAAATAAACCATTTGAATTTGAATTTGAATTTGAATTTGAATATTTTAATTTCTAAATATTAATAATAATAATACCATCTAGTCTCAAACTAAGCAAAGCTCGTATTATGGGTACCAGGCAACTGATATTAATACTTAAATATCCTGTTTTTTTAAAGTAATATATACATATATAGATATTTTACACCCATCAGACACGAAACAAATAGATATGTTCATGCACACAAATATTTGTCCCGAGTGGGAATCGAACCCGCGACCATTGGATCCGCAGTTAAAATTTCTAACTAATCTTCTGTTTCTGTCTTCCAGCCAGTTGGTTGCTTTTTGAAATTTTTATACACCTGTCAGTGTCTGTAGGCGCACCTGTCAGTGTGTGTAGGCGCACCTGTCAGTGTGTGTAGGCGCACCTGTCAGTGTGTGTAGGCGCACCTGTCAGTGTGTGTAGGCGCACCTGTCAGTGTGTGTAGGCGCACCTGTCAGTGTGTGTAGGCGCACCTGTCAGTGTGTAGACGCAGTTCATATAATTGTATAATCGTAAATGTACTAGTTGATCATCACACCACCAGATGACATCTCCATCCATCTATCCATCAGCCCACATTCGTCCTTTGCTAGGCATAAACCTCTCCCAAGGCACAGGACCTTTATCCTCGGTCATCTTCATCCAGCCGCTACCGGCCACTAACTAACTAACAACATGTACTATTATCGATTCGAAACTTGAACTAATAATAGTTTTTAGCGGAGTAATTTAATCGAAACTCGTATGTACTACGCTGGTATGATAATATGAATAAATCGTTAATACGTAATTTAAACAATCTTAGCAAACAGGCAAATAAAAAATTAATTTATATTCTAATAATTCCTAACTGCAAACGTTATAGCTAATTAACTTTTCGTTCATATGTATTTTTTTTTCATTCAATTTCATCAGCCCTTTTTTATACCCCACTGCATTGGCTTAAGCCTCCCCTCAAGATGAATGGGCTTGGAGCTTTAATCTACCACGCTGCTCTGATTATCGCTTATTTAACTTTTTGTTTGATTCGGTAAGCTCTACACGCTTTTTAAGTTTGAAATACGTTCGTACGGACATTCCGTACATACTTGTTCGGTTGAAGTGGCAGACGAAATGTAGAATTATGATTTTAAACCCTGATTCTATCTTCAAAGCGGCTATTCCGTTATGATGAATGGACAAAGAAAGATGGTTGATAGCCTACGGGCATTATCTTGACCCGTATAGTACTTACGAAGGTTGAAATTCATTCAAAAGCTTATATCTAATATATACGTATCTTAAAGTCATGGGCATGAATTATAATAATAATAATATTGACTGACCGGTTGGCCAAGTTAGAGGCCCTAACTGCGTAACCGAGGGTCGCGGGTTCGATTCCCGCCCGGGACAAATATTTGTGTGCATGAACATGTCTATTTCTTCCGTGTCTGGTTGTAAAAATTATCTGTAAAGTATACATATACACCAGTTGTCTAGTACCCCATAATACAAGCATAATGCTTGCTTACTTTGGGACTAAATGGCGCTGTGTGGGATGTCCCAGATATTAATAATAATAATAATATAATAATAACGTACACATGACAACAACGTCTAGGCCCCAAACTAAGCATTAGCTTGTGTTTTGGGTACCAAGCGAAGACACTACGTACATATAACAACCAAGACCCGGTACCAGTATCGATATTCATCATATAAATACTGACCCGACCTGGGATTCGAACCCGGGACCTCCAGCTTCGTAGGCAGGGTTGCTACCCACTAGGCTAAGCGGTCGTCAATAATATAGATATAAATGTGACAAGTCATAATTTCTAGAAAACGAAACGTTTTTTTTTTCGGAAAGTTTGAAAGAGATTACAAATATTAAGGTACGTTGAGAATGTTGAGTTTTTTTGTTACAAAACTATAAGATAGGTACATACTGCAAAGGCTTTTACGATTGGGAGCATATTTAAACAACGTTTTAATGTATTTATAGTTGTATATTGCTTTATCATCATCACCAGCCCATTTTACCCCACTGCAGGGGCCTAGGCCTCCCCCAGGATAAGGAGGGGGTTTGAAGCTTAAATCTACCACGCTACTCCACTGCGGGTTGGGGATTGTAACGACCGCCATCTATTGACAGCGTCCGGGACCGACTACTTAACGTGCTCTCCGAGGCACGGAGTCAGTGATAGTTAATGTACTTAAGTAAGAAAAACTTATTGGTACAAGCATTGGTACAATATATATTGCATTATATATGAGCAAAAAGGGAAAGCACTATTATCACCATCGTAGGCGATCTTCGACTCTAAATTCACTTGTTTTCTTCCATTCGACTTAGAAACTGAAACAAATAAAGCAATATCTAATGTAATAGACTGGTTGCATGGTAATAATTTGAACATTAATTTATCTAAAACTAAACTTATTGAATTTCAAACATATAGTAGCCAATCTTATAACTTAGACATAAATCATAATAATAATAAAATTGAAGTTGTAAATGAGGCAACATTTTTGGGTTTGACAATAGATAAATACTGTAACTGGAAGTCACATATGAATTGTCTCTGTAATAAGCTTGATAAGTATGTATACGTTTTGAATAAGTTGAGACTTACAGTTTCCCAAGCAGCAGCGCAGACAGCATACCATGGTCTGGTGTCTTCCAGGTTGAGATATGGCATTATTTTGTGGGGTAACTCTACAGAATCTATTAGAGCATTTAGGACACAAAAAAAGTGTTTGCGCGCAATCTACGGCATGGGTTATGTGGACAGTTGTAAATCTAAATTTATATCCAGTGATATTCTTCCTCTTCCATGTTTATATATGTTTGAGATATGTATTTTTGTTCAAAATAACTTAAATTTATTTCAAAATGTAAAAAATGTTCGAAGTCAATATAAACACACCCTTCAAGTACCAAATCAGAGATTGACAGTTTATAAGAAAAATGTTTATTGTATGGCCATCAAAATTTATAACCATTTACCTGATGTTTTCAAGGATAGAACAAATCAACAATTCAAAAACGATGTAAAAAAATTTTTTTTAAACAAATGCTATTATTCTATTGGTGAATTTTTGAATGATAATGACATGTAATTTGATTGATTTTTATTATTTTTGTGACTATACTTTGTGACTATAATTTATGTATATTATATTTGTGGACTGACATGTTAATAATTTTAAATTGGCTCTGCTTTGTATTATATTTGCACACTTTTATCTAAGTAAGAGAATGTTGGAATGTTGATTGAACCATGTCTCTGGCAAATAAACCATTTGAATTTGAATTTGAATTTGAATTTGAATATTTTAATTTCTAAATATTAATAATAATAATACCATCTAGTCTCAAACTAAGCAAAGCTCGTATTATGGGTACCAGGCAACTGATATTAATACTTAAATATCCTGTTTTTTTAAAGTAATATATACATATATAGATATTTTACACCCATCAGACACGAAACAAATAGATATGTTCATGCACACAAATATTTGTCCCGAGTGGGAATCGAACCCGCGACCATTGGATCCGCAGTTAAAATTTCTAACTAATCTTCTGTTTCTGTCTTCCAGCCAGTTGGTTGCTTTTTGAAATTTTTATACACCTGTCAGTGTCTGTAGGCGCACCTGTCAGTGTGTGTAGGCGCACCTGTCAGTGTGTGTAGGCGCACCTGTCAGTGTGTGTAGGCGCACCTGTCAGTGTGTGTAGGCGCACCTGTCAGTGTGTAGACGCAGTTCATATAATTGTATAATCGTAAATGTACTAGTTGATCATCACACCACCAGATGACATCTCCATCCATCTATCCATCAGCCCACATTCGTCCTTTGCTAGGCATAAACCTCTCCCAAGGCACAGGACCTTTATCCTCGGTCATCTTCATCCAGCCGCTACCGGCCACTAACTAACTAACAACATGTACTATTATCGATTCGAAACTTGAACTAATAATAGTTTTTAGCGGAGTAATTTAATCGAAACTCGTATGCACTACGCTGGTATGATAATATGAATAAATCGTTAATACGTAATTTAAACAATCTTAGCAAACAGGCAAATAAAAAATTAATTTATATTCTAATAATTCCTAACTGCAAACGTTATAGCTAATTAACTTTTCGTTCATATGTATTTTTTTTTCATTCAATTTCATCAGCCCTTTTTTATACCCCACTGCATTGGCTTAAGCCTCCCCTCAAGATGAATGGGCTTGGAGCTTTAATCTACCACGCTGCTCTGATTATCGCTTATTTAACTTTTTGTTTGATTCGGTAAGCTCTACACGCTTTTTAAGTTTGAAATACGTTCGTACGGACATTCCGTACATACTTGTTCGGTTGAAGTGGCAGACGAAATGTAGAATTATGATTTTAAACCCTGATTCTATCTTCAAAGCGGCTATTCCGTTATGATGAATGGACAAAGAAAGATGGTTGATAGCCTACGGGCATTATCTTGACCCGTATAGTACTTACGAAGGTTGAAATTCATTCAAAAGCTTATATCTAATATATACGTATCTTAAAGTCATGGGCATGAATTATAATAATAATAATATTGACTGACCGGTTGGCCAAGTTAGAGGCCCTAACTGCGTAACCGAGGGTCGCGGGTTCGATTCCCGCCCGGGACAAATATTTGTGTGCATGAACATGTCTATTTCTTCCGTGTCTGGTTGTAAAAATTATCTGTAAAGTATACATATACACCAGTTGTCTAGTACCCCATAATACAAGCATAATGCTTGCTTACTTTGGGACTAAATGGCGCTGTGTGGGATGTCCCAGATATTAATAATAATAATAATAATATAATAACGTACACATGACAACAACGTCTAGGCCCCAAACTAAGCATTAGCTTGTGTTTTGGGTAGGTACCAAACGAAGACACCACATACATGTAACAACTAAGACCCGGTACCAGTATTCATCATAAAATACTAACCCGACCTGGAATTCGAACTCGGGACTCCCAGCTTCGTAGGCATGGTTGCTACTCACTAGGCTAAGCGGTCATCATTTTGTGAATGACACATAATTTTCATACTCGGTACAGTGTACTATTATTAATCTATCATCAGGGGCGACTTTAAAAAAGGCTATACCTACTTAAAATCTATAACTACCAAATCACACAAACAGCGTTGACGGTTGCACTCCATTAAACCTTAACCGATTGACACAAGAAAATGGTATTCAGATCAGCAAGAACTAGGTTTATACCTTTTTTTATTTTTTTTATGTATTTCAAAATATGTGTTTCAAAATATGTGTGAACATGTTACTTTTATGTTATGAGAAATTCAATGTTCTGAAAAATCATAAAGCAAAAAAACTTGAGCATTTAAATAATTCTTTGTTATGATTTATCAAAATATTTAAAAAAATAAAAATGTATGATCCTAGTTTGATGCGCCAATCGGTTAAGGTTTAATAGGGTGTAACCGTCAACGGCGTTTGTAGGTATGGAAATTTGCCACTACGCACTCCTCATAAAGTAACCATAGTCAATAGGACACTATTTGTCCTTAAAATTCTAGACATGTAATTAATTAATTATAATCTAGAGGAAGCCCTGATAGCCGAGTGGTGGCAAGCCCGCTTCTTTTTTGGAAGATCGCGGTTCGAATCCCGGAAACGGAACGTACCAATGAGTTTTTTCTGACTTAAGTACATAACTTTCACTGATTGTGTGCCTCGGAGAACACGTTGAGCCGTGGGTCTCATTTGCGGTCACCAGATGGAAGTCGTTGAAATCCACCAACCCGTACTGTAGCAGCGTGGTGGATTAAGTTCCAAGCACCCTCATCCCGAGGGGAGCCCTAAGCCCCTGCAGTGGGGCATAATGAGCTGTTATGGTAAAGTTAATATTGTCAAAAATAATTATCAAAATTATATTTGTTTCTCTAATTTTTTTAAAATGTACAGAACTCTTATCATCTGACTCCAGTTCACTCTTAACCATTTTTATAAAATATTTCCTTGCCTTAATTATGGGACTGTTACACTTTTAACGACTTAACAAAAAGTACTTAACTTCAGCTACAAAGGGTTAAAAATGCTGTAATTTTTTTTTTGCAAACTTCCTCGGCTTTCAAATGAAAAATAATTTCCATAAAATATACGCAACATCATTTTTTCAACGGAGGTGGAGGAAAAACATTATATTCCTTTGGAATTTGAAAGGCAGGTGTGATCTATGAACCGCTATACAATGGTGCAAAGAAATCCAAAAAAAAAATTGGGTGTACTTCACTATGGAAATAACTGAGGGACGAAAAAAAGTTTCAGCGCATATTAACGCGTGGCCTATATTTACCGGGCGTTCGTTTTATCGGTAACCGTTAGTTTGCGCCATCTGTTCATCTGAAACTTTTTATTTAGTTCGGTAAGGTCTACACCCTCCATGACTTTGGACTGCTTTCAACTAAACACTCGGTATATTAATATACGGGGTGTTTGGCTCAACGAAGTTCAACTTTAAACACGTTTTTTTTTTCGGTAACCGTTAGTTTGCGCTATCTGTTCACCTGAAACTTTTTGTTTAGTTTGGTAGGCTCTACATGTAAGGACTACGTTCAGCAGAATACCCGGTAGATGTAGATATTTATTATTTTTAAAGACTGTATACATATAGATTATAGGTACTCACACGCATGGCCCCCCATCCGAAACCGGGCGCCAGGCTAAAATTATTGTTTTTTTACTTTTGGCCTTTAGTTTTAGAAAGAACGTGACTAAATAATTTTTAACACATGTATAAGGGCATTCATTGACCGCTCATACTAAAGTCCAAATCAGTGACCCCAATGTCGCAACATTTTTCTATCATTTTTCACCGTCATTTATTTTTATTGAAAAACAATATTTCGCTAGGTCAGTACACGTGACATCGCAATGAAATACTTTGGACTCTTGGATGACACCAAACGTTTTCTGATTGGCCAAATACAAAATACAAAACATATAAAATACCTAGCAACAATATGAATTGTTACCAGTAGAAACACCACCGCACCGCACTCAGGTACGCAAGTCCTTGTCCAGACTTGTGTTCTATAATATTGTAAATAGTTTGTGTACAAAGTTTATTAAATTTATTTTGTTAGTAAATTCACTTTTGTTTTACTACATCTTACTGGTCGGCGAGACGCGGCTGAGGACACGAAAACCTTCCCTTCTTTCTACAAGTACAAGCGTCAGACAGATGTCAATTTTCATAGGAAGTGTAATCCCATCTTTTTAACCCTCTATACACTTTTACTATCTAACTAAAATATTTGACTTTCGTAAGACATCACCGAATTTATTTGACAGTCATCATGTCTTAGAATCGATAACAGACAAGCTTATATGTCACCCCTTTGAACGGAAACCTCAATATATCTATCTATATCTATGTTCAATATTCCTATCGAGGCCGAGTTAACAATGCCGTGCCACGAACACAAATACTTGTGAAATAGAAACCGCTGCTACATGTATTAAGCTAAGGGTGTTGAGCGTGTCCATTTTTTTCAACGGCACGTCAAATTTGTATATAAGAAAATCTGCTATGGAGAGAATTATGTGTGGAGTATCTTTATATGATATTTATAAAAATGTAGAAAAAAAGATGAGATAAAATTTCCACCACTCCACCCTCACCCCTCCACATTCTTCTCTACCACTTACTTATCAGATTACCAGTTCATGTGATGAAGTGACCCAATACCGTATGTGGTTAAGATCTACGTAGGACATATATGTGCATGTTTTGAAATATAATTAATAAAACAGGATGATTCGTGTAGCAGGTATGGGATTGTCGTTAAAAAAACATCAACCATGTTTTTTTAACGACAATCCCATATTTTTGTTACGGTATTTGAAAGAATATACTTTTTTACATACACAAAAAAATTAAAATTATAGCTCATACGGAAAAAAAACAAAGATAAACGATTTTGAAATTTCGTCAGTTATAAGATGGTTATAAGCTTGCGATAATTAGATTATTAGAAATTAAAAAAAAACTGTATAACGTGCTTCAGACTACCACATTTCGCTCATATTCAGCGGCATACAATCAAGCAGTGTTATTATTATTATTTGGACTTCGAATCATATTTTTTGCAGTCGATCACTACGCTATATCCATTTGGCTTTACTATACATCGCCTGTCGAGAGTTTGCGTTCCTGACACATGAGATTTACAGGCATAACAACATGTTTGTTGTGAGTGGACACAATAATATAATTTTTAATTCAATTTTGTGGCACTCGTGCATGTAAACGATGATAATATCTGAAAACGGGAATCGTCCGACGGTACAAATTCCTATGCCGATTACGACCTGTCAGGAACGCAAACTCTCGACGGCCGATGTATAGTGCCGACGACCGTCAACGTATGAACGTAGCTTAAAAATACTAAACAATGGAAACGTGCAACCGGTATTGGTGAAAAGGAAGTAATAATCTTGTTTTCCCCCCGCGACACGTCAAGGTGGAAAATTTCCGTGTAGAACTTTTCTTTTGCCCATAACCGTACCAATACATTACATGGAAACTAATATACTAATGTATTTACTTCGTTTCTACGTTATTCATACTGACTGAATATGCGCTTTTAGGACAAACAAACGCCGAAACATTTATTAGGCTTAGGTCGAATGCTTTCTGTACTGGTATTTATAAATGTATGTTTGTTTGAAATAAACTACAAAACTAAAAAACCGGCTTATCGACTAACCTATTGGCCGAGTGTTTAGAGACTCTAACTACAGAAACAAAAATAGCTGATTCGATTCCCGCCTGGGACAAATATTCGTGTGCATGAACATGTCTGTTTGTTTCGTGTCTGGGTGTAAAATATATATACGTACATATTAGAAATAATATTCAAGTTTGTATATCAGTTGCCTAGTACCCATAATACAAGCATAATACTTCGTTACTTTATATTCACCGAACACGATGAACTGAATATTTTAAGTTATAAATCGGTCAAAAGCGTCTAATTCCGGGTGTAGATCTAATTCCGTACCCCTGCAACGCCATCTGCATCCGCTTTTGCATTTGTATTTGTATTAAGATTTCTGTCTGCATCCATGCTTGGATCTATATCCGCGCATATATTTATTTATAATTGGAACGTGGATCTGAATTCCAATGCTTCAGTCCCTGTTCCTGAAGAGGTCGTTCAAGTTAATTAGTTAGCAACGAAATTGACAAATACACCTGTTCATCGAACTGAAAATTAATTAACAAATATCACTGAATTAACGAAGTTTCCGATGTTAAAACATCGAAAGTTCCGAATATCCGTATTCCGATCGGGATTTCTCTGACAATCCTAATTCGTTCCTGTTAAAATATTATTCCTCTTAGAACCTACATTACACGCTTGCACGGTGTAAATGAATCATAGCTATTTGAAAACCTTTTTCAACTTCCGGTCGGCAGTTTTTCCGGCCGAGTACATCTGAATGCGATATTTTAACATCCGCGAATAAGTTTTCGTAGTCCATATAAAATACGGTTGTCTCGTAAATTCCCTAGTTTTTATAGTTTTGTATGAAAACACTATAATATCTAGATGGGTGCCCTCGCTCGAGTCCATTGTAAAGCGGCTGACAAGTATTTTGTTTGTCATACGAAAACATTCAATATATTCGGCGTATAGCATCCAAATTTTAAAATAGTACAACCTGGGGCATCCCACACAGAGCCCTCTAGTCCCAAAGTAAGCTAAGCTTGTATTATGGGTACCAAACAACTGATACGTCATACTTAAATATCCTTTATAATATATACATGTATAGATATTTTACACCCAGACACGGAATAAATGTTAATGCACAGAATTATTTGTCCTGGGCGGGAATCGAACCCACGACCTTTTGCTCCACTTTTAGGGTCTGCAACCAATCGGTCAGTCAAATTGTATTTATTATGTGGTGATAGCCGAGTGGTAACGAATACGCTTCTTGTTTAGAAGGCCGTGGTTCGAATCGCAGCGCATGTACCAATGAGTTTTTTCTAATTTGTCTACACTGACTGACTGTGTGCTATCAATAGATGACAGTCGTTAAAATCCGAAGACTTATCAATTTTGATCGTAAATAATTTTTAAACTTGTTATTCGTTATCCATTTCACTTCACTTCATCGGCCCATTTTTACCCCAC
Organism: Luffia ferchaultella; assembly: GCA_949709985.1. Taxonomy (NCBI): domain Eukaryota; kingdom Metazoa; phylum Arthropoda; class Insecta; order Lepidoptera; family Psychidae; genus Luffia; species Luffia ferchaultella. The sequence goes on from OX453261.1 coordinate 3,575,160, forward strand.
TGCAAAGGCTTAGGCCTCCCCCAGGGTGATGAGGGTTTGGAGCTTAAACCCACCACGCTGCTCCACTGCGAGTTGGGGATTGTAACGACCGCCATCTATTGACAGCGTTCGGGACCGACTGTTTAACGTGCTCTCCGAGGCACGGAGTCAGTGATAGTTATGTACTTAAGTTAGAAAAACTAATTTGTACACGCCCGGATTTGAACCATGGCCCTATGGCCTTATAAATTTGAGACAGGTTCGTTGCGTTTTGGGCTTTCACGACCCGTTTTGGTTATTATTAAACGTAAATTCTCAACATATCAGAATCGGAATCTCAATCAAGTTTATCCAAAATAAGCTAAAGATTGGCTATCTGTAAGTTATATTTGTTCATAAAATACTGTTTTATGCGAGTAAACAAGACCAAGGCAAATATTATCCCGTCCTAATAAAACAACAATTCGTGGAAAGGATATGAGCTATTAATATATACACTAGCTTTTCGCCCCCGGCTTCGTCCGCGTGGTCTTACCGATGAACCGAGTAGTTAAAAACCCTAACTGCGGAGCTAAGGGTCGCGGATTCGATTCCCACCGGGACAAATATTTGTGTGCATGAGCTATTTGTTCCGTATCTGGGTGCGTAAAATATTTATATAATATATATATTATAAAAAGAATATTTCATTATGTGTATATTAATATCAGTTATCTAGTACCCCATAATACAAGCTTAATACTTGCTTACTTTGGGACTAGATGGGGCAGTGTGAAACGTGTCAAATATTATTATTATTTTTAGAAGACAGTACAACTACACAGAAAAAAGTTTTTGATTAAAAGTAACAAAAAATTTGATTACTGGTTAAGTAACCTAAAAATAATGACAACATAATAACTGAAGTAATCAAACTCAGTTGTACCAGCTTATCAACCGATAGCTTATCACAAATTTTGTTAAAAATTATCAAAGTTTTTTGATGTCGTGATAGCCCAGAGCGCAACGAACCTGTCTCAAATTTATAAGGCCCCGTAGGGCCATGGTTCGAATCCGGGCGTGTACCAATGAGTTTTTCTGACTTAAGTACACAATATCACTGACACCGTGCTTCGGAGGGCACGTTAAGCAGTCGGTCCCGGACGCTGTTAATAGATGGCGGTCGTTACAGTTCCCAACCCGCAGTGGAGCAGCGTGGTGGACTTAAGCTCCAAGCCCCCCTCCCCACCCTAGGGGAGGCCTAAGCCCCTGCATTGGGGTAAAAAATGGGTTGATGATGATGATCAAAGTTTTGCTATTTTCATGTTAACACAACTAGTTTTGTTATCTACTTTTTTCAGTGCAGTAGCACGAAAAAACAACTTCAGTTACTTTCCTACTAAATCTCGTCAATCGGTCACATTTTTTTTTTAATAATCGTCTTAAGGACTTGGATTCAAAGTCAGGCGTTCATCTAACGTCATAAAGGCAAAATAGAGGTCTTTGGATTTTACTGAAAATACAATCTTAGAATCATCGAAGTAATAAAGTTGTGTATTTTAATAAAATATTTCAAAACTGTTATTGAATTAAGTACCACTTTGAAAATACCTCACATTCCCGAATGGACCAGTATTAGTCGATTGTCTGACAAACAAACAGATAAAATATTTTCTTGGTGACACCAAAAATATCATAGAGGGAATAATGAGCATAAGTTTATACCATACCATCCATATAAGCCCATATCATGCGGCGGACTCGCGTAGGGGCTGACTGAAAATCAGTGTTGTGTGCGTGTTCATACACACCTGCAGCGTGTGCTGAGTCAGCTCCTTATTCGTGGCCGTGATTAAATGTGTTTCTTTCTTTCATTATACGCCATTGCAGAGGCTTATAAGAGCTCCCCCCAGGATGCTCTTATTCCGCTTTCCCCCTCCCGCCTCCAAGCACCCTTGCTTGGAGCTTAATCCACCACGCTGTTTCAGTGTGAATTGGTGAATTTTACCGACTGCCATCTAACGATGGCAACCGAGACCGACGACGGCTTAACGTGCCCACCGAGACACGGAGTCAGTGATAATTATGTATCTATTTAAGTCAAAAAAAACTCATTAGTACAATCGCGTTTTCTGGAATTTTCATGACCTTTTTAAGTCGCGCTAAATATTAGTAAACCGGCGTTAGTAGGAGTAGGTACCTCCAATTACTTTTCTTTAACCATTAGAATCATCATCATCATCATCAGCCCATTTTTACCCCACTGCAGGGGCTTAGGCCTCCCCCAGGGTGAGGAGGGGGGCTTGGAGCTTAAGTCCACCACGCTGCTCCACTGCGGGTTGGGAACTGTAACGACTGCCATCTATTGACAGCGTCCGGGACCGACTGCTTAACGTGCCCTCCGAAGCACGGTGTCAGTGATATTGTGTACTTAAGTCAGAAAAACTCATTGGTACACGCCCGGATTCGAACCATGGCCCTGTGGGGCCTTATAAATTTAAGGCAGGTTCGTTGTGCTCTGGGCTATCACGACACTACCATTAGAATAGTATAATTAAATGTTTACTTGTATTTCTCTGCAAGTGAATTGTAAAATGAATTCTTTGAGAAATAAAATTCTTTAGACCTAAACCTAATACAATAGATCTCTAAAACTAACTAGAACTACGTACGGAATATATATATTTTTCATTTCGCGTCCCTTCGGCAATAACTGGCTGACTCGTTCTCAATAATATTGAGCATAAAACTTGTTTTATGTGCGTGTCACGTGTCCACACCTCAGTTTTTTTTTTCGCATTGTGTTTATTTATGAAGGCCTAGTCTGAGAGCCAACTTTAAAAGCTAGTGTCTCATATATATACTGTATTATCGATGAGTGTCTCTATGACGGTCAATTGATAAAGAAACTGCATATATAGGGTGAATCCACAGAGCTGCGAATTAGTCCAATAGAGGAGTAATTCTGGCCATTTAGTTTAAGAAAATTATCACATTTTAGTCATAGGATGAGGAATTGAGACGTGCGGGACGCGTGTATGGCCCACGCACGCGAGTCGTTGCCTAAATGTTTACGTTGTCTTTAGATATTTATTACGTCACAACTAGCTACACGCTACAGAATAATGAAGAGAGAAGCCGTTAATTTTTATTTATTTATTTATGTTAATTAAAACAACAGCTTTAACAACAAAATACAAAAATAAATCTTAATCGAAGAAATATAAAGTCGATAATTGTTTTTACAGATAGTACGTATAGCAGTAGGAAAAACGTTTTTTTTTACAGTCCCTTATAACATATATAGCTGACAAAATTTCAGATTCGAGTATTTTTACAACATGGAGGTTTTTTATGTTAATCATTATTAAATAAATAAACCTTTATTTCGTACTAGGGTCTATAATTCGTTGCCACAGACCAGTCAACCTATAGACCGCGCTTTAATAAACGTCAGTACGAAAACGAAATCGCCAAAAAGTGGCGGGGTGCGGGGAGAGGTCGGCTAGTTTTCATTGGCTCGTTCAAAATTAACAATTTAATGGCTTCCGACGTGCTTCCAACTGACGGCTCACTAGTGACGTAGTTATGTAGTGTCACTACATAGCCTTGGCGAATGCTACTCCCTGTCAAAGCGTGGTCTATAAGGTTGACTTGTCTGTGTTCGTTGCTAACAATAATCTTAAAGCTAATGTAAATACACAATTAAATACAATTATCTGTTAATACCAAATGAAACAAGTGGTATGATTTTAATACAGTAAAATAAAACAAAATTGCCTAGTATTATTTAATCAAACCAATAGCTGTCCCCACCCAGTATTTTTTTAAGGGACAGTCTAGTCTGGCAGCGATCACCTTCAGGATGCTGTTGTTACTACATTGTAGACGTTGCAGGAGAGAAGCCGCTTTCTTCCGCATGATGACATGGAAACCACCAGTGCGAGCCTCTGTCAAAATTCCTGAGGCACTAACGCCATGGCAGTCCCAACAGCATCCTGAAGGCATTATTGAATTGGATTATAAAAAGCATATAGCTATATAAGGTGAGATTTCAGTAACCGGCCAAAATTTTTCTGGATGTTAGGTATCACCAATAGACCTCATTGCGTAAATAAAAAATATGGGTCATATTTTCATAATAAATTATTTTATCTACAGTGTTATTTTATAACGTTTGGTTGCCTTCTTAACGCTATAGTAAACGCGCCCGAGGCCTTGAAGCGGAATGGGGCGGCGGGCATGAATGGTGACTAGAGTTATTGGTTTTTTCGGGAAAGGTTTGTGTAGTCATTTCTCAATATTTTCTTATAGAACGATACTAAAATGAAACAAGACGGCTATCGGTTTTCTACCACAGATCATTATATAAAAATTTGGCTGGTCATTAAAACCTCATCCTGTATATTTTACGGTTACCTTGAAATTGTTCAGGATCAAGATATTAACAGGAATTCTACTATAATACAATGTGCATACATTAACCGCGCAAAATATCTTTTTACATTTTGTACGTGAATAAACGAAAACATGGTACGGCAAATTTGCTTTTATTCCTTGTAATCACATTATGCTTATTATAATAACTTTGCATAAATATGTAATTTTTTTCGTACATACGTATTAATCCTAATAGGAACTAGCCACAGACCAGTCAACCTATAGACCACGCTTTAATAAACGTCAGTACGAAAACGAAATCGCCAAAAAGTGGCGGGGTGCGGGGAGAGGTCGGCTGGTTTTCATAGGCTCGTTCAAAATTGACAATTTAATGGCTTCCGACGTGCTTCCAACTGACCGTTCACAAGAGACGTAGTTATGTAGTGTCACTACATAGCCTTGGCGAATGCTACTCCCTGTCAAAGCGTGGTCTATAAGGTTGACTTGTCTGTGGAATTAGCCCAACTAGCAAATCTGCGTCCTATAAAAGTTGAAAATTTCTGTAGGCGTATATTCGACGCGAATCGAGCGCATTTCATTCAAATTAGTGTTGTAAGAGTAGAGTAAACGCTATGTATGAAACAAATTGGTGTTATAAGCGTTGAGTAAAAGCAAAAAAATACTATTACTGCTTCTATAGCAACACAATTGCATTTTATCGATTATTTGTTCAATAAATGTGGTAGTTAATGGCACCTGAATAGCCCATTATGCCTCATTGTTGGGACTTAGACCTCCCCTCAGAAATAGGGTGCTTAGAGTAAACTTAATCACGCTGCTGAAATGCGGGTTGGTGGATTTGAACGACTGCAATCTATTGATGGCAATCGGGACCGACGGCTTGTCGTGCTTCCGAGGCACGGTGTCAGTGATAGTTATGCATCTAACTCAGTTAATGTTTTTAAAATTACTTAACTGTTATATGTTTAGAAAACTCTTTCATAAAAAAAATATAAGAAAATTAGTTTTCTATCCTATAATTGCTAAACTGCAAAATTTTGCATTGTAATTTGTATTTCCAAGTTGAAAACCAAGTCCAACTTGCTCCAGTTTTCCCATGAAAATAATTTACAGAAAAAGTCACTGAAAAGAATGATGGATAGCTCTGTGAAAGAATCCACTAAAAGGGGTGAATTGAAATGTATTTTACTAAAAAAAAGTAGCAGGTAAATTTCGAGTTCGTGAATAGGACGTGTTAATGGCTTTCAATATTAAAATTCAATGAATGGAAATCATTAGCTAAGTACATTTTAAATTTTTCTTTTTATTTAAATTCACCACAAAGAACGGGTATTTGATGAAAACCACTTTTTCTTCTATTTCATAAAAAAAATTAAAAAAATAAAAGATATTTTTCGTCTGTTTTTCGAATTAATAATAATAATACATGGGACATCCCACACAGCGCCATCTAGTCCCAAAGTAAGCAAGTATTATGCTTGTGTTATAGGTTACTAGACAACTGATATACATATTTAAACATTTTTTTAAAATATATACATACGTAGATATTTTACGCCCAGACACGGAACAAATAGACATGTTCGTGCACACAAATATTTGTCCCGGGCGGGAATCGAACGCGCGACCTTTGGCTCCGCAGTTAAAGTCTTTAACCACTCGGCCAATCAGTCAGTAATGAGAGTGAATTGATATGAAAGTAAAAAGCGGCTAAGTGCATGTCAGACTCGTACAAGAAGGGTTCTGTACCACCGTACAATACTTATAAAAAAACACGTTTATTGTATGGGGACTTTTTAATTTTGTAACTTAATTTAATTTTTTTTTAATTAAATAAATTAGCCATACAAGACACGTGTTTTTTCGACGTTTTTAGTGATTGGCGGTTATGAGTTCATTGCTTGTACTTAAATTTTTCATGAAGTAAGTATGTACTTTTGTGACTGCTATAGCTAAAAATAATAAAAATAAAATTACAACCCATCCCATCATCAAAAACGTCGGAAAAAATACTTTTCTTATACGGAGACCCCCTTAAATTTTAACTTTATTTTATTTAGAAAGTATCGAATGTCAAATGAGTCGGCCTCGTTCCTAATTATAATAATAATACCTCGGACATCCCACACAGCGCCATCTAGTTCCAAACTAAGCAAAGCTTGTATTATGGATACCAGACAACTGATATAAATACTATAATATTTACATATATAGATTATTTTTTTCACACCCAGACACGGAACAAATAGACATGTTCATGCACACAAATATAAGGCCATGCGGCCGTGGTTCGATTCCGGGCGTATACTGATGAGTTTTTTCTGACCTAAGCACATTAACTATCACTGTCTCGCACTTAGGCACGCCTCGGACAGCACGTTAAACAGTCGGTCCCGTTTGCTGTCAATAGATGGCGGTTATTACAATCCGCTAACCCGCATTGGAGCAGCGTGGTGGATTTACGCTCCAAGCCTTTCCATCTTGAGTGGAAGCCTAAGCCTTTGCAGTGGGGTATGAAAGAGCTGATGGAATGAAATGCACACAAATATTTCTTTCGGGCGGGAATCAAACCCGCCATCATTGCCTTCGCAGTTAGGGTCTCTTACCACTCGGTCATCAATTAAAACAGACACCGCGCTCTCTATTTATGCTATACGCTTCTGTTAATTTTATTACTCTATACATAATTATTATTGTTATCTCACAGTCTTAAATCAACACAATACCTAAGAGATTGTATTCTATCATATAAACAGAGTTTAGATGTATCATATACACAATAAACGTTGAAATTAGTATTCGGTTATATCAAAATGGAATAACTTAATGTAAATTGGTTTGGAGGACTGCGCTTTGCAAATTCATTCTGTGAGTCGCCTGCGAATAAAATATTGACTGTATTCTTCGATCGTATGTTATTTGGATCCACAAGAATTAAACGTCCGAGAAATTTGAAATATATTTCGAAATATTATAAATTCAGTATAAAATCGGAATGTAATTAAAATTTGATATTGAATAGTCGTGAATGCTGAAGTCTAGATTTTGAGCTAAGTATACCTACAGGGTTATTGAATTCGCGTCCATTTTTATCATTTTCGTAAGAGAGATAATATATGACCAAGTTCTGTTTTAAGAAAAAAATTTAATTTTGAAATAGAATTGAATTGAATTGAGTTGAAGAAATGAATTGAAAAATTAAAATTTATCGCCACAAAATAACTTTTTTTAACGTATTGGGTTACCACCTCTAAGGAACTAAATTAGTGTAATATTCATATAACTTTTAAAACTAATTAACATAAAGTACGAATTGACTAGGATCGAATTGACTCTAACTAGCTGTTGCAAGATGGCGAATTTCAGTCCGAGTTTTAGTGCGCGACGTCCCCGTGCGTCGGTCTCCACCCCGCTAAATCCCCGCGTGCCGGTCTTCAACCCCGTGAAACTGCGTAATGTCAGTGACATTTATGACTATTAAAACCAAACGCTGCTGTCAAATTAGTTTACTCTATGTTAATTAAATTATTACAAATCACTAATTTAAATTGTTCTAAATAAACTAAATTGTTTACAGAAATTAGGAACAAATATGACTTTAGTAACATACTTAAATGTTTATAAATATACAAAACTATATTTTACATATGAAAATTTATAATGCTTTGTTTACTCTTCAATTATAAATGTATGTATTATTAATCAACTACAACTTTATTGTAAGTTTTCCTAAATAAATAAAATAAAAATTAAATATCCACCACGCCTGTTATGTCACTCTCCAAAGTAGGTTAGTATTCTATAAGTAGAACATCTTCGCGATAAATAGGCAACACAAGTGAGAAGAAGCGGTGCGGTGGGACAGAGGACGCTTCCCAGCGATCACTGCCGCGAGCATCGGGAGAGTAGACAAAAAGGTTTAGTCAATTACTAAAAAAAGGTATTAAAATGTCACAGAAATTTACGTGTGTCTAATAGATTTGATGTATCAGTGAAACCACGAACAAAAAGATATTTGTTCATAGCTACGCTATGTCGACATCCCCGCACGTGTGTTTCGCACTAAATATTTGTAAATCGGCGTTACTATCGAAGACGACTTACTTACTCGGGGCTGCTCGCTCCAAGAACTTTGCTCCAAACCTGTGTGTGTTGTGCGTAAGAAAAAGCAGTGTGTCGCGGCCTATTACAAAAAATCGAGTACAGCAATTTTTTTCAATGAGGACCCCTGCATGCAAACAACTGCACGCCCGATTTACCGCGCAGATGATGTGGGTTGGGACAACACAGAAGATACAACCTGATCGGCTAAAAGAAGATGATTTGATGCGTGGCTGCCTTTAACGGACGGTATCTTAAGGGCGCCGCCTCGCTCGGCGTATCAATTAGATTCAAGTACAGGGCCAACACATGTCAATCCCTCGGTAAGAGAGAGTACCTACTGCGAGTGCACCGGTCTTTGAGATAGTAATAAAATTTTGCATGACAGTAAATAAGTGAACAATAATTTAAAAAAAAATTTGTGTTTTACTATATTTTGATCTTCAGTTGAACAACTTTTACAGTGTATTACGAAAATGTAAAAACCATTATTCTTAATTCAAAATTTCTGCTGCAATAACGATCAACTTTAGATGTCAATAGTGCTAACAAATCATTTTACACTTTAATCCTTTGTAATAAAGGTTGTATTTCAACGACAACATTTAAATTAGAAATCCTATGTTTTACCATTCGAAAAAATGGCGACTGTCTAAATAAAGCTAGTATACCGATCTCGCTTATGAATCGGTAGTACACTGTGTATCCATTATTTATAAGATCGAAAGTTGTACGTCTTGGTTCGTAATAACGAAGTATTTTGCATAATATCTTGATATTGTTTCTGTTACTCTTTGTTGCTCAAGTTTAAACATTTTAAGACGCAGTTATAAGTAACTGTGTTCTAATTAAGAAATGGGAATGAATGTTATAAAAAAAATCGAGTCCGAATTGTATTTAGTGTATGTGCTCCTTAGTCGAAGGCCATGGTTCGAATCCCAGGGCATAGACGAATGAGTTTTTTCTAACTTATGTACATAACTATCATTGACTCTGTGCATCAGAGAGCACGTTAAGCCGTCGGTTCCGGTTGCCGTCAATAGGTAGCAGTCGTTACAATCCAGCAACCCGCAATGGAGCAGCGTGGTGGATTAAGCTTCAAGCCCCCTATTCCCGAGGGGAGATGTAAGCCCCTCAATGCGGCGTTAATATGCTGTCGCTATGTTGTGTTCCTTAGCACAAACGAATATTTTCTATTGGTGAAAGCTTTATTTTTTTTATTTTTTATTTTATTTTTATTTAATAAATTCATAAAATAGATAACAATCAATACAGCACCAACACAGCTTAAAACAATTTAGTTTAATCTAGATTTGCAATCAGATATGTGAACATAACATTTTCAGTGTTGCATGAGTATGAGCAAAATATAGAGCGTATATTTCACTCAATACAACATTTTGTGGCGAGAACTGACTAATCGGTGAAGCTAGAGGTCCCGGGTTCGATCCCAGGTCGGGTCAGTATTTATATGATGAATATTGATACTGGTACCGGGTCTTGGTTGTTATATGTAAATGGTGTTTTCGCTTGGTACCTACCCAAAATACAAGCTAATGCTTAGTTTGAGGCCTAAACGTTGTTGTCATGTATACGCTATTTATTTACTTATTATTATTTATAAAGAGGAAAAATTTTATTTTTGTTTACTACTGATAAATTAAAAAACTTCTTAACTGATTTTGAAAATTCTTTCACCCATAGAAAGCTACAATAGTTCACATACAATATTTAAGTATGTATATCAGTTGTCTATTATCCCATAATGCATGCTTGCACCTTAGGACTAGTTGGCGCTGTTAGGGATGTCCCAGGTATTACGATTGGGGGTCACCAGTTATAAGGGTTTTTTTATTAAATGGGGTTCAACTTCTTATGAAAATTGACATCCGTCTGACTATATTACTTATTGAAAGAAGAGAAGTCTGTCGTGTTCTCAGCCGCGCCTCGCCGACCAGCAGAATGTTGTAGTTAAACAAAAACTGAGTGCGGTGCTGTGGTTTTAATGGTAAAAATTCGAATCTTTACTAGGTATTTTAAATGATTTATGAAGTGACGTTCCGCTATTTGATTGGCTTGACGTGTTCGACAGTTTTATGTTTTGGCCAATCAGAAAACATTTTGTGTGAATCGACGTCCATAGTATTCAGGCCATACAATGACCGGTGTGTTTAGTCAGCAAGGAATATTGTTTTCTTTTCAAATTGTTTAATGATAAAAAAAATGAGCGGAAACTGTTGCGAAATCGAGGTCACCGATTTGCACTTTAGTGTAAGCGGTCAATACTTATATATATATATTATTTTATTTTTGTTAAATTATATGACTGACCGGTTCGCCGAGTGGTTAGAGACCCTAACTGCGGAGCCGAGGGTCGCGGGTTCGATTCCCGCCCGGGACAAATATATGTGTGCATGAACGTGTCTATTCGTTCCGTGTCTGGATGTAAAAGTATCTATATATGTATATATTATATAAAAAAAGAATATTTAAGTATGTATATCAGTTGTCTGGTACCCCATAACACAAGCATAATACTTGCTTACTTTGGGACTAGATGGATTGTGTGGGATGTCCCAGATATTATTATGATTATTATTATTATTATATCATGTTTATTCTACACTGGTTTGTAAAAATCATCTATATTACATTTCCGTACCCATGTTTTAAATCTTATGTATTCGACCAACAAATGTTGAATGCAGCGGACTAGAAGGCGCATGGTTGTCAAACACACCTTTGTATTTACTATAAACCGGTAATAGTACGTAACTAGTTGTGACGGATGATACTCAAAGACCTAGACACGGCACAAACGTTTAGGTAACCAATCGCGTGGGCCGTACACGCGTCCCACAATTTACCTTCCTCGTCCTTTGGCTTAAATGTAATAACTTTGGTTCTCGAACTAAACGGCTACCATTACACTTCTATTAAAACAATTCAAAACTCGGTAGTATTCGACCAATTCTAAACTTTTTGTTACAACAAAAATGTTATTTGTACCAAAATTAAATAAAGGTTTGCAAAGCTTCCTAAAAAATGAAACGACATTTTTTTTTTTCATAACACGACTTTTCACTTCATTTAAATTACTGAAAAGCAAATGGCGAGAGCAGCTTTAAAAATCCGGTGAAGGGTGTGTCGAAAGACACAAAAGTTGAATTGTGTAGCTGTCAGTTTTGGGATGGTAATTGTATACTTTGTGTCTGATAGCCCAAGCGCGGCGAACTTGTTTCAAATCTATAAGGCCATGTGGCTGTGGTTCGAATCCGGGCGTGTACCAATGAGTTTTTTTCTGATTTAAGTACATTAACTATCACTGACTCCGTGCCTCGGAGAGCACGTTAAACAGTCGGTCCCGGTTGCTGTCAATAGATGGCAGTCGTTATAACTTGCCAATCCGCATTGGAGCAGCGTGGTGGAATTAAGCTCCTCCAAGTCTCCTCATCTTGAGGGGAGGCCTAAGCCCTTGCAGTGGGGTATAAAAAGGGCTGATGGAATGGAATGGAAAATAGTGTATTTAGTCAGGTAAAAAGTATTATAAACAAAGACACATTTGCATTTATAATATTAAAATATTACGTGGGACAGCCCACACAGCGCCATCTAATCACAAACTAAGCAAAGTTTGTATTATGGATGCTAGACAACTAACATACATACTCTTCATAATACATATTCTTCATAATATAATAGCTATTTTACCCCGGTAGGGAACAAATAGACATGTTCATACATACAAATATTTGTCTCGGGCGGAAATCGAACGCGCGACCTTTGCTTCTGCAGTTAGGGTTTCAAACCACTCAGCCTATAGGTCAGTCAGTAGTATTAGGATTTATGACAATTTCGTAAGTTGTCTTATTTTATTTCGTTCTGATATCCTACTTATGAATTTTTAGCATGTATTTTAAACATTTCTATTGTAATTGAAATAAATGGATTTTTTAATTAAAAGCCTTTATTAGACTGGGCATAAAAAAAACTACATTTTGTACAGGTGTACCTTCCCATCAGTTGTCGTCGTTTGCATACGAAATACCATTTTTACATTCAGCCGGCTGCCGCCGCCACGCGATCGCTGAACGTTTTTGTTGACAGCAAATACGTACACTCCACTGCAATAAAGTATCGAGATTTAATTTTTATTTTCAAACGAAACAATTAATGTGTGCATATGTTACAAACTGTACTTCTAAACCCAAACTAATAAGAATATATAGACAAGACGCCACGAACAAAAAAAACCGGCTAAGTGCGAGTCGAAGTCGCACACGAAGGGTTCTGTATCACCGTACAATATAAAAAAAACACGTTATGTGTTGGGACCCCCTTTAATTTTTAATTTAATTTAATTTTTATTATTTTGTTGTTATAGCTATAAGGGCATTGACCGCTCATACTAAAGTCCAAATCAGTGACCACAAAGTCGCAACATTTTTCGATCATTTTTCACCGTCATTTAATTTTATTGAAAAACAATATTTCTGCTAGGTCAGTACACGTAACATCGCACGGCCCAAATACTTTGGACTCTCGGATGACACCAAACGTTTTCTGATTGGCCAATTACAAAATACAAAACATATAAAATACCTAGCAACAATATGAATTGTTACCAATAGAAACACCACCGCACCGCACTCAGGTACGCAAGTCCTTGTCCAGACTTGTGTTCTATAATATTGTAAATATATTTTGTATAAAGTTTATTAAATTTATTTTATTAGTAAATTCAATATTGTTTTACTGTAACATCTACTGGTCGGCGAGCCGCGGCTGAGGACACGAAAACCTTCCCTTCTTAATACAAGAGTCAGACAGATGTCAATTTTCATAGGAAGTCCAACCATCTCGCTAACCCCCTATATAGCGGCCATAATAGTATATACTTTATGAAAATTTCATTGAACTTAATTTCATTTTTATTACTAGCTTTCCGCCCGCGGCTACGCTCGCGTGGACTACACAGTTGTACCGGTACTTTTTTTCCTGGTATAAAAGTAGTCTATATCACTCTTAATCTTACAACCTACATCTATGCAAAAAATTATAGCGGTCCCGGAACAACTGTGTAGTCCATGCGAGCGGAGTCGCAGGCGGAATGCTAGTATTTTTATAAATTATAGCTTATGTGTTATTTTATGTATAACCTATATTATTGTAAAGTTTCATGAAAATTCATTCAGTAATTTTTGCGTGAAAGTGTAACAAACATCCATACATACAAACTTTCGCGTTTATAATATTAGTTAAGTTTTACTGTCATAGCGGCCATAGTAGTACACAATCTGTGATAAATTCAAGTTTCTACCTACAGATGATACAGCCCTGTGACAGAAAGACGGACGGATGGCTAGCAGAGTCTTAGTAATAGTATTCCCATTGGTACCCTTTGGGTACAGAACCCTAAAAATGAAGAATTAAAACCTTGCCTCTTTGCTTGTCCACGAAAAACGCACATAGGTTTATGAAAAAATATTGCCGATTGCGTTTAGTGGTATTGCGGTAGGAGGTGTAATATAAAAGAGTTTAAATGCCGTCGTGTATTGTGAAATGGTATACATAGTCTGTCCAGAAAAATAATGAATACAGAAATGAGGGAATACGAGTAGACTACCATAATACATATTAAGCAATAATTTTCCTTTATGTCAAATGTCAAACATAACACCCAACAGCTTAGTAGTATGTATCCAGACCAGTTAGCCAAGTGGTTGGAGACAGCTACAAAACTCGCGGGTTCAATTCCCGCCCGGGACATGTCTATTCGTTTTGTGTTTGGGTGTAAAATATCTATTACATGTATGTATTATAACGAATATTGAAATATGTATAGCACTTGTCTAGTACTCATAATACAAGCATAATACATGATTACTTTGGGACTAGATGGCGCTGTGGGGGATATCCCAGGTATTATTATTATTATTTATAGGTTATACTGCTTGTTTTTCACTTTTCAGTTAACGTTTTTTTACGGAATCGTGTTTATTTATTTTTATAAATTTTCGTCGAGTGTACAAATACACCTACGCGTAAACTCGTAATTCCTCGCGCCTGGATCACGTTCCGAAGTCATTTATAAAAACGTCAACTTAATGACGTCATCTAGGTGACACTACCAGCTTTTGTATTAAATTGAGGTACGATTTTTAGTATTAGACGACGAGACCTTATAACGAGGTTCGTTACTAAGGTTCTGTTACTGCGACGTATATTCATGAAACCAGTCAAGTGCGAGTCAGACTCGCTCACGAAGGATTCCGTATACCAAGCTTCGAATTAGTTCAATATATTTATCGTTCGAGGACCCAAGTTATCAAATTTGTGCCAAGGGGTGAGGAAGGGAGATTGTGGGACGCGTGAATGGCCCACGCGATTGGTTACATAGATAGACAAGACATGTATAATAATATTTATTTCCTCCACAATTGTTTACAAATCATGTTACATACATTAGAGCTTATGACAAAAAATTGTAAATTATTGTGGAAGACTGGACCCTAACCTAGGTCAAGCCTCTATTATAGGTATCCAGACGCCCACCCCTTGTTATTTAGGTACATTTAGTTACGGCAATTAGTTTATACAAAAGCAAATACGCTTCAAAATAACAAACCGAGACAAGATGCCGAGCATAAAGAGGCGGTATACATTTTATGCATGCATTTATTGTATTTGAGGGGGAGGGTGTATATGCGTGTGTGGGTGTCTGTGTACATAGATGTTTTTGTTGTGTGTAGATTTTTGAATATTGCCCGTCACAACTAGTTACATAATACATTAAAAAAAAATCTCTTAAACCAAGTAAATATGATTTCGTGTCTAACGAAAATAATATTCTCTGGTGAAGTTTGTCTGAAGAAATATTTTATTTATTTTGTGAGAATATATTTTTTTGGTTAATATACAGGTGAGGTTTTAATGGCCAGCCAAATTTTAATATAAATGACCTTTGATAAAAATCCATTGACCGTCTTGTTCCTTTTTAGCATCGTTCAATAGGAAATTATTCAGTTAATACTACGTAAACCTTTCCCAAAATTATCCAAAATACTAGTCACCATTCACGAGGGCGCCAGTGCACGTGCACGGGCCCGGCCTCATGCTCCATGCCCCGCCCTTTCGCTCTATGTAAGTAGATTGTAGCCAAATTTTGGTAAAAAATATTTAGGATATAATTATTGATTATGAATATTTGACCTATATTTTTATTTACGTAATGAGGTCTATTAGTGGTACCTAAAATCTAGAAAAATTTTGGTTGGTTACTCTAAAATCTCAACCTGTATATGAAATCATATTTTCTTGGTTAGAGAAATATTTTTTTCTGTGTATAACATGAAAAGTAAACACCGATTAAGAAAATTCTAAGTTAATAAAGTTGACAAAAGTCGGCTTTTGAGTCGTTGAGTCTAGCAAGCTTGCATGCGTTTTCTAATAACTACAATCAAAGTTCGGTGCTTCCGTACCACCGTACAATATTTAACACTTTTTTTAATGATTTAGTAAAAAAAACAAGATATGTATAATATCAATATGTGATTAATATTATTAATTTAATACCTATGTAAAGTAATTGTCTATTTACACATACATTTGTGAAATATCATATACTAGGTATTTAAAATACCTATTACGTATAAATGAGATTTTGGTTTAAAAGAAAAAGACAGGAAAAACCATTTCAGTTTTTTAAAATCTACTATCAATTTATTGTCATACTAGTGGTCATACCCGGCTCTGCTCGAGTGGACTACAGAAACGTTCCCCTTCCCATTCCCTCCACTACCTCCTCCTTTTCATCCACGTTACTCGTTGATAATGTGGCTTTCTATAAGTGATTTTTTTTAATCAGTGTACAACTGTGTGGTTCACGCAAACAAAACCGCGATCATAAAGATAATATCTTTATAAATTATAGCCTATGTGTTATTCTGATGTACAAGCTATATTATTGTTAAGTTTCATTAAAATTCATTCAGTAGTTTTTGCGTGAAAGTACAACAAACATCCATACATACAAACTTTCGCGTTTACATCTAATATTAGTAGGGTGAAGACATTTTTTTTTAAATATTTTCCAAAGAGATATATTTTTAAATATCGGTCAATTTAAACGTATCTGGGTCAAAATCAGTTAAGTTCGCGCGTTTGATAGATTTATGTTAGTTCCGAAATCACTAGTTATATTAGTTTGAAACTTGGGCTGTATAAGCGCTTAATTTCATCAAAACTATGAGTGCTAAAGGCGCTCGTATTGTTGCAGTTTCGAAGTAGGACACCCTGTTGTAAAACCAAACGAATCCGATTAGGTACTTCAACTTTCGATGTATATAATTATTGTTAATAATAATAATATCTGGGACATCCCACACAGCGCCATCTAGTCCCAAAGTAAGCAAGTATTATGCTTGTATCATGGGGTACTAGGCAACTGATATACATATACTTAAATATTCTTTTTTAATAATATATACATATATAGATACTTTCACACCCAGACACGGACGGAACAAATACACATGTTCATGCACACAAATATTTGTCCAGAGCGGGAATCGAACCCGCTACCCTCGGCTCCGCAGTTAGGATCTCTAACCAGTCGGCCAACCGGTCAGTCAAATTATAAAACCACGAGTAATAATTCGTAAACAATTTTAGTCACATAAAACATAAACGCTTTTTCTATGGTAGGCGCCGCGACGGCTACAATATCAGTGCTTGAAGTAAGCATGCAGCTCATTTAAAAATCTTGTTATTCTGTCATGTACGCATTGTCACTATTATAGTAGTTTTAAGCATTCAATATTTTTTTAAGTTAGTATAATATAAAATATCAAAGAAAGTTTTTTGCCGGTTCTTCTCCTTCTATTATTTGGGAACCGGGGATAAATGCATCTTGATTTTGAAACAATTGTGTGCAAATACATGTAACATTGAATTAATAAATTTGTATTTTGAGCTTTTGCAAAACAGTCAGCTTTGTAAGTCAAAATCAGCAGTTAATAATTCATATTTGAGAAATTAAATTTTAAAACCACATTATTGTTTACTGAAGTGATTTAATGTCTATCATTCATTGATTTTATCGGTTGAAATGGTGTCATAAAGCTACAGAGGTTTTTTTTTAATTAAATTAAATTTGTGCCAGTTTGATTCCCTACTAAGACAAATGACTTTTGAAAATTCCATGAATGCAGAGAAAATAAAAATAATCTTTAATATTTACGCAAACCTCCAAAGCCATATTATTGTTGTTGTTGTTGTTTTAACGTATATACTACTGTGAAATGAAATTCGTAAAGGAAATACATGTACTTATCGTCTTGTAATTACATTTGATGTGTAATTTAACAAAATGTTTAAAGCAACCAATAATTATAGCTTCTGGCCTGTTAATTCTTTGAGTCTGTCATTTTGCTTAGGTTTCCATTTGCAGTATGAAACCAATATACAAAAGTATATTGCCGCGTTGCTACTTTTAAGAGTAAAGCAGGAAGAGGAATTGTATATAGAGCGGGGTTCACAGAAAAGGTTAGATTTATTTTATTGGTTTTTTTTTTCAATTTATATATATATATATATATATATAAATTACATATACTATATATATATATATATATATATATATATAGTATATGTAATTACATATCTAAGATAGAAATATATTTTAGATATATAGATAACTAGAAACGGTTTTTTTTAATACAAGAAATATGCTTAAATATTTATTTACAATAAATTAAAGACTACAGTTTGACCGAAACATAAGAATATAGATGCGTTCCATTTTTAAATTTAAAACTTATATAGTGACCTACGTACACGCAGCTTAAAAGCTGTATATACTAAAAGCTGCTCGTCCATGGAATGTAAAAGCTGAAAAAACATGTGTGAAAACGTCGCACTCCAATATACAAAACGACAAAGAGTAGGCTGGGAGCTGGCGGTATTTTCGCTATGTAATTTTTCGATGGTTTCCTGTTTAGTATTTGCGCTGTTACGTATATTTTATTTGTTTTTGTTTTGACGTTAATTTAATGAACATCTTTTTCGTTGTACCGTGGGGCAGCCCAGAAAAAAAGCGCAACGAAAAACATGTACTTTTGTTATGTATTATTAATAGTTGTGTTGTCCTAAATTTTAAAAGTTATAATAATGATTTTTATATCGTTGTAAAGAGCTATTTGCCGACTAAACAAACATATAAATTTGATCGTCCCTCCATATCCCGTGTGACGTCATAGACGACGCGAATAAGCGCTAAAATGAGGACTTGCGCGGGCGCTGCTCAGTTTAACCCGCGATGACATGAAAACCCTGTGCTGGATATAAACCAAATAAACTATAGTAGGTATATTGATACTCATATATCAATGTACAAATTAAAGTGCTTGAAGCGTCCCGGTGCAAAGGGTTTCCATTTGCTGCACAACTTGTTCGTTGATATATTCTTGCAGGTTATCTTTATGACTACGCTCCGACAAATAAAGATAGGATTTTATGTTTCATTATAAACTTATTAATACAGCAGCAGTAAACTTTGAAACGTTGAAAAATCGTAAAGAAGTTTAAGCCAACGTCTCTTGTACTATAACCGATGCACCGAATAACAATTCGCACTTCATCAGAATTTCAGATTTGCATCAGCCTCATATGGTTTTGGGCCATCGACGCATCATCTATTATTCAAACATGAAGAGTTTAATATTTATTAATTATTTTTCCATATTTTGAAAGAAAGAAAAAAGAAAAAAAAATTATTTTGTACACTTACAATAACAAAGCTATAAACACACTACATTTATAAGCGTCTAATCACTACATATTATAAAATAAAGTCCCCCGCTGTGTCTGTCTGTCTGAACGCGATAAACTAAAAAACTACGAAATGGATTTTCATATGGTTGACATCAATGGACGGAGTGATTCAAGAGGAAGGTTTACGTATATAATTTATTAATGTTTTATGAACATTTGTTGAAATATGACGATTATTTTTGAAGACGTCGGAAAAAATCAAGCCGACTGGGAACTTTCATCGAAAACGCTGCCTATTCCTTTTGAGATACCTATAACAAAACAATGTATGAAGGAATTATTCAACTTTTAAAAGACTAAAGAAAAGTCTGGTATAGTATACATCTATCTTTTATGGATAGCTTACTATATCTATTTTTATGTTTAAAAATTGATATCATATGATATGATGTGGTAATTGGAAAGCAATTTGTAAGGATACAATATTAATCTTTATCAAATGAAATACGTTAGGTATTTACCTTCAGCATTTCATTCACATTGCTCTGTCTGTCCATACAATTTAAATTAATATCTTCGAAGTTATCGCGAAATAAAACTATCGCGTGACAAGTGGCGGCCCCACACCGACGCGACACACGTGATGTAAAGTTAGGCAGAAGTTATCAGTGGTGTATGCAAAAAAATATTTTAGTTTGTTTTTATTCGGTGGTTTTTTTATATATATTCTTTACTATTTCAAATTTTAAATTTTAACAATATTGGAAATAAAATACTTTTAAAAAATCTAATCTACATGTTCGACGCAACAAGCTGATACGATACTACGACAGAAAAAAAAACATTACGGCGTATATGCTTTGTGACTCGTGCGAAGCCGGGGCGGAACGCTAGTGTAAAATATAGCGAGCGGAAATAATGCAGAACGAAACACGCCCATGATTAGGTGTGTAATTAATGTGTTTCTCTCGCAATGTGTAAATAAAAACGCCCGAAAATATATTAGCGTAACTCATGCAACGTTATACGGTACCTGAAATAGAGTAGAAATAATCAATTCCATTCTTCCAGGCCATTATACCTCACTGCAGTAACTTAGGCCGGGGTGAGAGGGCTTGGAGCTTAATCCACCAATCTGCTCCAGTGCGGGTATAGTCAGAAATAATCAATCGGCTAATAATACGCTAGTTGACTATTTAAAAAAAATGATATGAAAGTGTCTCCAAATATATAACAGTGAAAATTCAAAAAAATATCATTATTAACAAAGTTATTAATGTTTAATATGTCCTGTTAGACAGAGAAGGCGATACAACACGGAGTACCTATGTGTGACGTCAGGCCATTTAAAATAATGTAAAATTTCGTTTTGCAAGAAAGAGACAAAGATAAAAGTTTAAGAGCTCATAATTTCCATATTCTTCATCCGAATATAATTTTGTTTATAATTATTGTTGTAGTATAAAGTCTATCTTTATATTTTATTTATAAATGTAACATATTTAAAATTAGTCAAATATATATAACCATCTTGTGGTAGACCCGCGCTAAGACGGCGTGTGTTTAAATCCACGGCGAATAAATAAACTGAAACTGAACTTATAACTGAAACTGAAACTGTGACTGAAATTATGAGTAAAAATGCAACAGACACAGACACGGGAGAAGGTCTAATACCAAGAAAATATGATATTATTTCATATACCTATTTGGTGTTCGACTGAACGCAGTCCATACTTATAGAGCATGTAGAGAACG
Organism: Luffia ferchaultella; assembly: GCA_949709985.1. Taxonomy (NCBI): domain Eukaryota; kingdom Metazoa; phylum Arthropoda; class Insecta; order Lepidoptera; family Psychidae; genus Luffia; species Luffia ferchaultella. The sequence continues at coordinate 3,596,151 of OX453261.1, forward strand.
AAACAAAAAGTAAAAAAAAAACTTTAAACATTTTTTTCTCAGTAACCGTTAGTTTGCGCCATCGAATCACTTAGAACTTTTTTTAGTTCAGTAAGCCCCACATGCTATGTAAGTTTGAACTACGCTCAGCCGAACACCCTATACTAAAGAGGATGTATTCTCGAAATGTAATAATAATAATTCAGTAAGTGCCACATCCTTTATTATAGTTGGATTTAATTACTGTATGTGCATTAAATTTGTATTCAGTACTCAATGTAGATTGCAACTACGGATGCATTAGCCAATCAGTGCATCGCATTTAGTGTGGGTTGCCCCTCGCACCCCACTTCAGTTACGGTTCTATGAATACAGTTTACCTTTCTGCTTTCAGACACTCAAGTCATGGAATTTTAGCAATACATTTGGTATACATTGCTTCTCAAATAATCATATAAAAATGCAAACATTATTCAAAAGTAATAATAATACCTCGGACATCCCATACAGCGCCATTTAGTTCCAAACTAAGCAAAGCTTGTACTATGGATACTAGACAACTGGTATAAATATTTAAATAATCTTTACAATATTTACATATAAATAAATTTTTTTATACCCAGACACATGATATAGTTATCCTTTATCCTTTTATTACCTTATCCCAGTATTTGATGACATCACAGGGATAATTTCCACGTCAGACGAATTTTCATAAACATCTGGGAAATTCATAAATAGTTTAAAAAATATTTTTTTTTTGAGAGGTTATTCTAAAACCTTATTTCTTTTCGTTTAAGCCCATTGGATAATATTTTCTTTTTAAAACCTCTACATCAACCCCATTTTTACCCCACTGCCGGGGCTTAGTCCTCCCCCAAGGTGAGGAGGGTTGGAGGGTTGGGCTTGGAGCTTAAATACGCCACGCTGCTCGACTGCGGGTTGGGGATTGTAACGACCGCCATCTATTGACAGCGTCCGGGACCGACTGTTTAACGTGCTCTCCGAGGCACGGAGTCAGTGATAGTTATGTACTTTAGTCAGAAAAACTCATTGGTACACGCCCGGATTGGAACCATGGCCCTACAGGGCCTTATAAATTTGAGACAGGTTCGTTGCGCTTTGGGCTATCAGGACACACATTTTTAAACATGAAAAGCGTCAAAAAATATATCAATATTATTATCCAGCCTGTGTAACCCATGTGTAAATTACAGTTTCTAAAATAGGTTAGATTACTGCCCAAATTAATCATGCATTGAGGATATGAGAAAACCGTCTTTACAGTTGATTTAGGGTAGCTTAAGAAGCTTACTTAATACTCTCAAAAATTATTGACGTCCTACTAACTTTCCTTCGTTTCCTTACCATATCCGCCCATTATGTTCCACTGCAGGGGCTTAAGCCTCCCCTCGGGATGACGGTGCTTAGATCTCAATCCACCACACGGCTCCAGTGAGGGTTGGGTTCGGTTCCTTATTTAAGTGCCTAGCTAATAGAAGGTAGGCACTTAGGCTGTCTTACCGAAACTACACTTAAAGTAAGTCGTTACTTAGCGTAAAGTGTACGTTTGCCTCGAGGTCCGGTACAATATTAATTTTAATAAAGAAAAATTGCCATCATTAGATGGCAGTCGTTAAAATCCACCAACCCGCACTGGAGCAGCATGGTGGATCAAGTATTTTAGGTCCAAGCCCCCGCGGTAGGGCATGATAGACTAATTTAGTATATTTATATAACAACATACACAATATTTAGGGTTACCATTCTACAATAGGAAATTTAACATTTTTTTTTGGTCAATTTTATTGAAAGGTTGTATAGGGCGATTCGTAAATCTGATACGATCCGCCCAAGGTCCTTTTGCGGCTTTAATGAAATTTATTTCCGTCGCTGATTTCGGGAAAATAATTATGTCTTGGACAACGATATTTATTTATAGATACGTTACCTTCGTACTTCGCTAATTAAAGGAACGGGTCACACGTACACATTAATTACATTACATTAATTACAGACAATAATTAAATTACTTTAATTACGCGTTACAATTTTATTACTTTACATTAAATACACGTCCGCATTGTAGAAAACGAAATTTTTCTTCCTTTTTATTTTATAACATTGAAGATTATACTGTCAGCGTTGTATTCAGATCCGCCGTAAAGTTTGACGCGATCTCTACCTAATTGTGGTGACGCGTATTTTTTCATTCTCGGTTTCTTCGTATTTATGATGATCTCGATCAACTTTCGCTCTAGTGATGGTGAACCATCATATATGTCGAGACCTTTTTTATTAAGAACGCGTAGAGGTATCAAGTTGAAACTAATATCTAGTACATAAGTCTCCGATCCCTAGGAATTGTAAGAAAATTGAATTTCTAAGTCACCCCAATAAAAAAAAATAGAGTTATTTGTGCCGCATATTTTGACACTACCAAGTAAATCAAATGTCGTGATAGTCGAGTGGTGGCGAGTCCGTATATATTTTGTTTACAAAAACCGGCATGTACCAATCAGTTTTTCTGATTTAACTACATAATTATCACTGACTCTGTGCCTCAGAGAGCGCGTTAGACTGTCGGTCTTGATTGCCGTCATTAGATGGCAGCTGTTAAAATCCACCAACCCGCACTGGAGCAGCGTGGTGGATTACTATATTAGTGCATTATTATAGTAGTGTATTAGTGGATTCAAACTGTTGGAACAGTTTTGCAGGGTATTTTAATAAGTTGTTGTATTGTATGCTTAATAATCAATAAATAAATAAATTAAGCTCCAATCACTCTCATTCCGAGCAGAGGCCTAAGCCCCTGCAGTGGGACATAATGGGCTGATATGAATGAAAGTAAATGAAAACCTTCTCAATATAGGATAGCTTCCCGTTGACCTAGAATCATTAAATTTGGCAAAAAGCATGTTCACAGGTAAAAGGAAAAACCCGAAAATCATCAATTTATAACACTTTTTTTAAGACTTTAAATTGAAATATGCGTTAAGTGGCATTCTTTCTGGTGGCGAGTACCTAGTGTTAATTATTTAAATATACGTTTATAATTTATTGAACTGAACCCTCAAGGAGCTAGTCTGATTCGCGCTTGACCGTTATTGGTAACTTTTACTATATTAAAATAAGTTTTATTTTTAAAATAACACGCTATTCTGAGCGATAATTGGGTTCTTATTTTAAAATGTGTTTTACATTTTCGTAGAAAAACTCTGGAGCTTATGGAAGACATGGCATCTCATTTACGCAAATGCGCGTGGCGTTTGTGCAAATGAGATGTCAAGAGATTTGTATCAACGTCGCGCGTGACGATTCGTCGGGGGCACACCGAAATGATCCGACATTTGATACTTTGGGCTGAGTTGTAATAAAACCTTTTTGTTACGTGAATATTGGCCATTTGGAATGTTGATGACGTTTACACAATTATTAAAAAAATTTTTAGTAAGACACATACCTTAACAGCCCATTATGCCTCGCTGCAGAGGCTTAGGCCTCCCCTCGGGATGAGGGTGCTTATAGCTTATTCCACACGCTGTTGCTCCAGTGCGGTTTGGTAGACCTAACCCAGAGACCTAACAGCGAAGCCAAAGGTCGCCGCTTCGTTTCCCGCCCGGACAAATATTTGTGTGCATGAACATGTCTATTTGTTCACGGTTTGTTCAGTGTCTGGGTGTAAGAGTATCTATATACGTATATATATTATATAGAATATTTAAATACGTATATCAGTTGTCTAGTACCCCATAGTACAAGCATAATACTTGCTTACTTTGGGACTAGATGGCGCTGTGTGAGAGGTCCCAGATATTATTATTATTTTTATGGGATCAAGAAAATAAATTGTCGTCTAAGAGTTATTTGATATCCAGTGTGCCGTGATATATCTGTCAGTCGACTTCTTTTTTTTATACACAAGTACTAAAAATATAAAAAATAAATACTAACCTAATAACACTTGTCGTGATAGCCCGAGCGCTAAGGATCTATATTACAATTAGGTCTATGGTCCCTTGGAACAGTAAAAAACTAAATCTTTTAAAACAACGCTGTCAAAAATACGACCATTTATGCCACATATGCTTGGCCCTTGTCGTTATTGTTTAATTTAAATTTCAATAATTATATATTGTTATTGCATATTTTGACAGTCGCATTTAAATCAAAACTTATAGGGTACTTTTCGTTGACGTAGAATCACGAAATACTCCAAGAAGCAATGTCACAGTTATAAATAATAAACTTGCCACATTCCTTACAGCACCATCTAGTCCCAAAGTAAGCAAGTATTATGCTTGTATTATATTAGATAACTGATATGAATACTTAAATATTTTTTTTTAAATAATATAATAATAATAATAACTTATACATCACAACAACGTCTAGGACCCAAACTAAACATTAGCTTGTGTTTTGGGTACCAAGCGAAGACAACACATACATATAACAACCAAGACCCGGTATCAGTATCAATATTCATCATATAAATACTGACCCGACATGGGATTCGAACCCGGGACCTCCAGCTTCGTAGGCAGGGTCGCTACCCACTAGGCTAAGCGGTCGTCATATATACATATGTAGATAATTTTACACACAGAAACGGAACAAATAAACATATTCATGCACAAATATTTGTCCCGGACGGGAATCGAACCCGCGACCCTTGGCTCCGCAGTTAGGGTCTCTAACCACTCGGGCAATCGGTTGGACAATCAAAGGAAAAAAATCGAATCTCATTAATTAACACAATGTGTAAATGGTTAGCTATCAATATTCTTATAAACATAAAAAAAATATTTTTAATTTTTACGCTCTAATTTTAAATTTTTTATACGGAATACCTGTAAACGAATTCTGTGACGCAGTAAGTTAATCATTATTATTTTTTAATATTTAAAAATTAAACGACTGTCTTTCTGTATGTTTTATTTTGTTCACTATCAAACACGTCGTTTGTTTTTCAGCGTACTTTCTAGCACAAAAGTTGTCTTAGATAAGGTATCATAGGAAAAAATCAATAATTGAATTCAAGGCTGTTCAAAAACTCGGGAATGAAAAAAATAATTAATATAACTAGTTACCACAGTCCATACTTCGTATATAATATTGAAACATATGGTTTCATTTACTTTTTTAAATGGTATTATTTTTATTTCGTAGTTATGTAACATAATCTTGGAATACGTTACAAGAGTAAGTTTATTATCTTGTGGAAATACGTCACCATAAAGGCACATTCAAAAAGTGCTGGTTCCTCTCGGAAGAATACGCAAAAAACTTAGGGACGCTCTCTTCAACGAAATTATAAATTAATATTATTGAAGCAAACCGATTAACGAGCGATTTGCACGCACGGATTTTTAACATCTAAGTAGTCCGATACTTTATAATAAGCTTTCGCATAAAGCTTTCGCTTTTGTCAGACGGAACAAACTCGTACATTAACCTTTTAACTAGTCATCAATCATTATCAATCAATTGTCTCTATTAATAAAATGGGTCGTTATCTTCAATTTGACAGTATATGGTTAATGAGTAGCGAATAGGTTAACCTTTTGACATGTTGTTAGTTGTTTATTTTCTTTCTTTCTTTCTTATTTTCTTTCTTTCTTTCTTTCTTTCTTTCTTTCTTTCTTTCTTTCTTTCTTTCTTTCTTTCTTTCTTTCATGTCATCAATCATTATCAATCAATTGTCTCTGTCAATTAAATGGCTTGTGTCTTTCAACCTGACCTAATTGCGTTAATGTGTTGTACGTAGGTTGAAAATGCTACTCCAATACACATATATTTTTAAGAATTACGAAAGATTTACATCGAAAGTTGACAACCCTAACAATCGGAATGCAAGGCCGTCATCACGAATCGTTAATAGACGAACACTTGCCAAGTTTAATGAGCTGCTAATACATTTAATTATACATTACTATAATATATATTTAATTTTATAGATTCATCATCTTATAATTATCTATATTATCAACAACTTCTAAACAATAATAATAATAACGTATACATGACAACAACGTCTAAGCCCCAAACTAAGCATTAGTTTGTGTTTTGGGTACCAAGCGAAGACACCACATATATATAACAACCAAGACCCGGTACCAGTATTAATATTCATCATATAAATACTGACCCGGCCCGAGATTCGAACCCGGTACCTCCAGCTTCGTAGGCAGGGTCACTACCCACTAGGCTAAGCGGTCGTCAAACTGTTAAGTATTTAAGTGTTATATGATTAAATATATTACTTGGTCACGTTATATTATTAAAGTAAATAAAAATATTTATAAATCCAAATATTTTTTCTATATCACAATGTATTTTAACATTAGAAAAGTTACTTAAAATCTCAAAACTACGGAAATTAGTCATGTTAAATGCTGGAAACGCACGACATATTCAATTGTCAACAAAATATGCGTAAAATGACAACGTCAATGCAGTGGTGATTTTACGGGTGAGTCAAGCTAGGCCGAGCCCCACTTAATTGAAATTACTACCACAATATGTCCTAATGATTTATTCCAATGCATTTGTTGTAATAAAAATAAGTATAATATGTAATACAGTTTGTTGTGATCAGTTAATTAAAGTAAGGCTCAATATACCTTGCCTCACTTGCAAAGCCGTTACTGCATCAATCAAATACACGAAAAACGACCACGTCCATTAAACACGCCAAAAATCATGTCAACTGAATACGCGAAATTGAAAAAAATATCAATTGAAATGTTGTAAGAAACCTGTTTTTTCGGATGCTATAAGAGCGGTTTCTTTTATAATTTTTAATTAAATTTAAAGAATAAGAAGGAAATTCACAACAAGGCTTATATTAAGAGAAACTTTAAGCTCTGTTTTCTAAAAATGTCAACATTGTGAATTACGACCTTTGGCCACTCATGTCTTCGTATATTTCCAATGTATACCAAGTAGGCGCGAATGTGCGATTCACATTTTTTTTTATTACAAAATGTAACAACATTTTATATTAGCGAGAAATTTTTATATTAGTTTTTTGTTTTCTATTTGAATTACAAATTTTACACGAGAAAAGTGTTGTATATGAACTATTATTATATTGAAGGTAGGCATCATCATCATCATCATCAACCCATTTTTACCCCACTGCAGGGGCTTAGGCCTCCCCCAGGGTGAGGAGGGGGTTTGGAGCTTAAGTCTACCACGCTGCCCCACTGCGGGTTGGGAACTGTAACGACCGCCATCTATTGACAGCGTCCGGGACCGACTGCTTAACGTGCCCTCCAAAGCACGGTGTCAGTGATATTGTGTACTTAAGTCAGAAAAACTCATTGGTACACCCCCGGATTCGAACCATGGCCCTATGGGGCCTTATAAATTTGAGACAGGTTCGTTGCGCTCTGGGCTATCACGACACTAGGCAGACAGAAGGTAGGCATATGGCTATGTATTCAGTCAGCTATGTGTTCCATTTTACCCAATATAAATAATTAAAAAGGGAACCGTTATAGGATCACTTTGTTGTCCGTCTGTCTGTTTATCAAGACTCTTTTTTTAGGAACGCGTAAAGGTATCAAGCTGAAATTCATATCAAATACTCAAGTTTACTGTCCCTTGGACTCGTGAAAAAATCAAACTTCTAAGCCAACGTAATCAAAGGATACAGCCGTTTATGCTGCAAATTTTCTATACTCGCATGGGAATCAAAACTTACAGGTTCCTTCCGTAAACTCAGAATCTTGAAATTTGGTACGAAGGAACTTCTTATAGCACAGATGAAGGAAAAATTACGAAAAGCATAAATTTTTAGTTACATCATATAATAAAAATATTTTTAATAATTTTAATTTTACTCTCCTTTCCTTATGAACGGGTAGAGGTATTAAATTGAAATTCATATCAAATACGCAGGTCTATAATACCATAACTTTTACTTATATACCTACAGGTGTGAACGGAATCCTCGGTGCGCAAGTCTGACTCGCACTTGGCCGGTTTTTTGTAAATATTATAATGATTATATGACGTCTGGATATAGATTCGGCGTCAAAAAACGTAGATAAAAACTTCATCTAACTGTTCGGTTACAATTCACACACAGAGAGGCGGTTTGTACATGGTTAGTATGGCGTAGCAAAGGTTTGTGGTCTGTTGAATCACACACACAAGTATGTAAAAGTCGGCCTGTCATTTTTGTTAAAAATGTATTGCAATGGTTCATCCAGACATTAATATAATCTAAGGTTGAAACACAATAAATAATAATAATAAATTCTACATCACAACAACGTCTTGGCCCCAAACTAAGCATTACCTAGCTTGTGTTTTGCGTACCAAGCGAAGACAACACTTACATATAACAACCAAGACCCGGTACCAGTATCAATATTCATCATATAAAAACTGACCCGACCTGGGATTCGAACCCGGGGCCTCCAGCTTCGTAGTCAGGGTCGCTATCCACCAAGCTAAGCGGTCGTCAAATATAATAAATGACAATACGTAAGTACATAAATTATGATATGCAAAAAGACTTATGACAAAACATAAAAAAAGAAGTAAAGATAAAATGTAAAAAACATTTAGACAATGCCAACTTTCATTTACAGTTCTACAATAAAATTACTTTTCGAAAACGAATTTATTTGCATCCGCCCGGTAATAAAGACAAACTGAAGTTTACAGTGTTCTGTAATTCACAGGGAACAAATAAACTGTGATAAATACATTTACAACATACGTGTTGCAGCGAAACTGTTGTCAGAAATAGATCGGGCAATTTGGAGAAAGTCCAAATGCAAGTCTTGATATATGCGGTCTACGGTAGATTGTTGCAATGATATTTTCTTTAGGTTAAAGATAAGTTTGAAAGGAACGTATACGGTTCTTACAGACAGATACGGTTTATGTGTTCCTAAAGCAGTATACATCTATTACACTATATGAGAGAGCGGCCATAAAAACGATATTCAAAACAAGATAGTGTACGTATTTCGGGGGGAACTGGTAGCTCAACTGCTCTTACCTAACCCGAGCAAGTTTCATTAACACGAGCGATCCCGAACGAGCTTCATTACTGTCGTAGGTAATGAACGTTTAAGGACTGACGGACTTACTTATATTTATGAATCGCAATGATTGTTATGTCAGTGTTTGCTAACATTGTTTAAATTATGCCTGTGAGCTAATTTTAATTTCAATTAAATTAAAGGCATCCGTTTCCACACTGAGCACTATGCATATTCGAATCCGACTTTATCAGGCTTACGACACATTTATGAACCGCAATGATGGTCATGTCAGTGTTTGCTCACATTGTTTAAATTAACCTTTGAGCTAGTTTTAATTTCGATTAAATTAAAGGCTTCCGTTTCCAGACCGAGATCGATGCTTATTCGAATTCGACTTCATCAAAATTCAGCCTCTAATTGTATTAAAAGGGAGATTGTAGAAGGGATCACAGTAATCGATTCAATTCGACACTTACTACATACCATTTTCTACCATTGTAACGAAAACACACGGCCTAACTAACCCAACCATAATTCTTTGATTGTATAATGGCTGGATGGACCCTCCCAAAACAATGTCTACAAAAAAGACAGGCCAACTTTTACATACTTGTGTGTGTGTGACGCAAGAAACCACATACTCTCGCTATGCCATACTAACAATGTACAATCTCTATGTACATGAGTTATAACCGAACACGTAGGTGATAATTTTATCTGCGTTTTTTGACATCGACTCTCTATCCAGACAATATAATTAAAGCCATAACTATTGTACTTGTTCATAATATAATATTCATATTATAATACCAACACTACACGGACGAAGCCGCGAGAAAAAGCAGTAGCATCAGGTGTTTTGTTCCAGTATTGGGTCATTTATTTACTAATATTTATTACACATATAGCAGAGAATAAAGAGCGCTGATTGGTCGATTGCCATCATTCGTTCATTTCATTCAATCTGTCAAGTTTAATTGACCTATTTGTCAGTTTGACACAAGATTAGCTATTGTTGTTTTGTTAAGAATTATCAGTGGATATGTGTTTATATTTTATAGTGGACATCAGTTTGGTCTACGGTTGTAAGCATTTAAGATTGCTATAAATTCGGGTAAGTACTTGTTTTATTGTTTTTTTTTATTTGTCATTTGTTTATTCTTTTACTAGCGACCCGCCCCGGCTTGGCACGAATAACAGAGAATATATGTCGTAGTGTCGTTGGCCCGCATTTCGGACTTAGCATAACTTATACCATAGTATACGGGGAAAGATTATAGGCAAAATTTGTCTATGAGCTGTGTTGATGTATCAGTGAGTACGACCTCATGTCTTAAGTATATTTTAAGATATTAACAGTTCAAGGAGAGCAAACTGAAAACCAGCGTCAGCAGCAGCATATTGCTACCGTCACAATGCTGAGCTGGCTTTCGTTATCATATTTGCTTTGGTACCTACATTTAATATTTTTATAATATAACGTATATATCACAACAACGTCTAGGCCCCAAACTAAGAATTAGCTTGTGCTTTGGATACCAAGCGAAGACACCACATACATATAACAACCAAGACTCGGTACCAGTATCAATATTCATCATATAAGTACTGACTCGACCCCGGTACCTCCAGCTTCGTAGGGAGGGTCGCTACCCACTAGGCTAAGCGGTCGTCTTTGAAATGAAACATTGAAAATGTTTATTGGATCGTTTTCGTGGGGGAGTGTAATTTAGCTATATTTCCGAAATTTATGATGGTAGAGAAAAAGCAGTGGTGTCAAAAGATGCAGAGGCTTATGGGGCAATTTTCTATAATTGGTCCGTATCTTTTTTCAGAAAATAGAAAATGGTGAAAAAATTAGGGAAATTTCAAGTGTCTATTTATTACGATTCAGACTATAGAGCCCTTTGACAAACGAACGAACGGACGGAAAAAAAATATTGTGATCGGCATAATGTTAATACAAGAAACAAAGATAAACTTGCTAACCATATGTCAGCCGTCTCAATAGAATAATGTATATAGGTTTTTACAAGAAGATCTCAGTTGATTTATTTATTTATTACGAGAAAAAACAGTTACGGGTGTGGTTTAAAATATGCTACAGTTCAATATGAGAAATCAAAATATTAGAAATATAACCTAATAAATTTCTCACTGGAAAATTAAATTTAGAATTAAAAACTATGAAACTAAAGTAACCGTGCGCCACGTAAATAAAGCTGCAGAAATAATAATATCCGAAATAACTGATATTCAAGATCTATACCTTAATAAGTTCAAAACTACAATAAAACGAAAGCTTTATGCAATAGCTTATTATAAACTATCAGACTACTTAGATGATGAAAGTCCATGAGTGTAAACCGCTCGAATAAAATTGTTTATAATTTTGCTAAAAAGGCGTCCCTCAGTTTCTTGCGTATTCTTCTGAGAGGAATCAGCATTTTTGAATGCGCCTTTGTGGTGACGTATTTCCACAAAGTAATAAATTCCTTCTTGTCACGTATTTCAAGATTATGTTGCATAACTACGAAATAAAGATATTTGACTATTGGCTATTGACAGCGGAGCCCTAGTAATAGGGTTTCCGTTGGTACTGAACTCTAAAAATCTATAAGCTCCTCAGAGACACGGAAGCCACGGAAGCAACCAAAGTAAGTTTTAAATGGTAACAGGAAGCTAGTAAAGTCCATTGAAAACTTTTTCTATTGCACAACTTCCGAGTTCAAGGAGTACAAGGTGTTTTCAACAATGCCGTAGTAAATCCTGCTGGGTTTGTGTCCGTTGCATGGAAGTTCCTAACTAGGTCTGACTGGTCGGATAAACTTTCGCACTACACTGGACTTCTGTGCACTCAGAGATGTTAACTCACGTTTTAATTGCCTTTGTGGGGCTTCGAGACTAACAGGTTTAACCTTAGGTCTGTATTGTTTAACTTGCAAACAGAGTGCATGAAAAAAAAAAACGTAACCACAGCAAAATCACTAAACTGGGAAAAAGTTATTAACTTAAAATAGAAACACGTTCATGGAAAACAGTAGGTAACTAAAATTAACGTAAAACAATAATCCCATCAAAAACAATACTTGTCAAAAAAACCAAGTCTCGCAACTCAATTGTTCTGCGGTAAAAAGTTGTGAGATCCATGTAATACCAAGTCGGTTATTAATTTATTATTGAGACTTGGCCATCGCCTGAAAACACGTGTAAATTCAATCGCCTGAAAACACATGTAAATTCAATTATTTAGTGCGATGGCCAAGTCTCAATAATAAATTAATAACCGACTTGGTATTACATGGATCTCACAACTTTTTACCGCAGAACAATTGAGTTGCGAGACTTGGTTTTTTTGACAAGTATTGTTTTTGATGGGATCTCATTTCTTTTTGTATTTTGTAAACAGTTCTACTTTTTTCCTTTTCGGTACCTTCTACTTATTGTATATATGTATATCTACCAGCAACGAATTTTCTTAAAGCCCTTTGCAGGAAAAGAAAGAAAATTCACCAAAATAAATGTAAATACAGAAGAAAGAAAAATTTAACTGAAGACTTGGCTGTATGGGCTTAATTTTCTTTGCGGTCTTTTCTAGATTTTTTAGTTTTTCCTTGATTCATACACCAAACACTACTTATATTCCAAATTTGAAGCTTCTAGGTCTGCTAGAAGTGCCTTAGAATTTTGATGATCGGTGAGTCAGTGAGTGACAAAATTAAGAAATTTGACCCGTTATAATTCTTAAAAATACTGGTTCAAATTGAATGAAATTTGAAATATACGTGTCTTTACAATGCCTGCATGGTTACTGAAAAAAATTTCAGTCTTCTAGTTTTATCCACAACGAAGTTACAGGGGGTCGAAAATGGTCTGAATTGCTTCGAGAAAAGGATGGTACGGCCGTGACGCTTTTTTGCTCGACTTGGTGGGGGCACGCCCGTGCCCCCAGAAAATGAATTAATATCAAAAAATTATACTATCACAATTACAGAGAAAGGGAAAAATCAAAAAACAATTATACAATAAACTACAATAAAACAATATAAGATCTTTAATTACTGAAATTAACCAGTAAATTACAATATAATGCATGTGAATATGGTGTTAAAAACTGTCGTGATAGCCCAGAGCGCAACGAACCTGTCTCAAGTTTATAAGGCCCCATAGGACCATGGTTCGAATCCGGGCGTGTAGCAATGAGTTTTTCTGACTTAAGTACACAATATCACTGACACCGTGCTTCGGAGGGCACGTTAAGCAGTCGGTCCCGGACGCTGTCAATAGATGACGGTCGTTACAGTTCCCAACCCGCAGTGGAGCAGCGTGGTGGACTTAAGCTCGAAGCCCCCCTCCTCTCCCTGGGGGAGGCCTAAGCCCCTGCAGTGGGGTAAAAATGGGCTGATAATGATGATGGCGTTAAAAAAAATTATAGTTAAAAAAAACTAAAAAAACGCTTTAATAGCAAATCGAACTAAAAAGCAGAAAATAGTCTTTAGTACGAGTATATAAGTATAAAGTGATCAACGAGAAAATTAATGTTGTTGTGAAAAAGCGTGGGGTGCAATGAAATATTTATTACAACTGATATCGAGGGTAGGAGGGGGGCTGATTAGGTTAAGCGGTTTAGGTGTGAAAACGTAACAGACAGACAGAGACACTTTCGCTTTTATAATGTTAGTATGGATTTTATAGAGGAAAGATTTGTTTTTTTTTTTTGTTACGGATAAATTCAAAAACTACAAAATACTAAATTAAAGGTTAATTTACAATAATAAATATATTTGAATAATCTCTTAGTATATATTAGATGTTAGAATCCGCCAACCCGCGTTGGAGCAGCGTAATGGATTTAAGCTCCAAGCCCCCTTGTCTTGAGGGGAGGCCTAAGCCCCTGCAATGAGGTATAAAAAAGGCAGATGGAATGGAATATGTTAGATGTATATTTATGATTATCTATGTCGTGGTTCGAATCCCAGAAATATCACTAGCTCCGTGCCTTAGAGAGCACGTTAAGCCGTCGTTGGCTCCAAGCCATCTTCAGATGGCAGTGGTTAAAATCCACCGAACCGCATCGGAGCAACGTGGTGGATTAAGCTCCAAGCACCCTCATCCCGAGGGGAGGCCTAAGCCCTTGAAGCGGGGCATAATGGGCTGGTATGATATTACAGTGGGTTAGTTTCCGCTTTGCGATTAATTCTATTACGGATTACATTATTATGTAATCGCAGCGATTGCGGCAGTCCCTAGCGGCATAAGTAATTTCATAACGGATATACACGAACGATGTTATGGCTGCAATTATGTTACCCAAAATACATAAATTAGGTAAACGAAAGTCGGTTTAATTCAGTAAATAATGGATAGAAAAGGGTTTAACTTTTAATTTTTTGTAATGTTTGATTATTCCTTGAGTTATTTTTTTTTTTAATTTATTCAGGAAACAAAAACAGTCGTTTACATGGATTACACATACAAAAAATAAAAATAAGTTATAGAACATTGTAACGAACAACAAAATGCTTCCAAATATTTAAAATCTATTATCGCTACATTCACACAAGAAAACAGAGAAAGGAGAAAATTAAACAAAAATAAATAAAAAAAATCACTTAATATAACTAAAACTAATAAAAAATAACAAACGAAACCAGTGTTAGCAACAACAATATTAATAAAATTTATATAGAATTTTTGATAGCTTTTTTGAAGGAATTGAAAGAATGATGGTGTAAGTCGATGTGCGCAAAATTATTATTATAATTATGACTAATTCTGTGCAGAGGTGCACGCTTTCCTGAGTTTGTCCGAGAAAGTCCTTCATGAAAACAATACGGTTGTCGACGAGTCCGAACTGGAACTTTAAATTCCACCTTTTCTAAAATCGAATAGTCGATTAAATTATTACATATTTTAAACTTGAAGTTAGCTTCTATCACTGTACGACGGTCATACAGATGCTGAAGCGTAAAATCATTTAACATAATTTCATGGCACCTGTAGGACATAACACGGAGAAACTGTTTTTGTATGGCCTCAATATTGTCAATATATACTTTATAAAAAGGACTCCACACTATGCAACCGTACTCCAGCTGAGACCTGACGAGCGACTTATAAAGATATAAATATGTATTACTATTCCTAAAATCACAAGCCACTCTAAATACAATGCCCATCATTCGATACGCTTTATTGATAATGGATTCAACATGCAGATTAAGAATCAACTTAGAGTCCAATAAAATTCCCAAGTCCCTGATTTTATCAACTTTATCCAGTACATTAGCTCCAATACGATAGGGAAAGCTTATTGAATGCTTCTTTCTAGTGAAAGTAACTGATTTACATTTAGTAATACTGAGTTGAAGTTTATTATCACAACAAAAAGAATAAAAACTATCCCAATCGCGCTGAAGAATCATGCAATCATCACTAGAACGAATTATTCTATATATTTTTAAATCGTCGGCATAAAGAAGCACAATTTTAAGCATATACAGTAATAATAATAACACTAATAATATTTGGGACATCCCACACAGCGCCATCTAGTCCCAATGTAAGCAACTATTCTGCTTGTATTATGGGGTACTAGACAACTGGTATACATACATAAATTTGCATTTTTTTATCACTTAATACCTCATTTTTATTTGGAACGCTACGACCAGTGCCAGCCTATGGTGTAGGATGACTCATGTGTTCGCTACTTCAAGTCCGAGAGCCCGCGACCACAATTGGTTACGTTTTTAGTCGTGTTTACCAGTTTACTGGTGGTACTGGTTACGTAAGGTGATATTTTAATAATAATATTCAGCACGCTCATTCGCAGTCTGCGGTAAGTCAGCCAGGCATAGATCGAGTAGATTGAGTCGAACTTTTTGGTCGATCTCACGAACCTAATACTCAGGCGTAACATTCGTTATAGTATTGGCTATAGTTTAAGTATTTACTTTGTGCAACTTGTTTACAATTGTCAAATAAACAAAATTTCATTTCATTCATTTCATTTCACATCGTGAATTAAACGCCGATGCATATATACTAATATTATAAAGCTGAAGAGTTTGTTTGTTTGTTTAAACGCGCAAATCTCAGGAACTACTAGTTCAAATTGAAAAATTATTGTTGTGTTAGATAGTCCATTTATCGAGGAAGGCTATAGGCTATACTACATCACGCTACGACCAATAAGAGTGGAGCATCAATAAAAATTGTTGCAAAAACGGGAAAAATTATTCCTTTTGAGAGCTTCCGTCGCGCGGGCTGCGTAAACGGTTGATGTTAACCAAAAATCATGTATTACGTAAATGTTCTCCTTTAAAAGTCCAAACCAAAAGTCCGCGACAGCATATGTGTATCTTTTAAGGTTAACTTACTATAACCTTTTTTTTGACAATCAAATTTGTTCTAACATAATGTACTGTTTGCGAAGATGTTTTTTAAACGTGATATTAATCCTTATCAAATTAAATACGTTAGATGTCTTAAGCATTTCATGCATATTATAATTGCCCTTCACACCACACAATTTAAATTAATACCTTAGCAGTTTTTATCGAAATATGAAAACTATAGCGGGAGAAAATAAATTCGCTGTCTGCTTCTGTTCGTTAACTTTTTACTTCCAAACCACGCAACAGACTTTGATACGGTTTTCAGTATTATCTTATTTTTTTATTATCTTATAATCTATTATTCTATATAATAGTAATACTTATAATAAAGCTGAAGAGTTTGTTTGTATGTTTGAATGCGCTAATCTCTGAAACTACCAGTCAGATTTGAAAAATTCTTTTTGCCTTTGATAGCCTGAATCTAGCGGAGGGCTATAGGCTATATATATGAAAACGAACTGTCTGTCTATTCGAGCAAATCGGCTTCGGCCAAAACGGCTTAAACGATTTTGATGAAACTTTACACATATGGAAAGGATGTAGTCAACTTTTTGTATGTCTATTTGTATGTCCATCTGTCTAAACCGATTTTAATGAAACATCACAAGTATGAAAATAATGTCATCAAAACTAACAAATGTTACTTTTTGTCCGTCTGTCTGTCTGTACGTGCATCTGTCTATTTGAGCTAATCTCTAAAACGGCTAAACAGATTTTAAGGAAACTTTGCAGACGGGAAAGAAGGTTGTCAAAAAATTTGACATTAGCTACTTTTTGTCCGTCTGTTTGTCTGTACGTCTATGTGTCTATTCAATTCAATTTTATCTATTCGAGCTAATTTCCAATACGGCTGAACATATTTTAATGAAACTTTGCAGACATGAAAGAAGGTTGTCAAAAGTGTCATAAGCTACTTTTTGTGTTTGTTTGTCTGTCTATCTGTCTGTCGTTTGTCCACACTGATCTATCAACGTACTGCCAAAACTACTAAGTTTAGGAAGATTAAATTTTGGGAAATAGGTTTATTTTATAACGTGAACATGAAGAAAGGCTTTTTTAGAAATTTCAAACTTAAGGATGGGAATGGAGGAACTTAAATAATGACGTGTTTCAGGGTTTTTAGATTTCCACCTTTTAAGGGTGGGAAACGGGAGATGAAAAATTGTATCGGTTTTTTTGAAGGGTAGAAGGGGAATGAAAATTGAAAGTTTGAATAGGTGTAACCAAAACTGGTTCCAGCAAAAAGTACGTATATACCATCTCGAACGTTAATAGTACCTATATCAGGAATTTGTAGTCTACGCAAGCGAAGCTGCGGGCGGTCGCTAGTTCTTAACAAGTCAGCTGGCTGTGTGCGCACGTGTCACCTTGAACACGATTATACGGCTACGAAGTTCTACTAACACATACTCACGCGGCCGCCATTGCAGTGCTTCATTGATTATTTAGTAACAGGGAGTCTAGAGTTTTTGCTTCACCATAAAAATAATGGAATAGAGTAAGCAAGCTAGTCCGAAATGCGGACCACAACAGAAAGAGACAGAAAATAAAAGACAGAGAGAAGAATATATTTTTATTTTCAGCATCCGCAGTTAATAACTGCTCTTTAGTTGATAGTTGTGACCGCTATGATTTTTTTTCTCCCAAGCTCAACACTCTAGTTATATTATCTCTATGGCCTTCACACCCTCCATTTGACACTGCACTCTCTACGGTACCATTCGATGTCAATCTTGTAGGTATTTATTTGTAGTTGGGTATTTCTACGACCTACACAAAACAGGGTTGCACTGATCTTATTTGAAAAATATGTACTGGAAATTTTGTATCTTTGTTACAAGATGTGTATATGACTGTTTTTCAAATAATTCTAAGATCATTGTTTTAAAATACGTAATTTATAAATTATGCCAAAAGTGCAACGAACCTGTCTCAAATTTCTAAGGACATAGGGCCATGGTTCGAATCCGGGCGTGTACCAATGAGTTTTTCTGACTTAAGTACATGACCATCACTGACTCCGTGCCTCGGAGAGCACGTTAAGCAGTCGGTCCCGGACGCTGTCAATAGATGATGGTTGTTACAATCCCCAACCCGCAGTGGAGCAGCTTGGTGGATTTAAGCTCCAAGCCCGCCTCACCCACGGGGAGGCCCAAGCTCCAACAGTGGGATAAAAATGGGCTGATGAAGTGAAGTGAAATAAAGATATATGTATTACCATTAAATCATACGTTTTCATGGCATTAGGTGGGTGCGACCACGTTATTTTATTTCGAAAGTCACACAATACAAAAACATGTATAAAAATCTTTATCAAATTAACATTTCCTCATACTTGATACTATGTACATACTAATAATGAAGTAAGATCAAACAAACAAATTTTAAATATTACAGTTACATAGGGAGGTACTTGTTTGAGGACAGAAATTGGTCTTTACCGTCTTTTGAAAGAAAATAGTCTATGTATACATGTCTGATTCACTCTAACGAGTCCCCCCGCCCGCGAAAGACGCGCAAGTCTTCTATTGTGCTCGGAGTGATGCCCGTCAATGGAGGTGTGTTGTTTTATAGACGCAGCAAGTGTTATAGAAACTTAGTTAAAGAGTATAATGTCCTTTTTGTTTTTTTGTCCTTTTCAGGTCCTTGCCAGTTTTAATGTTATTCTACCATTTATACTATTTAACCTTTAATATTTATTTCAAATCTTTAGGTTCATATAAAAAAAAGTTTTCTTTGATACCCTCGGGGATTTCCTACCACTTAGGGTTTAGCTTAAGAATGTTTTATAGGTATATTCGTGTCTTTGGCCGGTTCTGACGTGTCTTTATCAATTAATCGTTGCTAAATATTTCTAGAATACATGAACATATTGAGTGCACCATGGCTTAATAGTTTTGCAAAATACATTTACTATCCATAATGTAAACAAACAGCCTGTTATCTGAAAGTTTTTACGAAATTGCTAAGTATTCGTATTTTAGAGAAAAACCCAGTTGCTGATAGAAATTACTATTTAAAATTTCAGCGTTATTTGTTTCAAGTTTATTATCACTGTCGAAGTTATTTATAGGAAATTGATTTGTGCCGATCCCCCGAGTTAGAAATGTGACCCTCATCAATTCGCCTTGTCCGTACGTCTGTCGCAAGCTGGAAGTTTTTGACAGGCCCGATAACTTCCCATCGTCCTGATTATTAAAGAGAAACTTTTCCACCAGATTTTGATTTAGAGACAACAAATCGATCCCTACCACAAGAGAAGAGGGTAGATGACTTTTGTTGTTAATATTTTATATGAAAGAGTTTTCTAAATATTTCATAACAGTGAATTAATTTCGAAAATGAATCATTAATAATAAAGTTATGAATGTTTAATATGTCCTGTTAGACAAAGAGGGCAATACATAGATGTAAAATAATAATAATAACACACACAATCACAACAACGTCTAGGTCCCAAACTAAGCATTAGCTTGTATTTTGGGTACCAAGCGAAGACACCACATACATATAACAACCAAAACCCGGTGCCAGTATTAATATTCATCATATAAATACTAACCCGACCTGGGATTCGAACCCGGGACCTCCAGCTTCGAAGGCAGGGTCGCTGCCCACTAGGCTAAGCGGTCGTCAATCAATATTTAAATACTAAATAATAATTTAAAATAATGTCAAATTTCGTTTTGCAAGAAAGAGATAAAGATAACATTTTAATAGTTTATAAGTTCCATATTCTTCAAACGAATATGAATTTGTTTATTAACTCTGTTATCGTATAAATTCTACTTGTATATGTTCTTGATACCTAAATGTAATATTTTCAATATAAGTCGCATACCTTGTTACACATAAATAGAAAAGAGATGGCAATAGTCACGAGCACTGGCACTACCTTCTATAGTTACAAGCCGTGCTATTAGATTTGGCAACGTCGCATTATCTGTCACATGTAATCCAAGCTGACAAGGTGTCATGATTTAATAATTGTAAATATGGGATTTAAATAACTAAATATGAAATTATAGATAATATTCAGTAGAAAATAGAAATAAGAGTATATATTATATGATACTAGTGCCTGCCCGCGACTTCGTTCGCGCTTTTTAAGTGGATTTTATGAATAGAATAGAATAAAATGAAACTTTATTATATCTCATTTCGGTTACTGTTATTATGGTTTTGTGCATTTATCACAGGCCACCTATGTCTTGCAAGCTAATTTTATTTTATAATATTCTACGGGGATGTACCGTTCCCTTGCACTTTCTTCCTCTCCCTTGGTTCTACGTAATCAAACTCGCCGGACCTGCTAGTGGCTAGCATGCGGTTAAAGTGACCATTACAGGTATAAGTGTAGTTCCCCGGGATCTTTCACACTCCAGATCCTCGAACCTAATCGAAAAATGAAAAAAAATACTGTAATTTCCACCCAAACATATCAAGATTGTTATGTGAAATAAAAAAAGATTATGGTGAAAATATCAACTTACCTTGCTAATTACGAATAAACATGTTGCATTGCAACAAGTAGTTTTTAACACTGACTTATTATTTTCAATGAATACCTCTGTTTAAACGTTTAAAGTGAAGAAAATGCCAATGCCAACTAATAGCTTGACTGACACCAAGGATCGGACAACACGTTGCCAACGTTGTCAAATTCAATAGCACGGCTTGTAACTATAGAATGTAGTGGCAGTGGCGATCCTGGGGTGGAGCGAGAAGTGCGGCCGATCTAGGCGCCAGGTGAGAAAGGGCGCCAAAATCTGAAAAACAAACAAAACAAACGCAAGCTACAAATATTCCATTGGTGCCTTTTTGTTATCCATTTAAAAACAATGCATTAAATATCTGTCTGTGTGAATAATAATAATGAAAATACTTAGGACACCTCACACATGACCACTTTAGTTCTAAAGTAGAAAGAGCCTGTATTATGGGTACTGGACAACTGATACGTACTTAAATATTCCTTATAATATACACATATATTGATACTTTTACAACCAAATACGGAACAAACAAATGTTTATGCACATAAATATTTCTGCCGGGTGAGAATCGAACCCGTAACCTTTGGTTCAGCAATTTTAAGGTGTCTAACCATTCGACCATTCCGTCAGTCAAAGGCAGAAAGGAATACGAGAATGACTGACCGATGATCGAGTGGTTAGTGAGCCAAGGGCCGCGGGTTCGATTCTCGCCCGGGACGCTGATATTTATTATAAAAGAATATTTAAGTATTTATATCAGTTGTATAGTGCCCCATAATACAACCATAATAATTGATTATAGTCCGTGTTCTAGGACCAGCACTGGCCACGAATTTACATTAGTGTGAAACCGGCGAAATACTTTACCGTACATATAAACGTCAATATCACGTTTGAAGTCTATTCAAAATTCATTGTTTTATCCGACATTTACCTTGGTTTCGTTTTCGTGCAAATAGCACTAGTTTTTGTCGGCGGCTCTGTCCATCTGAAGGTGCGTAGAAAAGTTCGTAACGACTTATATTCCACAGAAAAGTTCTACCAGTAAGAACCAGTAATCCTGTTACTCTCTGCTCTTTCAGCTGTTTTAGTACAAAAAATCACATCTTTCGTTGCACCTTTACAAAGTAAGACTTTCGCGTTTATTATTTTGGTACGTACCAGTGAAAGTACGTAACGACTTATATTTTACAGAAAAGTTCTACCAGTGTGAACCAGTAATCCTGTTACTCTCTGCCCCTTCAGCTATTTTAGTACAAAAAATCACGTCTTTCGTTGCACCTTTACAAAGTAAGACTTTCGCGTTTATTATTTTGGTACGTACCAGTGAAAGTACGTAACGACTTATATTTTACAGAAAAGTTCTACCAGTGTGAACCAGTAATCCTGTTACGCTCTGCCCCTTCAGTTATTTTAGTACAAAAAATCACGTCTTTCGTTGCACCTTTACAAAGTAAGACTTTCGCGTTTATTATTTTGGTACGTACCAGTGAAAGTACGTAACGACTTATATTTTACAGAAAAGTTCTACCAGTGTGAACCAGTAATCCTGTTACTCTCTGCCCTTTCAGCTATTTTAGTACAAAAAATCAGATCTTTCGTTGCACCTTTACAAAGTAAGACTTTCGCGTTTATTATTTTGGTAAGTACCAGTGAAAGTACGTAACGACTTATATTCCACAGAAAAGTTCTACCAGCGTGAACCAGTAATCCTGTTACTCTCTACCCCTTCAGCTATGTTAATACAAAAATCACATCTTTCATGCATCTTTCATTGCACCTTTACAAAGTTAGACTTTCGCGTTTATTATCTTGGTAAGGATTAGGATGGCAAACAATGCACGATACCATCCCCTTAACATTAACTGAAATCTCTCAATATATAGACTTAAGTAACTTGGACTGGCAATAAGCAATTCAATGTAGGAAATATTTAAGAGGCACTCGCTTGATTACCTTCTGTGATCCGGCGTATTCAACCGTTTTGGGGGCTCTACAAATGAACAACCCAGGGGGAAGATTCGGGGCCTTGCGTACTAAATCTTTGGTATTTTAAAAGGTTGAATGTTTAATTGACGTTCGCTAAAGCGGACGTCCGGATGAAGAAGACCCGGATATCCGGAAGTGAGCGATTATTGCCGGTCGGTGAGATCGGATTTAATCGGCTTTCTCATTCATTGTAATTGTAGCCGTAGCTTTGTCTGCATAAATTTTAAATTGATATCCGGAACGCTTTCGAATATAACTATATGTGTAAACTAGCGAACCGCACCAGCTTCGCACTGATAGCAAAGTATGTATACCCACATTTTTTTTTCTGTCGTAGTGTCATGTCAGCTTATTGCGTCGAGCAAGTGGATTAGATTTAATTAAATTTAAATGTAACATGTTCATCTTACCTGGAATATTTTTAATGTATTTTATTTCCAATTCTATAAATATTTGAAAAAGTAGAGGATATATACATAAAAACAAATTTAAATATTTCTTTGACGTCTCGGTATGGGACTGCTTAAATTTATTTTGTCGTGCGACCGGTTTAATAAGTTCATCATCATCATCAGCTCGTGTCTCTCCACTGCAGGATAGACCTCTCCCAAGGGTCGCCACTACACACGGTCCTCCGCCTTTCACATCCAACTACCCCTGATATGGTGCTTCAGGTTATCTGTCCACCTGGCCGCGGGGCGTCCAACGCTTCGCTCCCCGGTACGTGGCCCCCACTCGAGAATTCGTCTACCCCATCGGTTATCAGTTCTACGGCAAATGTGACCGGCCCATTGCCACTTCAGCTTGCTGATCGCTTCGGCCATGTCGATAACTTTGGTTTTTCGACGGATTAATAACATATACCATTGCGGATTTTTCTTTAGACTTATAAAACAAGAACAATTTCTCCATATTGTTCTGTTATATCTTAAAAGGATGAGGAAAATTAATAAATTGTACACGTAAACCTTTCTCTTGAATCACTTCGTCTGGTGTGGCGGTGCGCTGGTTCTTTTTCTAATGATATAGATGCCCTGCTGATTCCCAACAACACACAGAACAATATTACGGCGACAATATAAGCAGTCAAGGAACGGAAAACAAAAGGACACTCACCTTCGATCCTCCTGCGTCCTGAAATGCACTGGTGGCCACCGTATCTCGTGCTGGGTTTTCCTTTATTCCTTTATCACTATTTGCATGAATTTGTATACTTGTAATAGGTTTTGCGTGCGCGCGGCGTGACGATTATCGGACGATTATCTGTTGATAATCGAAGGCGAGCTGGGGGTAGGAACACAAAAAGGCAAAGGTCGAATGGGACAGGCACGCAAATACTGTACCAATAATATCATTCTGTGTGGCGTAAACATCCCCCCCAGCTTGACAGGTAAAGTCCTTTCAATATAATAGCGAGCGAAGCGAAAAATACTAAACTAATAACTACTATGTTAAATTGAACAAGCAGAGCGGTAATAAATTAAAAAGTTGCGGTAAGTATCATTAACTTATTAACAACAAAAAGAAAAAAATTTAAGAAATAAATATAAATATTAGTGGACTGTATATAGGTTGAAAATATTATTGGCTAGGTAACGGACAGAGTTTCACTACTGGTCTACGATAGATCCCTGACCTAGTACGAACATTGACCACCCTGACCACACCATCCTTGCCCGGAAAAACATCTTCAATGATGCCTAGAGGCCAGTCCAAAGGCGCACTGTTGTCAGACCGAAGTAACACAACCGTGCCTCTTTGTACCGATTTACTAGAATTAACCCATCTTTGACGAGTTTGTAATGTGTGCAGATACTCTAACTGCCACCGTTTCCAAAAAAGTTGAACAAGATTGTCAAGAATGCGTTTTCTGCGTAGTAGATTTGGATTTTCCAGGGATAAATCTCTAGCAGGAAGAGATTTCAACGGCGCTAATGTCAAAAAATGGGCGGGCGTAAGAGCGAGAGGCTCCGATGGATCGGAACTCAGGATTGATAGCGGGCGCGAATTTAAAATTGCTTCAATTTGAGTCAGCACTGTTGACATTTCCTCAAACGTGAGAAATTGATTACCTACCACTTTAGCAAGATGGGTTTTCACACAACGAATGTTACTTTCCCATATTCCATCAAAGTGGGGGGCACTGGGTGGATTGAATTTCCACTCAATACGCTTATCACGCAATTCGTTGGCGAATTTATCTGTATATTGTTCAGACGCAAGGAATTTATACATATCATCTAGGTACGCGCTAGCTCCCACGAAATTCGTCCCACAATCTGAATACAAAACTCCAATAGGACCTCGACGCGATAAAAAACGTTTGAGAGCGTTGAGGAACGACTCTGTGGACAAGTCTGTGGCGAGTTCGATGTGTACGGCCTTAGTCACTAAACACACGAAAAGACACAAATAAGCCTTGACACTGCGCACACCACGGCGTCGATACGGGACAATATAAAGAGGCCCTGCATAGTCTACACCAGTATGGTTAAATGCCTTGGCTTCTTGGACGCGACAAGAGGGCAAGTCAGCCATAAGAGGGAATTCGCTTTTTGGATTAGACTTAAAGCAAATATTGCATTTTTGTACACAAAGTCGGACTATACTACGAGCTGATAAAATCCAAAATCTTTGTCGTAATAGCGACATTAGTAATTGTGGACCGGTATGTAGATATTTGCGGTGGTAATGTTCAATGATCAAATTAACAATGTGATCGCGGCGCGGAAGAAGAATAGGATGACGGGCATCGAAAGGTAAGTCAGCATTTCTCAATCTGCCTCCTACTCTAAATAAGCCATTATGCACAAATGCATGTAGCTTCTGAAAAGCTGGAGATAATTTTTTACCAGCCTGCACATTATTAAATTCATTTTTGAAATAGTGCAATTGAAGGTCTTTAACAATATATAATTCTGAGATTTCTAAATGTGATATTTTAAATTTCTTAGGTAATACCTTAATAAATCTTAATATATACATTACTATTCTTACTAATTTAGACCAAGATGAGACGCGGCTAGCAAGTAAGCAAAGTAAAGGTAATTGTGACGTGGACGCAGCGGTGGTAGTCATTGTGGTAATTTTCATTTCCGGTGGATCTGCTACAACGTTTGGATTAAATTTGTTAATTGACCATTCGTCGATAGGCGAGTGAGCGAAGCGGGGCCCATTGAACCACAACGGGTGGTTAAGTAGCTGAGCTGGGGTTAAACCACGTGATAAGCAGTCAGCTGGATTTTCTTTACCACTTATATGATAAAAGTTACTAGGATCAATACATTCCTGTATTTGAGCGACCCTGTTGGCCACGAACGTTTGCCAACGAGAAGGAGACGAATGTATCCAAGCGAGTGCCACCGTACTGTCCGTAAAGGCATATACGTGATCAATCGAACAACGAGCGCAGTATGTATCAATCACATTACGCATTAACTTTGCCAGTATTAGATTGCCACATAATTCTAAACGCGCTAAAGTAACATTACGTAAAGGTGCTACTCTAGATTTGGCACAAAGTAAATTTAATGCATATGTATTGTTGTTCGGATAATAAACGTGAATGTATACTACACCACCATATGCACGTTCTGAGGCATCGGCGAAACCTAATATAGTAATTATGCAGCTTGCATTAACACCAATATGACGCGGCAATTTTATGTTTTCCAGTAGTGGCAATTCCGATTCAAACTGCTGCCACAGCGCAACAATATCCGGAGGCGGAATGTCGTCCCAATCGATTTTGTTCTCCCACAGTGATTTAATAAATAATTTTGCTAATAAAATCACGGGCGCGACGAAACCCATCAAATCCCATAGTCGGGCAATCGTCGACAAGATATTTCGTTTCGTGCACGCGCGGTGATGCGATTCCACGGTAAATGTAAAATTGTCGTCAGCCGGTAACCAATGCAGTCCTAATATTTTAAATTCATCGTTAGCACTGAACTCAATACCTTCCGAAATTCTATTGGGCAGCGGAATGTTAGTCATTACGTTGGGCGAATTGCTAGAGAATTTTACTAGCTCAAATCCCCCAGCAAGAAACATCCCGATCAATTGCTTCGACAGTTCGATGGCGTTACTCTCGGTAAGACAACTGGAAACTAAATCATCCATATATATATCTCTGTCTACCAGCTGAGCTGCGAGAGGAAATTGAGCGCATTCGTCGGACGCCAGTTGACGAACGGTACGAATTGCAAGATATGGACTGCATCGGAGGCCAAAAGACACACGAGTCATTTCATACAATTGAAGCGGGTCGTTGCAATCAAATCGGTATAGTAATCTTTGAAAGCGACGGTATTTAATATCGACTAATATCTGTAGATACATTTGTCGAATATCAGCGCTAATCGCGACCGGATACAAGCGAAAATTTAAAATAATTTGAAATAAATCCGTTTGTAAATTTTTACCAGTATGCAATAAATCATTTAATGATTTGCCAGATGTCGTGGTCATGCTAGCGTCAAGCACAACACGTAATTTAGTGGTCGATTTATCTGCACGTACGACAGCATGATGCGGAATAACGTATTGCGGATTTGAATTAATATCAGTATTAACGGGTGTTAAATATCCTTTATTTAAATATTCTTTAAAAACGTTGTCATATTCGACTTTAATTTGCGGGTTCATAAGTAATTTGCGTTCGAGCGAATAATATCTACGCTCGGCGGCCCTCAGTGAGTCGCCCAATGCGAGCGGATCGCCTTTGAACGGTAGTGACACGCTGTAACGGCCGCTCGAGTCGCGCGTCGTAGTATTCAGATAGATCGATTCACAATCGCGTTCGGCAGGCGTGAGCGGCGACGTATTCGGTACATCTTCTAACTCGAAAAATCGATTCATGCAATTTTCGAGTACCTCGTATGTACACAATGTACGGTTAATGATAGTAGCGGTAGTAGCGGGTTCGATGATCGGTGCCTCGCCAACAATTAAATAACCTAATAAGGTATCAATTGCGACGGGTTCACCAGAAGCGCGGGAAATAGTATTTTTCCGTAATATGCGAGCGAATAAATCAGAGCCTATAATTAAATCGATTTCTGCAGGTTTATTATAATTAAAATCAGCGAGCGGGATATTATTTAAATAATCTAAACGCGATAAATCAATAAATGCGGACGGCAACTCGCTAATAATTCGGTTAACTACGAGAGGTCGTATCGAGAAGCGTATTGTATCATCGTAGCGAGAACGGATCGTCAAACTAGTAACGCCTACAGTTGGATTTGTGACGTCACCCACACCGGCCACAATTTTATTACAATTAGTCTGTATTTGAAGCCCCAATCTATTACAGCACGCGGTAGTTATTAAATCCTTTTGTGACGCACTGTCTACTAATACACGTACCGTATGAATATTACCGTATGAATCGAGCACGTTACATTGCGCGGTGCCTAATAGAACGGTTGTGGCCTGTCCATCGGCGTGCGTCGATGTATCGGTAGCGGTAGAATTAGCAACGACGGCCGGGCCGATAGCGCAAGCGCACAGAGGCGCAGTAACGGCCGGTGCATCGCTGCACTCGTTTGAGGTTGTAGGCGCTGACGGGCTGCGCGGTGCCTGCGTTGTATTGTGGACAGAGCGAGTATCATTGTACGTCACCGGTGCTAGTGAACTAGCATTATCAAAATGAAGGAGCGAATGATGACTGCGTGAACAATGGCGACATCTAGAGTTTGATTGACACATTCGTATAATATGTTTATTACTTAAACAATTAATGCATAATTTATTTAATTTTGTGAAATTAAAGCGTTCGCGAGGAGATAGTGCAATAAACTTAGGGCATTGATACAGTTGAATGTGATCCATCTTTCCACAGCAGACGCATTTGTTTGACTCCTGCAGACTAATAAATGTTTTGACGACATTGTTATCATCAAAACGGCGCGCGGTGGATTTAACTGATGACGGCGACGGCTTATTGAAATTGCGCTGTAGTGGCCGCGTCGGTTTAGTTGTATTATTACAATTATTATTAGCGCGTTGCATTATTCGCGATTGACTACGCATAAATTCAATAAATTGAGATGACGTCGGCATTTCATTACCGCTTTCGATAGACATCTCAAATAATTTAATTGTCTCTGCGCTTATCTTTTTTGATCCGATATGGATAAATATGAATTCGAGTAAATTATCGAATTTTAATTGTTTTAAAGCCGAAATAAGTGATGAAAATTTATCAATGAAGTTTTCTAATGAATTAGAATTAACGTCACTCACTGCCTGTAAATTAAACAATTGATCCAAATAGGACGCAGCCAATAAGCGTTTATCATTGTATTTATTTATTAACGCGTTCCATAATACAGGGTAGTTTTCTGCGGATGGCATAAAACCTTGGCAAATAGTTTTTGCCTTATCGGTTAATTTACCCACTAAATATTGTATTTTTTCGCCATCAGTCAAATCCGTATTTTCGTGTATAACCGTCCGAAACGTCTCATAAAAAATAGGCCAATTCTCAGTCTCGCCATTAAATGAATATAATTCTAGACGCGGTAATTTTGGAGTTTGTCTAGTAAAGGTATTTTTATTACCAGACATTTTACTGTCTTCATTATGCGACTTATTCTGCGATGATAATAAATTATTATATTTATGTTTGACAATGGAGTAAAGCTCCTCAAACGCCAATATACATTCGTAACTGGGCTCGGGTGCGTCAGGGTTAGACACCAAATACTCATTATGTTCGTCTAAGGCTGATATGAAACTCGAATGTATAGAATCTATCGTAGATGCATTTGACATAAACGTATCCAAATTTGTAGGATGGTCGTTTAATTTGGCAACGGAATCATATAATTTCTGCATATGTTTAAAATAAGCGTTTACTTTATTTTGTAGCCGTTGTACATTTCGACTAAATAATCTATTCTCCCTGTCAGACGACGTTTTTGGGTCTTTGTCCATTTTAAATACTAATTTATTAAATAAATTTTAAATAATTTTAAGTGATAATATAGAAAACGCGTAGGTAATCCTGAACACCTATATCCGCGGTCGAAGTGACCATAAAATGGTGTGGCGGTGCGCTGGTTCTTTTTCTAATGATATAGATGCCCTGCTGATTCCCAACAACACACAGAACAATATTACGGCGACAATATAAGCAGTCAAGGAACGGAAAACAAAAGGACACTCACCTTCGATCCTCCTGCGTCCTGAAATGCACTGGTGGCCACCGTATCTCGTGCTGGGTTTTCCTTTATTCCTTTATCACTATTTGCATGAATTTGTATACTTGTAATAGGTTTTGCGTGCGCGCGGCGTGACGATTATCGGACGATTATCTGTTGATAATCGAAGGCGAGCTGGGGGTAGGAACACAAAAAGGCAAAGGTCGAATGGGACAGGCACGCAAATACTGTACCAATAATATCATTCTGTGTGGCGTAAACATCGTCTATTGGTGTCAACCGTATGAATATCCGTTTGGTAGCTTTTGAGTTTATTGCGTTCAGACAGACAGACCTAACTTAACCTAATAGATGATAGATTACCTACTTAACCTATGATGATAATGGTTGCAATAAAGTTTTTAACTAACTCAAGACCTATTGCTTGGTAGTACCACGGGCAAGTAAATAATGTCCCGTTGTACATAATAATAGAACCAAGGGCAAAAAAATCCCCCGTGGACCAACTGGTAGTACAAACCCTGGCCTAGACGCTGTTGTGTTGTATACGTTATTATTATTATTGTTATTATTAGTTTGTGCCGGCTGTTCTTTTCAAATGGTTTTCCCATCGCGTCAGAGGTCTCCATCTGCCTCTTTTACCTTGTGGGCTATTCAGACCAAGTTATACAAACGTATTAACTGTGTGGTCCTAAGCAATATGAATAAGGTTGTAGAATGACCTCTCAAAATAGCAATTTTTCTGTTCACGAATGTCTCAGATATTTATGAAAATTCATCTAACGTTGAAAGTGTCCCTGTGACGTCATCTGGGTGGTTGAGCTTATTAAGCTCCTTTCCACAGTAAAAAACCAAACCTGAAGTGGCTAAAACTAAATACACAATATCGAGATAAGGTCACTAAGTCAAGTGAAATTGTAATAATCCTCATGAATCAATAAATATATTAGACTTTAGTCTAAGATAATGCAGTTAGTAAGCATCTGTCCAGTTCATTTCACAGAACGATTTTATTAATATTTTTTTGGAAAAGAATACCTAACAAAATTGAAAACTTTTTTTTTGTAAATGTAGGTATAATTAGGTCTATATCAGTGCACGATTCTAAAGGAATGTCTAGATACGTAGTAAAAGTAGCTTATTTATTTTTTCCGGCTCCCGTGCCTGTTAAGATTTCCGCGAGGTATCCTTTCCCAGCGAAAATAAAACGTTTTTAAGGTGAAACTGCGAGGAAAATTTCGAAAGT
The DNA here is from genome assembly GCA_949709985.1 of Luffia ferchaultella. Taxonomy (NCBI): domain Eukaryota; kingdom Metazoa; phylum Arthropoda; class Insecta; order Lepidoptera; family Psychidae; genus Luffia; species Luffia ferchaultella. The sequence goes on from OX453261.1 coordinate 3,627,444, forward strand.
TGAATTTTCACGAGTGGCAATTAGCACATCGTGGGCACGACCCGGCGTTTCAGGGAAACTCGAGTGAGCTGAACAAAATATATATGTTTTGTTTTTATTATTTAGGTACACGTTTTTTCGAAGAAACTAGCTCAAAAATTCAGACATTTTGCAGTTGATAGTATGCATTGAAAATGACTTTAGAATTTTCAGAAAAAATAAAAAGTCACTTACCTCCATATCCATAAATACAAGTATTTTTGTCAATTTTCAGGGCCCATCTACGGTTCGCAATTATCAACCGATTTCCAAAATGTTTTTACTATTCATTACACAATTTAGTTCCTCATATGTGCTTTTGGCGAATTGTTGATAACTCAAATATTTTCGAAAATATTCATATTTTTGTAAAAAAACGACACCCAAAAATCCCCATTTTTTCAGACACTTTTTAAATTTTCAAAAATATTTACCAACCTATTTTCAAAATTCTATCGGATATAGGTGTACCGATAAATTATGTAACTTTTGAAACCCGTAGGACCCAAATTTCTTTGCTATCCTCGAAGAGATAGCCAAATTTATGTCTCACAGGAAAAGGATCTGATAACCATTTCCAATGGTAAAACGAAAACTAAATTCATATAAAACTCATATATGAAATGAGCTTTATAAGTTTTGTATGTTATACTTCAAATTTACTTTTGTTCGTGTTTATTATACTTTAGATAGCACAATAATCGAGATAGACAATACTTCATTATCATTGTTTAAAACAAACGTTTTGTTGAAGTACAAATAAAATGTAATTTCAGAATTTTTATTCTCTTTTTCAGTACGAATTTTACATGTAGGTCAAACAAAATTCAATTTCACAGCGAATATTTCAAAACTCAACTAGTGTATATTTTTTTGGTCTACGTGGTGTATTTTTTCCTCATTTTTTTTTTTGTTGTCACAATACGGTATCTTTATGAACATCCATGGTTTATGATTTATACCTATGATTTTAGTTTATGATTTGACTGACCGGTTGGCCGAGAGGTTAGAGACCCTAACTGCGGAGCCGACAGTCGCGGGTTCGATCCCCGCCCGGGACAAATATTTGTGTGCATGAACATGTCTATTTGTTCCGTGTCTGGGTGGAAAAGTATCTATATATGTATACATTATATAAAAAAAAGAATATTAATGTATATATATCAGTTATCTAGTACCCCATAATACAAGCATAATACTTGCTTACTTTGGGACTAGATGGCGCTGTGTGGAATGTCCCAGATATTATTATTATTATTATTATTACTATACCTATATAAAATTTTCAAATTTCGTATACATACAAAAACTAACGTCTCGGTATTGCAGGCAGGTAGAAGGTAAAGCCGTAAAACGTTCATTGGCCACATAAGCCTCCCTCTTAGATCTCCACGATCTGGAACCATCTGTTTCCAACGGCAACTCCCTACCTTCAGTTCGTTAGTCCACCCAGTGTGGGAACCGTCTCACGCTCAAGTTTTAACACAAAGTGATGACATTGTGATATGATGTGATGTTATGACAATGACATGATTGACATTCACTGACCGATTGGCCGATAGACCCTAATTGCAGAACTAAGGGTCGTGGGTTCGATTCTCACACGAGACAAATATTTGTGTGCATGAACGCGTCTATTTGTTCCTTGTCTGGATATAAAATATCTATGTCCATATATATTTTAAAATATATTTAAGTAATTACACCAGTAGTCTAGTATTCATAATACAAGCTTTTTATAGTTTTGGACTAGATGGCGCTGTGTGTGATGTCCCAGGTACTATTCATCATCATCATCATCAGCCCATTTTTACCCCACTGCAGGGGCTTGGGCTTCCCCCAGGGTGAGGAGGGGGGCTTGGAGCTTAAGTCCACCACGCTGCTCCACTGCGGGTTGGGAACTGTAACGACCGCCATCTATTGACAGCGTACGGGACCGACTGCTTAACGTGCCCTCCGAAGCACGGTGTCAGTGATATTGTGTACTTAAGTCAGACAGTGTCGTGATAGCCCAGAGCGCAACGAACCTGTCTCAAATTTATAAGGCCCCATAGCGCCATGGTTCGAATCCGGGCGTGTACCAATGAGTCAGGTACTATTATTATTATACAATTAATTATAAAGTGATTCTATTTACGTTACTGGATGTTAGAGGCTAACCAATATTTTTTTTGGATAATAGTTTTTTACACCTCCCCCTTGTCACTTGTACTTAAACATGTTTGCGTGACCCCCGTCCCTGTTGTGACAATTTGAAATCTATCACTATCCATAGTTCACAATATTTTCATAATTTAAAAAAAAAATCAATAGGTTGAATTTAAAAATAGGTTTTGGAAAGAATGTTTGTAAATACTTAGTTATTTATTTACATGTAATTTTTAATTTTTTACATGTGTAAAATGTGTCGTGATAGCCCAGAGCGCAACGAACCTGTCTCAAATTTATAAGGCCCCATAAGGCCATGGTTCGAATCCGGGCGTGTACCAATGAGTTTTTCTGACTTAAGTACACAATATCACTGACACCGTGCTTCGGAGGGCACGCTAAGCAGTCGGTCCCGGACGCTGTCAATATAGATGGCGGTCGTTACAGTTCCCAACCCGCAGTGGAGCAGCGTGGTGGACTTAAGCTCCAAGCCCCCCTCCTCACCCTGGGGGAGGCCTAAGCCCCTGCAGTGGGGTAAAAATGGGCTGATGATGATGATGATGATGATGATGATGAAAATGTGTTATTGCCGAAATTGACTTTCGTCACTTAAATTATTTTTACGCCGACTTGCAATGTGTCATTTAAAAAAATAAATAACTGACTTTAAATAAAAATAAAAACCAACCTATTTAAAACAAATTTCAGATTATGTTGTTATTGCGTATAATTTGTGTTTTTGTGTGTTTAATGATATATCTATCTTTAGAAAGATATATCATTAATGAAATACCATCTTCAACAATATGACACTGTATCATTAATTAGAATCGTGTAACTTTTCTATATGTGTTGTTGACACTATAGAACGAGTTTCGACCAATTTAAGGAACAATAACCCTTATCTTATCTTGGCTTGTACCAAACTTTGTATATGTCGTAGGACGATTTGATAATTCGAATTTTCGCGAATACCCTGAGGATATTGCAAAAACACGGATAATTAGACAATAGTGAATACATTTCCTTAAATAACTTCCAAAAATCTTATCTTCTTCCAGTAAGATTTGGAAATATTTTCACCGTTGTCTAATTACAGGTGTTTTCGCGGTATCATTAGGATTTTCACAAAAATTCGAATTACTAAATCATCCTGCGACATATATACAGTGTCATATTTGTATAGTTCTAAGGCATCCAAGAAAAAACTTTATTATTGTATTGTTATACAGTTCCATTCAAAGTTTGTGGCGGATGTGAACATAGGCACAAGTCGCTTCGCAGTAACCAGTTTTAGGTGTAGCGGGTCGCAGTGAAGCGAGGGGTACATGACTGTACCTGCGCAAGCACGCTTATAGCGTTGTATTCCGATCCGCCATAAAGTTTGACGCGAACTATACCAAGCCTACGCGCCGTCTATCCGTCCGTTCGTCTTTCATTCAAAGGACTGTATCTTTTAAACTGTAATTAGGTACACAGATAGAAATGAAATTTTCTTTTAAGAAACAAATATGTCTCAAAGATAAGTTCTTAAATATAAAATGTAAGTACTTATTTCCTATCGAAGTGGTTGACTTCACACAAATTATGTAGGTACTCCTTCATCATCATCATCATCATCAGCCCATTTTTACCCCACTGCAGGGGTTTAGGCCTCCCCCAGGGTGAGGAGGGGGGCTTGGAGCTTAAGTCCACCACGCTGCTCCACTGCGGGTTCAGAACTGTAACGACCGCCATCTGTTGACAGCGTCCGGGACCGACTGCTTAACGTGCCCTCCGAAGCACGGTGTCAGTGATATTGTGTACTTAAGTCAGAAAAACTCATTGGTACACGCCCGGATTCGAACCATGGTCTTATAAATTCGAGACAAGTTCGTTTGCGCTCTGGGCTATCACGACATTTAGGTAGGTACTCCTTATTTGATTGAAATAACATTTTCTGTTGTGTGCAAATTTCTTTTTTTCCTTTTCAAGGAAACAGAAATTATCTTGAATGAAGTAACTCATTTGGTTGAAGTAATTACTTTTATCTGTGTAGTAGCTAAAATCACAAAATTATTAATATTATGGCGGATATCCTAATAAATACTAAAAAAAAAAGAAAAAGAAAATTTATGGGGTCCCACAGAAATGAAATGTAATGGAAATTTATTAGCAACCTAAAAGATAATACTTGGGACAATGACATCCCACACAGCGCCATCTAGTTCTAAATTAAGCAAAGCTTGTATTATGGGTACAGACAACTGATATACGTTCTTAAATACTTTTTATAATATATACAATTACAGATATTTTACAGCCAGGCACGGAACAAATAGATATGTTCATGTACACAAATATTATATCGCGGGAGTGGAATCGAACCCGCGACCCTTGGCTCCGTAGTAAGGGTCACTAAATAATCGGTCAGTCAGTTAAACTTTGCGTATTGCATACAACATTTACAATAAATTAAGTATTATAAAAGATACCGTATCTCGCATACTAAGATTTCCTGTGTTGTGTTGGTTTTAATAGAGTCAGAAATGTCTCTATCGAAAATGTCAATTTCGCGGGGTGAAGACCGGCGCGCGGGGACCTTGCGGACTGAAACTCGCAATCTTGTACCAGCTAGCTAGAGTATGAGTGGTTAGACGGTAAGCATAGAAGAGGGCTTCTAGTCAATTCGTACTTTTGTGGTTGTGAGAGATAAAGTCACTTTTAGTGGTACTAAATTTAATTTTTACAATGCACTTAAATTAGATATATGCAAAGAAAAGTAAAAGGAAATAAAAAGTGCTCTCGTCTAACAATAATTGATTTGACCTTTATACTGTGTGTGGATATGTTTGTGTATATGGTATGTGAGCCTCCGCCAAGTTTCCTCACCCACAATCACATGAAGTGGGTGTGAGTGGGGAGGCTTGTGTGTGTGTGTGACGGTGTGGGGGTGGATGGTAGGGGTGTGAGAGGAGTACGTCAATTAATCAAATACTTATACATCATCAATAATCTTATAAAATATATAAAAACATCAGGTAGGTACACTTGAAGTTTCATATATTTTTTTTTTAAATTAATAATATTAATAATACCTGGGACATCCCACAAAGTGCCATCTAGTCCCAAACTAAGCAAAGCCTGTACTACGGGTATCAGACAACTGATATACATACATAAATATTCTTTATTTTTAAATAATATATACATATATATACCTTACACACAGATACAGAACAAATAGACATGTTCATGCACGCAAATATTTGTCCCGGGCGGGAATCGAACCCTTGGCTCCGCAGTTAGGGTCTCTAAACACTCGACCATTTGGTCAGTCAATTAAAAAGAACAAATCCAACAAAATAATAAAATACAAGATTCAAACTATATAACCAGCGCGACTTTAACTAAATATTTTTTTTAATTCCCCGAGAAATCTACATTTTGAAGGGTCGCCGCTGTCAGCATCGTTGACTTGTAGCACTCATATTATTCTAGTATGTTGCTTCAACTCAAATGAAATTTATAAAAAATATTCAATATAAGATGTATACACACACTTATTGAAAGTCAAAATGAATTGATTAGGTACCAGTTCGGAACACTATAAGGAGATGAACCGGCAAGGAACTCCTCCCTGTATATTTTATTTAAAATATGTTTTCCTTAATTGTTTTTTTTTTCTTTTTAATTTGAAGTGCTTACAACTATTACAGTGATGTCCATGCGCACTCATCATTTAAATACTCGGTAATACTATAGTAAGCTTTTTTCATGAGTTGGACTTTAACTTGTTTTATAAATTGATTAGAATTCAAGTCTAACATTTGTTTCGGAATTTTATTATAAAAACGGTTACAATTTCCCATGAAAGAATTATTAACTTTTGAGAGCCTGAACCTGGGAATTGATAACATATGCTTTTGTCTTGTATTCAAGTTGTGACCATCACCCACCCTAGAGAAAGCATTTAAGTTTTTATGTACATAAATTATATTTTCATGTACTGACAAGGATCGTCAAAATGTTACTCTTTTTAAAGTGTGCCCTTGGACTATCTCTAAATTCAAATTTATATAATGCTCGAATATCCCTACAACTGGATTAATTAGATAAACTCGATGCAGCGAATTCTTTTGCTAAGTACGAATAAATCCTAATGTATCCAGTTAATGTTTTATCAATGTTCGAAGACCTAATATAGTCGGAATTGACTGATTTCACTGTTGCCCGCACAAAAGCGGTTAGACCCTGGTTAAGTTACTCAAATAGGGGCTGAAATGAGACAATTCTGACTCGTTGTGGACCTTTCCTCGGATATTACTAATTAAAGAGGACCTTTACAAAGAATAGAGTCCAATATTTGTTTTAAGTATGGGGTGAGAGCGATCCGAAATAGAAGGTTCTAAGGGAACGTACATACTAAATACATGACTCATTTATTTTTACAACTTTTTACCCCCTCGCCCCTTGGTGACCACACGTAGTATATGCCAAGACCCCCCCCCCTCCTTGTATTTTTCACGTAGTAATTCATAAAAATGGTTTTAAATCATTTTTGGGAAAAGAAATTGGCTCAGATTGTCTTTATTAATACAGCACTTCCCACTAGACGTCAAAAGTGCGTGTATACTTACAATTACAAGTGAAAAATATATGTAATAACATCTTTTAACAGGAATCTAACTTACCAAAACAAGTATTTTTGTATTTGATTTAGAATTATTTGCCTAGAGTATATGGACTACGTGACGAAGACCTAAGCTCCTCCCCCCGCCTCTGTGACCAAGCGTGGTATTTCGAAGTCCCCCCTTCACCTCCTGAACGGGTCACGTAGTACGGGGACGTTCCCCAACCTCGTTAGCAGCTTCTAATAGTTTCACGTGTCGATACTCGCTAGCAAAGGCGTAAAACATATATATGTGAAACATATTGTATTGAGCTTTCATCAGTACAGTAGCAAAATAGTTATGGAAATCGGACCATGAAATGCTCTAAGTCATGTACCAATTACATAAACGCTTTAATTATTGTTAGAATGCTTGTAGACGCACTGTAATATATCATAGTAAGAAAGCATGTTACAAAGTTGTTACAAGACACATTCAGGATTAAAGATCTTGGATTTTGTGCCCAAATCGGGTCTTGTTAGACACTACAAAATCAATAGAAGACTAAATAAATGCGCATCGGTGACTTTTATACTATCACTTTTTGCTAGTTGGGTACAGTTCCAATCAAACTTTATGGCGGATGTGAAAATAGGCACGAGTCGCGTCGCAGTAACCAGTTTTAGATATAGCGGGACGCAGCGGAGCGAGGGGTATATGACTGAACCTAAATGCGCAAGCACGCATAAAGCGTTGTATTCCGATCCGCCATAAAGTTTGATTGGAACTATAATAGTGAATAAACGACTTAAAACTTATGATAGCAGTGCTGCAGCTGTCATCTTGTCCGTCTCAAGAAAGTAATAGATGTAAATATGCATGAAAGGTGAAATGCTCTGTCAAAAAGCATGCGACTCGAATGTTACAAAATTTTGTGATTTATCAGATAGTTGCATGAAAATAAAATTGTAAATTGATTTAATTAATGATTAGTAACAATTTGTGATTTGTAGTAAATAATTTATATGCATTAAAATGAAATAATTAAATTTGTGGAATGAATATATCTAATATTATGGACATACGAGACAATAATTATTATTGTTATTAATAATAATAATGCTTATTATTTTTATTATTTAAGTATGTATAGCAGTTCTCTAGTACCCATAATACGAGCTCAATACTTGCTCAGTTTGGGATTAGAAAGAGCTCTCTTGTCTCGATGGTATCAATGACAAAGCACTCAAATGCTTTTCGTTGCCTTTAGTCGCCCTTCTGGCAGCCATTTTTAACACCCGTTTTAAAAACTGCTTCTTTCTACCGATCTGGAAGGAAGCCCTCGTAAACGGCATCCCTAAACCAGGCAAACCTCGAGACCTTCCCACCAGTTACAGACTCATTAGCCTGCTAAAGGTCATGGGCAAACTCTACGAAAAAATTTTAAAGACTCGTCTCTGCGATTAGATAATCGAGACGAAAGGGACTTTTAATCGACGAGCAATTTGGCTTCCGTCCCCGGCATTCTTGCCCTCAACAGGCACTCCGCCTAGTTGAATACATATCTACCGGTTTTAAACGGAAAGATAAAACCGTAGTAGTATTTTTCGATGCAGGCAAAGCTTTTGATAAAGTTTGGCATGCAGACTTAATATATTAACTTGAGGTCCCAGATATGATAGGTTAGTTTTCATTATTCAAGACTATCTCACTGACCGACATTTCGTTTATAGAGACGAAAAATCATTATAAGCGCGTAAAACGCTAATAGTAGGAGTACCGCAAAGCTCCACACTCAGCCCGATACTGTACTTAGCGTACACGAACGATATTTCGTTGCCGCGTAACGGACTCCAATTAGCACTGTAGACAGTGCTTCATCTGCGCACGCCCACGAATGGGCATATCGCCCCTCGGTTACAATTCTCTATAGACGTACTCACGCAGTGGTTGTGCCTATGGAGGATTGAATTAAATCCGGACAAATCCGCGCCCATCTGCTTTCGCCATTCCAAAGCGAAAGACCGATTTCTCATCCCACCAAACATAGCCATACTAAAAATGTCCGATGTCAACATTCCGCGGCAACATAAATATAAATATTTAGGTATTACACTTGACAGGCATCTTCACTTTCGCGATTACGTCAAGCGTGTTAGTAAACTCGCCAAATTTTACATGGCCCGCCTCTTTCGTAATGGTAGGTAACCGTAGTAAGTTATCGATGCGCAACAAGCGCACACTTTACGTGATGGCTATCAGACCGGTCATGACTTATGGTCTTTGCTTACGCCAAGGAAACGGTACTTAAGCCGCTACAGGTCAGAGTAGATTCTGTAGAAGAGCCGTCGGTGCTCCATGGTACGTTCGTAACAGCCTGCTTCACAGCGATTTCGACTTACCAACACTTTCCAAATACTTGAAGGACGCGTCAGGCTGCTTCTTCGCCGCCGCGGTCGCGCACCCCAACCCTTTACTTTCGGCAGCGGCCTCTTACGAGCCCCTGCCCGCCAACCACTTTCTTAGACGTCCACAGAATGTACTCACAGATCCACCTCACACAGATCTCACTACTGAGGTTCAGAATGTCAGGGCTTTCGGAAGATCAGACTTTCAGTCTGACGTAAGAGAGCAGTACCTACCACCCGAAGTCATCTAGTTAACGTAATAAATCGGCTCAAATGGCATCTGAGCCTTGTTTGCTCACAGTCGGGCCGTCCAGCTCGAACTGCCCTCCCTTGCCGAGGGATCGACACGTGTCGGCCCTCACCCCTAGTATAGTCATACGCTGACGAGACGGCGCCCTTAAGGCACCGCCCGTCAAATTCATTAACACACTGAAGCATCCTTCATGCGTCTGGTCCTTGTTCAGTTCAAACTCTACACACTCTTCCGGAGTATAGATTGAGGATGTCATTTAGCCGGTCGGGTTGCGCCTTCTGTGTAGAAATTCCAACCCGGCACTACCTGCGTGGTAGGTCGGGTGCGCGGTGTCTCTATGCAGATTCGGTCCTCACTAAAAAAAAGAAGTCCTCTTCTGTGTTTACCGTCTAATCACTTGTACTATAGCTGACGCGTGTAAGATGGCGAGTTTCAGTGCGCGGGGTCCCCGCGCTTCGATTTCACTTCCGTCAAATTCCCGCGCGCCTGTCTTTAACCCGCAAACTTGCGTAATGTCACTTCGATACCGTGAGGCGACATTTATGACTCTATTAATACCATATTAAAACCAAACGTTGTTGTCAAATTTACTTTATGGCTCGAACAGAAACCATTGGTAGTTTGTATTTTCATATACGACCGTATACACCTTACGTTAGCTGAAGCGATGCGTAACGAACCAAAAAGCGCTTTTCTGAAGCATTTATTGTCCGACGTTCGCTAATTAAATCCTTGTTTTCTATTTCACGCTCCCGAGAACGAGAAAGATTTTCTATCGGTTTTCCCGGTTTTTTATTTAAGGAAAATCTCGAGACGATTCTCTCGCTCGAACGCCCAGATCTAGCTTTGACCACTGAAGATTCTTTTTAATGTCGCTTCAATAGGGTTGTCGAGTTTTATTTATGTTTTTAATTTTCTTCTTTTAATTCGTGAATCATAAGTAGTAAATTATTGCTAGTTTGCAAGGTTTCATTAAGACCGCAAAAAATAGGGAATATACAATTTCTTCCACAAATTGAGTGCCATCGTCAATTTCAGTTTTTATTTCTATCTGATTTCAATTTCTAAAATCGAGGGTCATTATCGAGAAGGAAGGAATAAGTGAGTGATTTTTCATATTTAACCCTTAGGGCGCGTATGGTACAGCATCTGTACCAGTGAAGATTATGGCCCAGGCGTGTGCGGTACATACGTTGGTACCAGCGTTTCCACGTGGTGGGGGTATATTTTTTTCTAGGGAATGTGTCGATTGGATGCTTTTCCTCAAGGTACTACAAGACCAGTAAAATATATTGAGAATTAACATGTAATGAGTCATTGGTATAGTTCCAATCAAGCTTTATGACGGATCCGAACATAGCCACAAGTCGCGTCGCAGTAACCAGTTTTAGGTGTAGCGGGACGAATTGGAGCGAAGGGTACATGACTGTACCAGCGCAAGAACGCTTAAAGAATTGTATTCCGATCCGCCATAAAGTTTGAGGCGCACTATATACGATATCATACCAACAACCTTATCTGTTCGTGCGACGGTCACGTGACGGCACACGCGCGAGAGTTTAAAAATGTCAGCAGGGGTCGTGTGTTTAGGAATATTGTTTTTGCTTGCTAAATTAAAAAAAGAAATCCAATGTGAAATGCATTACACATCATGAATGCATTATTCCTTTCCATTCCACCAGCCCATTATGCCCCACTACAGGGGCTTAGGCCTCCAGGGTGAGGGGGTTTGGAACTTAATGACACTTATTAAAAGTCAAGAATACATTTACCGCTGCACCGCCGATTTGGAAATACTAGAAGAAGAAGAACCGGCATGAAACAAGTCTATTAAAAAAACGAATACAGTTGTCTACAATACAGAAAGTCTGAATTTAGAAATTTTAAGTATATGCTTACCTCCAGTATCGATATTGTGGCCGTCCCTATCTTAGAGAAAGCTTCTATCTATGTACATAAATAACATTTTCGCAAAACTGACATGGAACCGTAAGAGTATAACTTTCTTTAAAGTAAGCTCTTAGACTATCTACATTTTACTTTATATATGGCTCGTACAGCTCTTTATTGTAAAACAAATATTGTTTGAATGTCAGTCATATGACATTATGTTATGAAAGTAGCTTAAATAAATCAGTTTAGCTGTATGCACCTAAGTTAATCCTCTTATCTATCTATATAGTATACATAAATACGTGAAGAAAAAACTTTAGACCCCTTTTTAGTGTGAGATTTGGCATATTTAAAAATATGGAGCAAAAGTGCAGAAAGCTAAAATCTATATACAGGTTGAGTTTTAGAGAGGAACTTGTATGGCCAAATCCTAAACTACGAGAAATAGCGAAAAGGGTTTAAATAGGTCATGAGCTCGATTTTTGAAGAAACAAAACTACATTTTTAAATTTTTGATAAATCTATTGTATTAACAGGGGATCAAATCACTTGATTTGATAATCTATACACTAACACGTGAAATGAAAACTTTGTACCCTTTTTACGGGTACGGAGGAGTGTGAGCTTTGGATAGGTAAAGTTTATGTGGAAAATGCGTACCAAAAGCTAAAATATACAGGATGAAATTTTAACAACCATCCAAAAAATTACTAGATATTAGGTATCACCAATAGACCTCATTACGTAAATAAAAAATATAGGTTAAATTTTTATGATACATTATTTTATCTACAGTGTTATTTTATAACGTTTGGTTGCCTTCTTTGTAACGACGCGCCCGAGACTTTGAGAGCGAAATGAGTCTGGAGATGTGAAAGATGACTAGAGTTATTGGTTTATTCGGGAAAGGTTTGTGTAGTCATATCTCAATATTTTTCTATGGAACGATACTAAAAGGAAACATTTAGGCCATTGGTTTTTTACCAAAGATCATTACATTGAAATTTGGATGGTTGTTAAAATTTCACCTTGTATATATACTTAATATGTGTTCCAAATACTGTCAACCATACGAGTATAATAGTCTGTCGTTTGATGTAGTTTAAATTGACTTACCCTCGCCTATTCATTATTGGAGGTTTCAAAATAGTGAGTACGGTCGAACTTCGACCGCTGGGTGACCACTAAGTTCGTATCATTGCGAGAACCGCAGAACTCAGTTTACCAGCCACCCTCAAAACATGTGGACGCCACTGTAATTTCAGTTTCATCAACTAAATTTAGTAAAAAATCTAAATAAGGACTTTCACAAGTTACCGAATGAAAAACATTAACGATTAAAAATTTTAAACTGCGTCCACGTACTTGGATAGGTCATCGTCTTCTCTATGGATGTATGTACAAAATGCAATACATAAATTGATAGTTTTCACTTCTAACATCCGACGTCTGAAGCTTATGAAACCATACCAAGAGGTCAGAGCTATGATGTTGCAGCACAAAAGTACGCATTGACTAGAAGCCTTTTTCTGCGTTTACCGTCTAACCACTCATACTCTAGTTAGCTGGTGCAAGATGGCAAGTTTTAATCGGCGAGGTCCCCGCGCGTTGGTCGTCACCCCCGCGAAATTGCGTTTGACATTTTCTATACTGTGAAGTGACATTTATGACTCTATTAAAACCAAACGCTGCTGTCGAATTATTTAGTCTATGTTTTGCAGCAACCTCTTTAGCTACTCTGTAAGCTCTTACTTGAATTTAGGGATAATAAAAATAATGTGGAAGTTATCCTTACGATAGTGTGTTGATTGTTTGCATATTGTATCTTACACTATATAATTTAACAAATATTTAGACAATGTACGTATTGAAATTAACTCATGTGAACGCCAAACAAAACGCTCTATTCAATCCATCCTCCGAATACCGTTTCTCCGAAACGCTACCTTATCGCAGTATTCAACTCGCCAGCCTGATATCGTCTAAATATAATAATAATAACTTAGTAATATTAATAATAATAAGGTCGCGATAGCCCGAACGCAGCGAACCTGTTTCAAATCTATGAGGCCATGTGGCCGTGGTTTGATTCCGGGCGTGTACTACCAAAGAGTTTTTTTTGACTTAAATGCATTAACTATCACTGACTCCGTGCCTCGGAGAGCACGTTAAGCAGTCGGTCCCGGTTGCTGTCAATAGATGGCGGTCGTTATAACTTGCGAATCCGCCTTGGACCAGCGTGGTGGATTTAAGTTCCAAGCCTCCTCAGCTTGAGGGGAGGCCTAAGCCCCAGCAGTGTGGTATAAAAAGGGCTGATGGAATGGAATGGAAATCCTTATTAACAAGTTATAATAACAAATAATAATAACTTAGGTTTTTCGGTTGACGGCCGAAAACTCGTTCGAACACGAATTCATATATGCTTTGAGTTTTCGAATTAAAATCGGAGGCTGTGATTATCTTTGGAGAGAATTTTAATGTCAAGAACAGTAAAAATAATCACCTAACAGTTCGGTTGTAATACACGCACACAGACGGGCTGTTGAGTCACACAAGTATGTAAAAGTTGGCCTGTCATTTTTGCTGACGTCGGTCCATATAGGCATTATATAATAATAATAATACATGGGACAATCCACATAGCGCCATCTAGTCCCAAAGTAAGCAAGTATGATGCTTGTGTTATGGGTTACTAAACAACAGATATAGATACTTAAATAGGTACTTTTTTTTCATATATAATAGATAGATACATAGATAAATATTATACACCCAGACCCGGAACGAAATAAACATGTTCATGCACACAAATATTTGTTCCGGGCGGGAATCGAACCCGCTACCGTTGGCTCCGCAGTTAGGGTCTCTAACCACTCGGCTATTCGGTCGTCACTCAAAGATGAAAACATAACAAAAGACGATAGAAAAGATATTTACACATAAAAATAACTATAAAATATCAACCCTGCTGGCTTGATGAAGCCAGCAGGGTTGATATTTCATATCGCACGATGGTGCGATATGAATCGCGGTAAACTCATAATGAATAATAACTTCGTAGATATGACAGTGCATCGCCTATCCGTTGTTACACGGTTGCGTTAACATCTTTTAGGTATTTTAATTTGCTAAACAGTTAAAAAATTAGTTTGAAAAGGGTATTTATTTTATTATTTTATTTCAAAGTAAGTACACCAACTTAAAGTTTTCCAGCGGGAAGTACATCTTTAACTGTTGAAATAGCTTTAGTGATTTACACACATGCCGGGTGCCGTTAACCACTCATATTCTAGCTAGCTGGTGCAAGATGGCGAGTTTCAGTCCGAGTTTAGTCCTCGAGGTCAGCGCGCCGGCCTTCACCACCGCGAAATTGCGTCTGACATTTTCGACAAGTGACATTTCTGACTCAATTGAAACTAAACGCTGATGTCAAATTCATTTACTCTATGGTTTACAAGCTCATTATTAACTCAGAACAATTACCTAAAGTCATAGAAGGCGATCTTGTATTTACATATATTTGTTTCATTTTTCACATGTTTTCCACATGGTGAATTTCAGTGTGAGTGAAAAAGATGTAAGTACATATATGCGGTTGGCTTCAACCTGCTTGTACCCCTTTCTCAATGACATTAGTCTGACTAGTCAGACGGACGTTTGCATCAAATTATTTAAATTTACCTTCATCGTTTAAATGAGTTGAAATTAATTTGGGGGCACGTTCTGGTCATAAGCAGCAATGATTTTGTATCAGCTATCTTTTTCTTTCTAATGCTTTATTCTACATGTTAGAACAAGTTAAACATATGTATAATTTACATTCCTTCTATGACTTTAGGTAATTGTTCTGAGATTATTATACTACCATACACATGTCTCTACGTGGTCATCATCTCAAAAGACGCCCGCACTTCGAAGCGAGACCTAAGGCGTTTACACATCAAAAAACTATAAAGTGTTAACCCTGGCGGTATCGTGCGGGCTATCAGTGGATCGTCGCCTAACGAGGAAAGCGTTTAGTCGTACCGGCTAACGACTTGGCAGAGGCCTGTACTTATTGAATCACCGAGGTTTGAATTATTTCAATAGAGGAGTAATGCTGACCGTTCAGTTCGAGAACTAAAGTTATCACATTTGAGTCATTGGACGAGAAAAGGAGGGCGGGACGCGCGATGGTCCATGCGTTTTCTTACTCAGCAGTCATTAGTTTGCCATCGTTAGATGACAGTCGTTAAAATCCATCAACCCGCACTGTAGCATCGCGATGGATTAAGCTCCTATAGCAACCTCATCCCGAGGGGAGACCTAAGCGCCTACAGTGGGGCATAATGGGCTGATGTGGTGGTATAGTGGATTAGGTACCTAGATTATTGTCTTACCGGTCACAACTAGCTACATTGAATGTAAGGCGCCATACCGAATGTTTTTTAATGTAAGTAAAAAGGCTTTGTCGCCTTTAAATCGTTGAATTCAGTAAGCTTGCGCCTTCTAGTTTATTATTACACTTAAAGTTCGGTGTAATGAATACAAGCGTCGAATGCAATTTTAGTGAAGCGAGTGGGTCAAAGTTCAAGTCGATGAATGGCTTTCAGAATAACGAAGTCTGTGACCACAGGCCTCTTGATGGATGCACCATATAGCTCGCTTGTATCTACGCTCTGTATGGATCCTTCTTGTATAACATACTGGACGTCATAGCTGGACGTGGACGATAACACTCGCTATCATAACGGCATGGCAGGCGGGACCGTCTCGCGACAATAATATGGTGATTTTCACATATCTGAACCTGCAGTCGGTAAATCACTGTCGCAAGGCGCATCCCCGTGGGCACTCTAACCCGCAGTGAACTTACTTTGTTATAAACTATTGGGAAGCGAAATAAACGTTAAAAGGCTTTCCGCGCGTTTAAAAGTAAGTCACACAGAACCCTGTCATAACAATGTACAAACTATCGTCGAATATTACTGTTCCTTTATATTCCACCAATCCAAGCCCCACTGCAGGGGCTTAGGCCTCCCCCAGGGTGAGAGGGCTTGGAGCTTAATCCACCACACTGCTCCAGTGTGTGTTGGTGGATTTAACGGCTGCCATCAGTTGATGGCACCGGGGACCGACGCGACGGCTTAACGTGCAGTTTAACGTGCAGAAAAACGCATTGGTACACGCCCGGATTTGAACCACGGCCGCACAGCCTTCTAAACTAGCAACAGGTTCGCTGCGCTCGGGCTATCAGAACGAATATTACTGTAACAAGTATTTAATCGCAGAATACGTTTTTAAGCAAACCTTGACTTACAAAATTACACGATTGTTTTACTGCATTTATTTCAATGTTTTTGCCAAGCTGTAGAATATCTTTATTTTGTAAAGCAATGTTGCAAAAAAAATATAACAGACAAACAGTTGCTAAGACATTGACTGACCGGTTAGCCGAGTGTTAGAGACCCAAACTCCAGAACGAAAGATCGCGGGTTCGATTCTCTGTCGGTACAAATATTTGTGTGCATGATATGTCTCTATTTGTTCCGTGTGTGGATGCGAAATGTATTCAAAAACAAATCCGTCGAAGAAACTATATTTTTATTTGTCGCCGTTTTCGACAAAATGAATTTTTAATATTACACGTTTTGCAAACAACCACGCAACCCTGATTCGCGAACGCGGCGCATACACGCCGACAAGCCGGCAACAGCCTTTGAAATAGTTTGAATTACGTTTGTATTGTAACGTATGATCTTGGTTTACCCTAAATAAAAAAAAAATTGCCGCCAGCAGCGGGGCGGGGTAGTGTAAAAGTGTACGCGGGACGGCGCGCGCGGCTATCGGCTGATTTTGTTGTATGTAATTTAGTCGCATCTTGACCGTGACCTGTGACAGTGTAAAGGATCGAATACAAAGTCATTTCCGCCTCTCTACAAATATTTAATCAACACTGTTGGACTCGAAAACATATAATAACAATAAGAAATGGATTAACTAAACATTCGAAGAAAAAACGAAATAGCTGCTGAAAGGACTACAATCCAAGCCCTCAACATATTAAAAAAAAATGTACCTACGCTGCGAAGCAAGTGTTTTTAAATAAGCTGTTTGCAGTTTATCGTTTAGTGCCACGCGCTTCACGGGGAGGACAGATAATTAAAGGAATAGTCTATCGAACGGAATGCACCAAGATGCGTCCCCACATAACACAAGCCTTTGAAAAATTGCGTGAATAAAACAGTGACGGGAATGCAATGGACATTACGTAGGTAAAATATTCAAGAGCCATTCGTTACTTCATGTGGCATGTTAAAAAAGTGATTTGTATTATCGGGTAATTAAAACTCAAACGTTTATTCCATTATTTTTTTTTTAATTGGAAATGTTCATTACATCAAACAAATTAAAAATTTGTATCCGAAAAGTTAATACGAACGACGACGTTGGTATGTGTTAATTGCGTGTTCTGTGGATTATATATGGACACAGGCATAAAGCCTAGTGTGGAAGGCAGAATGTAAGAACTAAAAATTGTAAATTTTGAGGTAAAATAAACGATTTATTTATTATTATTTATTTATTTATTGTGACTTCGCGGTAACACCATTGTGAAAAAAACATCCGTCGTTCCTGGTGTGTTTTACAAATTACAAAACCGAGGATTTTTGCATACAATAATGCACATTATTCACAAATACGCATGTAAGCAGTCGCTGCCTGTGCGCGCGCACGCAGAATATGCATACTAAGTAGTATAAAGAATATTTATGTCTGTATGTTAGTTGTCTGGTACCCATAATACAAGCTTATTAAATAATACTTGCTTATTTTGGGACTAGATAGCGCTGTGTTGGATGTCTCATGTAATATTATAATTATTTATGAAATTAGAAGATTTATCTGAAAACACATGCTTTTTGTTTAGAGGGCCGTGTTTTGAATCCCAGGGCATGTGGCATTGAGTTTTTTCTAACTTATGTACATAACTATCACTGACTGCGCCTCGGAGAGCACTTTAAGCCGTCGGTCCCACTTGCCATTATCAGATGGCATTCGTTAAAATCCACCAACCCGCACTGGAGCAGCGTGGTGGATTAAGTTCTAAGGCTTAAGCTAAAGTAGGGCATTAATGGGCTGATGGTTTGGTATGGTATACTTTACTCAGAAATATTAATTTAAAAAATTAGAAAGTTCTACAATACACCAATAGAAGAAGCAACTTGTATTTTCATCATAACAACCCGTCAAAAGTAAAATATGTTGAAAATCGTCTTAATAAATCTGAGTCCAAATGAAAAATTTACAAAACAATGGGGATTGCAAAAAGCTCTTTGTATGGGCAAGAAAGTAATTACACTTTTGTTTCTGTATTTGTATTCATTAGAAATACGATATAAAATACAATTTTCAGTATACACCATGCGTATAGAGATTTTCATTCACCTTAATTTGTAACTTGAGAATTGTTACATCGAATTTCTTTAATGGTTTGATGAAAAATATATTAAAATGCTTCGTTACTGATATTTGTGAAAAATTATGAATAAAATTTTTTTGCTTTAAGATATTTATTTATCATTAAGAGTATACAAATTTATTTACTCGACAAACGACGTATTTATAAATAAATATCAACCAATGATCAAACAACCAAGGCATATAGTACAGTCAATGAAGGCAAAAATCAGCTACAACCTCCGGTTTCGTTGAACCTCCATGGATTTGGATGAAAATTTGGGATTGAGTATGTTTTACCCTCTACTTCAAAAGTGACATATGCTCGTCTTGCGCTTTTTTTGCATTTTAGGGGTGAAATCCACCCCTTTTGTTAAGAATGGGAAAAAATGCGGACTCAACCATTCTGGCTTAAGTAATTGTGTTTAATTAGATAAAATAAATGTTTTTTTAATATTTATATGCATGATTTATGATTTTAATTAATTTTTCAACCCTTTTAGCAACCACCCCTTAAATTAAAAATCGTGAAAAAATCCTTTTTTGTATTTCTGAGTTTTAAAATCGCATATTAACATTACATAAACAGTTTGTTTGATACTTATAATATTTTAGGTTGACAGTGAAATTTCAACCTGTAAAAACTACCCTCTTATTGCAGAATCACTGTAAAAAATGGTTTTAAAAACTTTAACCTATTAAATAGTACATTGCTGAAGTGAAGTCTTATTTACTGAGTATTAAAATATTTATTTATTTATTGCGAAATTTTTCACCCTTAAAATCTTCCCCTTGTTATAATAAAAATAGAATTATTTTTTTATCAGCTTTAATTAGTTAGAATCTTTTTTAATAGTTAAGATAAATTTTATTAATATATTTTTCAAACTTTATTAACATTATTCAATTCACACCCTTCAAACTACGACTTCAAACTACCCTTTGTGCAAAGAGTGATGAAAAGCATACTTTAAAGTTGGAAGTAATTTTTTAATATTTTTTGACTCGAATTTAATTTATTAATTAAGAGAAAAATGTATTAAAATAATATATGAAACGTTAATTCATCATTTATTTAAATACATTTTTATTATTGCTCATCACAGCTCTCTTCACCAACTTCTTCATTTGTTGGAAGGCTATTTTGACAATTATCCCCGCTGCATGATCCGCAGATTGAATCACAAAATAGCCTTACCCTACGCCACCCACAAGAAGCACCGCAGCCTTTTTTGCAATTGCAAAAAATCATTATTACTCGTAATAGCTCTTCTGGAGCAGGTGGATGAGGGTTTTTGTTTGGAAACAAAGACTCGCCAGTTTGACCCCAACCCCAGTTACTGGTTACTGGACGAATGTCTTTGTTTAATTATGAAACGAATTTTTAGTAAATATACAGAAAGTACTAAACTACTAAAAAATACCACGTGTATTTTAGTCCACTTTTGGAAATATACTGAAATAGTCAATAGACCAAATATGCATACCAAATATCTGCTCCAAAAATTTTTCCAAAAAAATATTATTTGTTGTATTTTTACAATAACTCCGTTAATTTTTAAGATATCAGGTTCATACAAAAATCATTTCAAAGGTAATTTCAAGAGCTATAATCTTAAATAAGATTTTTTAAAGCCCTTATTTTTTAAAAGATAAAGGGTTAAAGGTTCTCGGGTACATGATTCTAGCAGTAAAAGTTAGGCTTTAAACGTCTTTATCTCGGTTATTTTTCATCCTATAAAAATAAAAAAAACCAGAATCTTTATTAAAAAAAAATCAAATTTCATTCTTTAACCTTTTTTATCAATATTTTTGACGTTATTTTCAAAAGAAAATGAAATTTACGAAAATTTGAAAAATTTCGATTCTATTAAATCATATTTTTTTTCAAAAATAAGCATTCTAAACCGGGAAAAATTTTTGAGGTCATCACTTATGCTAAAAAAAAATAGTCGTTTAGGGATAACCGTTAAATTGAATTTTTGTAGAAATGGTGAAGGTTTTATTTTTCTTTTTTTCCAAAAAAAATCGAAAGTGTCATCTTATTTTTGTCATAACTTGCTCAATTTTGATGCTATTAACTTTTTACAATGCACTTTAGAAAGGTATTTTTGGGTACTTTAAAAAAATTTCAGAAAGTATGTTATAAAATGCATCAGTTTCCCATTACTTAAGTTTGAATACTTAGATTTAAGTATTCGCCGAAAAAAATATACATACAATTACCTATAGCTCACTTTGAACTAGTATTAGAAAGTTTTTCAAAGTAGAGATTTGTTCGCTTTTTTATTACCTTCAGTTTTGGTTATGTTACATTTTTTGTAGTAACTCATAGTTTTTCAGTTATTTATGAAAAACCACTTTAAAACATCTATTTTTATCACGAAAAATCACAATCTTTGATCTTTAATGACTCACAAAGTATTGATTTATTTCAAAAACTTTATATAACAAATTTTGCTTAGAATTTGTCTTTCTATCGATTTCTGTGGTTATATTTATTAAAATAATTTTCGCCCCCGAGAAGGGGTGGCATCCACCCCCAGGGCAAAAGCGCAAGTTGACACTATGTCATTTTTGTTTCTTAAGGTATCCCCCACCTACTCACAAATTTTCATGAATCGATGGAGATTCAACGAAATTGGAGGTGAAAACCTTCATTGACTGGACTAATAGTGGGAGTTTGCTTGGGCCTCAGCGTTCTACGTGTGTTAATACGTATTTGAGCGCGCATGCGCAGTAGGTACAATGCTTGAGAAAAGGCATCACAACAACCGTGGTGTGTTTGTACACGCGTACGTATTATTTATAATAAAATTCTTCAAATATGCCGAAAACGTATGCAGAATATTGTCGCAATTATCGAAAAGAAAAGGGAAAACAAAATTAAAAGGACAACAAAAAGTTCAACGGAACGTGTTGGTGAATTTCGTACACGATGAAAAGCGTTGTTGAATGTGAAAATTAAATGATATTTCTATTACGCTTATTGATTTTACTGTTCAAAATAGTGAAAGTAAAGAAATTGAATTGAATAAATTTTATTATATCTTCAAATCAAAATTTTTTAAGGTTTCACTTCTACCACGTGTGAATTGAACACATGACTTTTGTTACAGCAGCCACAGTTAATACACACTGTGAAAATTTCGAGTGTCTATCCATTACGGTACGTCGTAAATACACTTTTCTTGTATGGGGACTTTAATTTTTAACTTTAATTTATTTTTATTATAACAAAATTGTCTACCTATTACCATTCAGACGATAAAGCCTTGGGACAGACGGACGGACAGACGGACAACGGAGCCTCAGTAATAGGGTTTCCGTCGATATCCTTTGGGTACGTAACCCTGAAAAACACTTTTGAGAAATGATGTATAGAACAGCTACCCGTTGACTCTATAAAAAAACTATAAAGTCGCATCGTATTATTTGAAAAAAACCAAACCTGTTTTCGGGCCTGTTTTTGGTTCAGTAATTTTTCGCCATTTGCATTGAAGTATCTAATCTTTAAATTGACGGTTTAATTCTGTGAGAGGTTCAATAACTGATTTTGATGAAGTACTAAGAGAAGTTTGTAGTTGTAAATTTCCATACAAACGCAGTTAACGGTTACACCCCCATAACCGTATGTTTCACATGTTGTGAAAAAAAAAATCGATAAAATGTTTCCGTGCATTTGAGCCTTTTTTTGTTACGATGTATCAAAATATTTAAAAAAAAAACATATAAACCTAGTTTTTGTTAATCTAAATGTCATATTTTTTGCGCCAGTCGGTTAAGGTTTAATGGAGTACAACCGTCAACGCCGTTAGTATGGTTTGCCACTACACATTCCTCTTAAATGAGATATGGCAAGCAGACAAAAACACATTTGAAAAATCATCATCATCATCAGCCCATTTTACCCCACTGCAGGGGCTTAGGCCTCCCCCAGGGTGAGGAGGGGGTTTGGAGCTTAAATCCACCACGCTACTCCACTGCGGGTCGGGGATTGTAACGACCGCCATCTATTGACAGCGTCCGGGACCGACTGCTTAACGTGCTCTCCGAGGCACGGAGTCAGTGATAGTTAATGTACTTAAGTCAGAAAAACTCATTGGTACACGCCCGGATTCGAACCATGGCCCTATGGCCTTATAAATTTGAGACAGGTTCGTTGTGCTCTGGGCTATCACGACACATTTTTATGTCGTTATGTACATGTATTTGAAAAATAATGTATAGAAATTGAATCTTTTAAGAAGACGTCAATACCTACCAAAGTATGTTTTTTTAGCCCTAAAATTTGAGTAGGTAAATGAATTTTACCGCAGCGTTTGGTTTTAATGGAGTCAAAAATGTCCCTTCACGGTATCGAAAATGTCAAACACCATTTTGCGGGGGTGAAGGCTGAAACAGTGACCGTACTGCGCCTTAAATACACTGTGGTTTAAGACTTGTAAAACATAGTAAGTTCTCGAATGACACGCGAAATACATTGTAAGATATAGCTTTTATATTTGTTAGTGCGGGAGAATTTATCACTTTATTATATTAGCTTACTCAGTTGTACAGTCTCTTAAAATATATTTAGATATATGAAAATAAATCTGTTGGGGTTTACTTGTTCACTTTTTCACTTTTATCATTTATAATAGGCTAGTTGACTATTATTTTTTTTAAATATTTTATATGATACAGTTTTCTAAATACATTATAACAGTGAAAGAATTTTAAGAAATTAATCATTGTTAACTACGAATGTTTAAAATGTCTCGTTAGACAGAGAAGGCAATACCGGACGGTGTTGTGGTGTGTAACTTCAGGTTGTTTAAAATAATGTTAAATTTCGTTTTGCAAGAAAGAGTTCCATAACAAAAAGATCCATATTCTTCAACCGAATATAATTTTGTCAATACAATTTGTTATTGTATAATGTCTATTTTCATCTCTTATAACTACTTATCTAACTAAATAAAAAACATTATCCAAGTAGTTGGCGCAAACTAATAAAAAAAATCACAACACGGAAACCCCTAATGGTTGGTCACCCTACTGTTGAGATATCTAATACTATTCCGAGATAGCTGGTCCACCGTCAATCGCAATTTTTTTTTTTTTAATTTTATTGACATAATAATAATACATAGTTTATATATGTATATCTTAATTCTAAACAGAATTGTCTGTACACCAGATCACTCATCATTTACATTAACAAAAAAAAAAAATTGATAATTATTATTTTATCACAAAGTATTCCACTGACATTTCAATTTAAAGATTAATCAGTCATTCGCCTTATTAGTTGTTTCACGCGTAGTATAAATTTGACTAAATAAAAATGTGTTATTTTCATTTTGTAATCCTTCGTTAGTGTTTTTATTAGTTGATATAAAAAAATTACACTTTAAATATGTTTTTCTCGGTAACCATTAGTATGGATCATCTGCTCACTTGAAACTTGTTGTATAATAGTCGTGGCCAGCAGGGCCGGCAATAGGGGGGGTGTAAGGATAGTAGTACCACCAGGGCCCGGACTAAGAAACGGGGGCTCGGTTAATTGATTTCTTTTTTCAATGTAAGTTGGAGTGGGCCCCGCAATGTTTTATACCCGGGGCCCGATCTGGCTCTCGCCGGGCCTGGTGGCCAGATCATAGAATTGATGAATTCATGATGTGTTCGCTTTCGGATTTATTCGAAATTCAGCCAAGATAGGTTGATGGGCCACCGTTTCTAAATTAATAGATTAGATTAGTCTAGACTTGTTTATATTAAAGCGTGGAGCGAAGAACAATCCAGAAAAGAACTTTGCCAAAGGAGATCATATCATGAAGTGATCAATTTTAAGATATGGCCACGATATATATAACTTTCTTTAACGGACAACTTCGTAGGGTCATCTTTTCGTTGTATTTTGTCTTGCAACGCGCAACGAACCTGTCTCAAATTTATAAGGCCATTGGGCCATGGCTCGAATCCGGGCGTGTACCAATGAGTTTTTCTGGCTTAAGTACATAGCTATCATTGACTCCGTGCTTCGGAGGGCACGTTAAGCAGTCGGTCCCGGACGCTGTCAATAGATGGCGGTCGTTACAGTCCCCAACCCGCAGTGGAGCAGCGTGGTGAACTTAAGCTCCAAGCCCCCCTCCTCAACCTGGGGGAGGCCTAAGCCCCTGCAGTGGGGTAAAAATGGGCTGATGAAGTGAAGTGAAGAAGTGGGTTAAAGTTTTTAGTGTATATATATACACACTAAAAATTGTATAAACAACGCAGACTGTACTTACATAGACGAAAATGCTAAGCATTGTTACAGCGAAACATGTCGTATCTCCCATCTACGTCATTTCGCTGTACCTACCTTCCATAAAGTGTAGCTGTAAAAGTTAATAGAGTGATATAATGAATCAAACCTGTTATGAATATTCACGACCTAAACGAATTTCGAGGTGAACAGGACGATTTTTGTCAGAGAGTTTGAAGTAAACATAAAAATACTTGTTTAGAGCTGGCTGCTATAAAAGAATACTTATTGAATTTTCTGTTGACATATAAATAAATATTTAAAATACTCATAATCAACGTAGAGCCGAAACCGCTTCAGTGAATTACAAGAAATTTGGACATTACAATTATTGAAAAAGCCATTATAAAAAAGAAATTTTGTAGTGTCCATTGAGAAAGGATTTTTTGAAATTTTGGATATTATTTATAATAATAATACATGGGACTTCCCACACTAGTCATCTAGTCCCAAAGTAAGCAAGTATTATGCATGTGTTATGGGTTACTAGACAACTGATATACATACTTAAATATTCTTTATAATATATACATATATAAATATATAACAATCGAGACCCGGTACCAGTATCAATATTCATCATATTAATACTGACCCGACCTGGGATTCGAACCCGGGACCTCCAGCTTCGTAGGCAGGGTCGCTACCCACTAGGCTACGCGGTTGTCGTTGTTTATTTGGATTTATATACTATATTGATATTTATATTAATAACACATTATTATTTTATATTTGTATTAATAACACATTTGGATATTGGTCTTCGAACCGCGGCCCTTCTCGTGTAATGTTGCGGCCTTAAACTATACGTAGTTCTAAATTTAGGTTATTATAATAAAGGTAGGTAACTACACGTTTATGGATAAAGCTTTGTTCGTGGAGAAAAGTCAGCAAAGAATATATAGAGTTCTGGAAAATGGTCCCAGATATATAATGGTCACAAATAAATATCGGAACCGTGTCTCTGACTTCCGCCTGGAAAATATATTAAGAATCGCTTGTTCAAGAAAAGAGGCGAACTGTGAATTGGTGAAAACCTGGCAAAAACAAAAATCACACTTACCCGTTGGCTGAGTGCTTAGATACGCTAACTGCGGAGCCGAGGGTCGCGGGTACGTTTCCCGCCCGGGACTAATATTTGTATGCAAGAACGTGTCTACTTGTTCCGTGTCAGGGTGTAAAAGTATCTATATAGGTATACATTATTTAAAAAAAATATTTAAGTATGTATATCAGTTGTCTAGTACCCTATAATACAAGCATAATATTCTCTTACTTTGGAACTAGATGGCGCTGTGTGGGATGTCCCAGATATTATTATTATTAATTGTTATATGTTGCCAAAACCAATATCTTTGTTTGACTTTGTTTGAATGTTATTGCGATTGTTATCGAGTGTTGCCGTTCTTGTACTACGTAAATTTTTTTACTCAATTCTCCGTACTTTTGGCCTTCTGAAAAATTGCATATTTTTCATTTGGCACTTATAAATAAAAGGTTGAACATCTGCATATTCTTCATTTGGCACTTATAAATAAAAGGTTGAACATCCCAGCATTAGAAGGTAAAATAGGAGAGTAATTTGTATTAGTGGGTAACTTTGTAGAAAAATGCGCCGTTTTTTAAGTTATCTGCATGAAAATTGTTATTTTGGACTTCGGGACAGAAACTAAATAGGTACGTCTTGTTTCAAGAATTTTGAAAATTTTACGCCTTTTCGGAAAATAATAATATAGGCTACTTTTGTCCTTTTGATTATGATTACAAACTAAAAGCCTTTTGTTAATATGAGCCAATTTCTTGCGAGATACTCATTTCAGTTTTAAAATTACAAGCGAAAAGCGTAGAAGAAAGTTATATACGTATCAGTTACACATGTATCAGAAAAGTAATCATCATCATCATCATCAGCCCATTTTACCCCACTGCAGGGGCTTAGGCCTCCCCCAGGGTCAGGAGGGGGTTTGGAGCTTAAATCCACCACGCTACTCCACTGCGGGTTGGGGATTGTAGCGACCGTTATCTATTGACAGCGTCCGGGACCGACTGCTTAGCGTGCTCTCCGAGGCACGGAGTCAGTGATAGTTAATGTATTTAAGTCAGAAAAACTCATTGGTACACGCCCGCATTCTAACCATGGCCTTATAAATTTGAAACAGGTTCGTTGCGCTCTGGGCTATCACGACACGAGAAAAGTAATGGGAACCGGTTAACATCGGACGTGCAGGTTTGCCCAAAGTTATCCAATGAAATAATTTTAATAAGAAAATTCATAAATTATAATGAAAATACTGTAAAAACAACTTTATTAGTAAGGACATTTGGTTTAAATTGTCTTGCGGCACGTCCAGTCACATTACTTTTCTGATAGATCTGTGCGTATAGGAGAGGACGAAAATGAATGGATCTCCTCGATCCCCTCTTACCATATTAAGAAGTGATTAAGATTAGGTTAATAATAAAATTATTTTGTTAATTAAGTAATTATTTAACATATTTTTTTTATTTGTTTTAGGCGAATGGAGAGGCGAGCGTCGGATGCTGGACATAACAAGAGACAAACCCGTCAAAGTGTGCGTGCGAGTTGTCGTGCCTGTAAGGGACCATCCTAAGGTATGTGAATTATATAAAAAGATTGGTTCACTTGCTTATACACCAAAACCAGCGTCACCGTTTTCTTCGAGGAAGTGTAAGGAGGTGTAGGTGAAAAAATTAAAAATAAAAAGCTATGAAAAAATGTACACTAAAAGAGTTATTTGAAACAATACAGCTTATGCCTATATACATGCAAAAAAATTTTATCTTGAAGTTTCACTTCAAATGGAAAATTCCATAGCAAGTAATATTTACTATTTATGACGTTTAATGCCTCAAGATTTTAAAATATTTATTATATTTAATATTATTTAAACGCAGCTGATTATTCTTAAATTTTTAGTTTATTGTTTATTTCGAAATAAAAGTTTGTTTTTAAAAAGGTTTTTTTACGTATATTTTATTTTAGACTTTTTAATATGAGAATGCCTAAACTTATCTATGTGTTTAGTGCCCAAAAGTTGGTGCATTACTGGTGCGTGTATGTATGTATGGTTGCTACCCCTCTGCATGGAGCTCCTCAGCACATACCCCACCTTGAGCTTGGGTGATTGGTTACTTGCGACATGGTTTCTTTCGTGTTATAACCCTTACCTTATTCAACCTTCTAAAGGTACTAAAGTGGGTTTACGAGTAGCCTTTGAAGGGTTATGTTATCCACCTTTCACCTTCATCGTAAGAACTCGTCACCGTATGATATGAAAAGTGCTCGTGAAGACTATTGAGCCCAACCTCGAGGGGATCCACCTTCCAGTTCCATCATCAGATCAGCTCGATGGTACAATAATTATCTGTCATCCAAATCTTAAACATATATCAAATTTCTACTCGCACACGATTAACCATTGATAAGCTGCATTAAAAGGAATTGGTCACCAGATTGTTGCATTGTTAATCTAAATCGAATATGTATGCATCAACTTCACAGGCCAAGAGGAAATGGCTCTGAATTAGTTTTCAAATTTAACCCTAACATACAAACAATTTAAGCTCCAAGCCCCCCTCCTCACCCTGGGGGAGGCCTAAGCCCCTGCAGTGGGGTAAAAATGGGCTGATGATGATGATACAAACGATTGAAGCTAAATAAAAGAAGCCGCGAGAAGACATAAAAAGCTGCAGAACCCTAAAATGAATAATTATTACTAAGTCGTTTACTTATTTACTAAACTTTTCATCTGAACTCAGTTATGACATAAAAACGAAAGTTTCTCTGAAAACAGAGCAAACGTGAGGGAAACTTTTTCGCGAGCTTAAAAAGTCGTTTGTAATAAAGACCAAGCTTTTGATATAAAAGGGTATTTTATTTTTATTTATTTTTTCAATGCCTGTCAGAAAAAAGTAAAATGATAAAACGTCGTCCGTTATATCAAATGGTCTTTTTCGTCGTTTTCTACCTCTGCTGCCTACGGCTCCGCTCGTGTAAATGTAGGCTATAAGCTGGAAAATTCTTCTCTTATGAGCAAGTAAGATTAATGTCTCAAAATTCAATTGCCAGACGCTCGAATTCCTAATCTGTGATGTAGAACCTTAAGTTCGTAATCTTGCCAAATGTACTCGGGGGAGATGGCCAATACATTCTTATAGTGCCAAACTCATAGAGTAAATAAATTTGACAGCAACGTTTTGTTTTAGTAGAGTCAGAAATGTCACTTCGTCACAAATGAAACTATAAAACCCAATTTTGCGAGGGTGAAAGCCGGCACGCGGGGACCTCGCGTACTGAAACTCGCCATCTCGCCAAATGGGTACACCAGCTAGCTAGAGTAGGGGTGATTACTGGTTAGACGGTAAACGCAGAAGAGGGTTTCTAGTCAATTCGTATTTTTATGGCATAAACTATATTTTTATTAGCGTTACGATGTAATCACAGACCAGTCAACCTTTAGACCACGCTTTAATAAACGTCAGTACGAAAACGAAATCGCCAAAAAGTGGCGGGGCGCGAGGAGAGGTCGGCTAGTTTTCATTGGCTCGTTCAAAATTGACAATTTAATGGCTTCCGACGTGCTTCCAACTGACGGCTCATTAGTGACATAGTTATGTACACAGAGTACTTTGTAGTTATTAGTATGTTATGTAGTGTCACTACATAGCCTTGGCGAATGCTACTCCCTGTCAAAGCGTGGTCTATAAGGTTGACATGTCTGTGGACGTAATTCATAAAATAGAACTGCCAAATGGCATCATTCGTACATTAATAATTTCCTTAACATTTGGACATCATGTTACTTGACGTCATTTCCGTCATATTTTCCGCTGGCGCACGTCCAGTTAAACTTTTATTTTTGTTTAGTTTAGTAAACTAATGGGCGCGTTATTCTTCAATGACCGAATAAACCAAAGAAGTCGCACGCACTTGTTGCTGTACAAATATAGTTTGTACAATAGAGTCTTGTACTGAGAAGAGACTGTCAAAATGTTATTTTCTAAAGTGAGCTCTTTGACTATCTCTAGATTTTAATTTATATGTAGCTCGAATTGCCTTTTTTGTAGAACAAACATTGAACACTAAAATAAATATTACAGCTTGCCAAATTTTTCTTAAATCTGACTTATAATTTGCCTGTGGATTATTAATATTACAGCAAATTTATTTATTTAGGTATGGACACTGATACATCGCTGGTCAATGCGACTTTATTTTCTAATTAATTTTTGTATTTTTGCTGGTATGGAAATGGTATTCTAGCCGGTACCGAACCAATTTAAGATGGACCATTCGGTACGTAAAGTAAAAAATTGTTTAGGCCGATTCCAAAACCGTTTCGCCATAAATTTTTTCTTAGCCATATTTTGATATTATAAGCGCTTAAAACAGAAATATAATTATTAAAAGAAAAATATATTTAACTGTTTGACCTTGGTTTGACCTGCTTCAAATTTATATTATGACAGTTTGTGAGTAAGGAATTAGTATCCAAGTAATAAGAAAAAAAAATGTCATTGTCAAAGGCTGGCATTCCTCCTCCTGTTACACAGAGTAATATGAATAGGTATTACTAAAAATAATTTGTAGTAAATGCTAATATAAATAGTCTGTGATCCTCACACATGAAACCATGCGTCAAACGTAAGATCATACGTCAGATCGTGTTTTAGCCTTGACTACTTTTAGGCAAAGAAAAAGCCTACCTACTATGAAACTTTAAAAAAAAGTAAATTTTTTAAATTGTTTGCCGCAAGGGAAAATATTGAAAACTTCACCAAAATTTTAATATTTTGCTAGCAGTAGAAATGTGTCGTGATAGCCCAAAGCGCAACGAACCTGTCTCAAATTTATAAGGCCCCATAGGGCCATGGTTCGAATCCGGGCGTGTACCAATGAGTTTTTCTGACTTAAGTACACAATATCATTGACACCGTGCTTCGGAGGGCACGTTAAGCAGTCGGTCCCGGACGCTGTCAATAGATTGCGGTCGTTACAGTTCCCAACCCGCAGTGGAGCAGCGTGGTGGACTTAAGCTCCAAGCCCCCCTCCTCACCCTGGGGGAGGCCTAAGCCCCTGCAGTGGGGTAAAAATGGGCTGATGATGATGATGATGAATTAATACTTCATCAATCTTCTTCCTTTTTTTTTACAGATAG
This sequence comes from Luffia ferchaultella, assembly GCA_949709985.1. Classification (NCBI taxonomy): domain Eukaryota; kingdom Metazoa; phylum Arthropoda; class Insecta; order Lepidoptera; family Psychidae; genus Luffia; species Luffia ferchaultella. The sequence goes on from OX453261.1 coordinate 3,658,664, forward strand.
AATTATTTTTATAGCAATGAAAACGCTTGAACCAAGTTTCTGCTACCACACTTATTCCGCTTTATGTTCACAAACTACACATATTTTATGATAATAATAATGCCTGGGTCATCCCACACAGCGCCATCTATGCAAAGCTTGTTTTATGGGTACCAAACAAGTGATATACGTACCTACCTAGATATAGGTAAATTGAACATTTTTTCGTGCAAACACAAAACCAAGAAACTTGATACCAATTTCCATAAAGTTTTATTTCTCACGGGTATACTGTATTAGCATACTATCACTACATATTATAAAATAAAGTCCCCCGCCGCGTCTGTCTGTCTGTCTGTCTGTATGTCTGTACGCGATAAACTCAAAAACTATCAAACGGATGGCATATTATTGACACCAATGAACGAAGGGACGTGTATAATTTGTTATTGTTTTGTGGAAATTAGATAAAATATGACGATTACTGTTGAAGAAGTGGGAAAAAAATCAAGCCGGCTATTTATAGAATTGGAAATAAAATACTTTGATAATACTCCAAGTAAGATGAACTTAAATTACATTTAAATCTAATTAAATACAATCCACATATCTGACGCAACAAGCTGCGATATAACACTACAAAAGAAAAAAACATTGCGGCTTATATGCGCTACTACCCGTGCGAAGCCGGGGCAGGTCGCTAGTAAAATATATTTATATATCTATGGTAGGTCACCGCCCTCGGTATTGTCTATCGTTTTGGATAGATAGGTAGGTACATAAGTATATTTACAGTTTACCTTTACGTTTTTCTTTAAATAGGTAGGTAGGTAGGTATCCTCCTGCTCTAGTTGCGGAGCTGCAGGCCGAAAGATATCTACCTATCTAGATACCTACTATAACCGTTTTTATTTCCTCGCCCCGGTAACTTAGCTCGCGTTCGTTATCTGTAGGTACATAGGTAGATATAAATAAATATTTGAAAAACAATGTAGGTAGGTGGGTACCTACCTATTTGCTATGAGTCATGAATTTTCCATGTTTAGTGTCCATAAAGTCCATATTTCCATGAGTGAACTAGTAAATTAAACGTGATCTTAAATGTGAAAAATAATAGTGCTTCATACTGAGTTCGAACCTTATGAGAATTAAAAGAAACAGTTCAGTTTGTTCTCCATAGTCAAATATATGACGACGACCGCTTAGCCTAGTGTTAGCGACCCTGCCTACGAAACTAGAGATTCCGGGTTCGAAGCCCAGGTCGGGTCAGTATTTATATGATGAATATTGATACTGGTACCGGGTCTCGGTTGTTATATGTTTGTGGTGTCTTCGCTTGGTACCCAAAACACAAGCTAATGCTTACTTTGGGGCCTAGACGTTGTTGTGATGTATACGTTATTATTAATATTATTATACCATTGCATAATGTTTTAATAGCAATCTAATACGAAAACCGCTAAAATCCGATTCAAGTGCCATTTACATAATATAGAGTATGAAATGACGAACGTCTAAACGACACTCGAGTTAAGTTCGCTCTCGCATTGTTTGCTGAGCTCTCGTAACTGTGCCTAAAGTCACTCTAGAAGCTATCTAGAAACATAAAAGCCTGACCGACTAATAAACAGACTTTCATCAACTTACTACGACCATGGATAGACAATATAGTGTAACTACGGAATTATTTAATAAGCTGTATCGCTGCCTTTTTCTCTCACTAGGTGGCGCATGAGCGACGGTACTCAAGCGACTGTCAGTTTCATACAAAATTTGGAATTTTTGTAAACATATACATACATATAAATATATTCACAAAATATAAATATCACAATATGTAAAGGATGTAATTTCGTCGAGAGCGCCATTTACAAAAGTTTTGCCTGACACACTTCATTCGAAATTGGCTTAAAAACTTTGATTATATAATGTCTGGATAGAGAGTCGGTGTAAAACGTAGATAAAAATATTACCTAACTGTTCGGTTATAATTACAGACATACACATAGACGTAAATGGTTAAAATGGCGTAACGAGTGTATGTGGTATATTAAGTCACACACACAAGTGTGTAAAAGTTATTGGCTTAAACATTATATAATCTAAGCATAAAAAAGTATTTAAACAATAATATCTTGAGGTTTTAGTAAGAACATTGATTAACAGAAGCGAGGGTCTATGATTTTACAAGTATAATAAGGGGGGAGAAGGCATAGCCTTTTTTCAGATGGCGCTGTATTCGTTAGTACTTTGTTATTACTTGGAAAATTGTCATTCTTAATTCCAATAATATGAGACAAATTATATGAATACTTACCTACTATTTTCTAGTCCCAAACTAGGCTTGTATTGTAGCAAATCTTTTACAAATTAGATTTTGTCGCTAGATTTTACTAAAAACTCAATGAACAGCTACGATATCGTCAAATTAGGTACCAGCGACGAAACGCCATCTGGCGGGAGCAATTTACAGTTTTCCTCCCCATTATAAATACAAAAGTGTGTCACTATATTTGTTGTACATTATAGGTAAGATTGTAGATGGGACGGAGAGTAAAATAAGCTATTAATCTTACATGATCGAAGGTGGGAATGGGATACAAAATTTGTTTATTTGTTTACTTCGTAACAGAGCAACGAATCTAGATAACTATATGATTATTTGCATGGGACGGAAAGTAACATGGAATACAATTGATCCCGCTCACAAGTTCCCATGCATACAAAATTAATTAATAATTCTTAATAAATGACTAACAAAGCTTCGAGTTGTGTTATAAAATTGTAGCAGGAGTTACTTCCAAAAAGTGAAGAGGAGGAAATTGCTACAGCTGCCAGAATGAGAACAAGGTGACATAATGATGGGAACGATATTTACATACCAGCGAAGCCGCGAACAAAAACTTGTATATAACATATTATAAGATACGTTTCAGTGTAGGGGACTAACAAAATATCTTAGTCGGACTCTACGATGGATTCAGACATATATTTAATAAAGTCGCATTGTCATGATAGCCCAAGCGCAGCGAACCTGTTCAAAGTTTAGAAGACCGTGCGGCCGTGGTTTGAATCCGGGCGTGTACCAATAAGATTTTCTGACTTAAGTACATAACTATCAGTGACTCCGTGCCCCCGAAATCACGCTAAGCCGTCGGTCCCAGGTGTCATCAGGTGGCAGTCATTAAAATCCACCAACCCGCACTGAAGCAGCGTGGTGGACTAAGCTCCAAGCCCCCTCACCCTGGGGGAAGCCTAATCCGCTGCAGTAGGACATAAATGGGCTGGTGGAACGGAAACGTGTGAGACGCGAAACCTTCCACAGAAGTGAAACTTTATAGAAAATTGCCAATTTTCTAACAAATGAGATACTAATATTACATAGGAAATCCCACACAGTGCCATCTAGTACGAAAGTAAACGAGTACCTATTATGCTTGTGTTAAGGGGTTTTTAGACAACTGATAGACGCTATCAATATATGGCGGTCGTTACAGTCCCCAACCCGCAGTGGAGCAGCGTGGTAGATTTAAGCTCCAATCTCCCTTCACCCCGGGGGAGGCCTAAGCCCGTGTAGTGGGGTAAAAATAGGCTGATGATGTGAAGTGAAGTGAAGACAACTGATATACATACTTAAATATTCTTTAAGTATGTATATCAACTCGTTTGAATGTAACAAATAGCCACGTTCAGCATACAAATATTTGTCCCAGGAGGGGATCGAAACCGCGACCTTTGTTCCGCAGTTAGATACTCTAACCCCTCGGCCAATCGGTCAGTCGAAATGTTTAAAACATACGCAAGATATTATTGTCTTAAATACATATTATGCTTCGTTTTATAAAATGTGTGGATGGACCCCCGTTATACGAAGCCAGCAAAAATACCAGGCCAATAACCTTTACATACTTGTGTGTGTGACTCAACAGACCAACATGCTCTCGCTACACCATACTAATACACTCACCGTTTACAGTGAAGTTGGCCCACAGTTCTATTTAAATTCTGTGGTGATGAAAACATTCGCACCAGTTTCATACCCCAAGCGGTCGCTTTTGTCCCTAAAAGAGTTTTATAACTAGGCGCAATTAATTCTTAGCCTGTGCTGTGTGTATGGAGAGTTTACTCCGAGGGTTAAACCTACGTCACAGAGGCGGAGTGTCTTTGTAGGTAGGCGGATAGAAATATACAAGTGTAAAATATGGAGGTTGCGTGAACAGACAATGCTCTTAGTCCATACACACGTTTAACCCTCTAGAGATGCTAAATAACTTTAAGAGTTTTCCTTAGAGAATGAAAAACATAGTATTAATGTTTTTCAGCGCTCCCTGCTAGAAGTAGTATAAAATAAGGTCAAGCGATGGCAAAATTCGTAAAAAGTGTCTCACGACACTTTCTTCGTCATCATCATCAGCCCATTTTTTACCCCACTGCAGGGGCTTAGGCCTCCCCCAGGGTGAGGAGGGGGCTTTGAGCTTAAGTCCACCACGCTGCTCCACTGCAGGTTGGGAACTGTAACGACCGTCATCTATTGACAGCGTCCGGGACCGACTGCTTAACGTGCCCTCCGAAGCACGGTGTCAGTGATATTGTGTACTCAAGTCAAAAAAACTCATTGGTACACGCCCGGATTCGAACCATGACCCCATGACACTTTCTTGTTTTATTGCATTTGAACGCCTATTTAACCGCTCTCAGAATATGAAACTTATTTTATGCTACTTCCAGTAAGGAGCGGCGCGAAATATTAATAACTAAAATAACACCTGAGACATCCCACACAGAGCCATCTAGTCTCAAACTACGCAGAGCTTGTATTATGGGTACTATACAACGGATATTACGTACTTAAATATTGTATTTTTTTAAAACATACCGAGCGTTCAGGTGAACGTAGTCCAAACATAGACCGTGTAGAGCTTACCGAACAAAAAAAGTGTTAAGTGAACAGATGGCGCAAACTAAGGGTTACCAAAAAAATGTTTAAAGTTTTTTTTTATTTGGATAAGCTCTACACGCTCTATAAGTTTGGACTACGTTCAGCCGAACATCGGGTACACACACATAGATATTTTACGGTACTCTATGGTACGGAAGTTCAAATTCTGCTGAGAGATATTCTGTGTCACGTATGTCTGTTATACGTCTAGTGTAAAAACGTTACATCACCGTCACCGTCTAAGTGAAAAAGCGGCTTAAGGTAACCGAGTAATCCGCAACTGACAAATTACAGAGGTCATGTTAAGGGGCTTAGTTTTTGTTAACAACAAGGAAAACACCATATTATACCTTGTAGGCATACTTCGTGTGTTCGCAGTGGAGCAGCGTGGTAGATTTAAGCTCCAATCTCCCTTCACCCCGGGGGAGGCCTAAGCCCGTGTAGTGGGGTAAAAATAGGCTGATGATGTGAAGTGAAGTGAAGACAACTGATATACATACTTAAATATTCTTTAAGTATGTATATCAACTCGTTTGAATGTAACAAATAGCCACGTTCAGCATACAAATATTTGTCCCAGGAGGGGATCGAAACCGCGACCTTTGTTCCGCAGTTAGATACTCTAACCCCTCGGCCAATCGGTCAGTCGAAATGTTTAAAACATACGCAAGATATTATTGTCTTAAATACATATTATGCTTCGTTTTATAAAATGTGTGGATGGACCCCCGTTATACGAAGCCAGCAAAAATACCAGGCCAATAACCTTTACATACTTGTGTGTGTGACTCAACAGACCAACATGCTCTCGCTACACCATACTAATACACTCACCGTTTACAGTGAAGTTGGCCCACAGTTCTATTTAAATTCTGTGGTGATGAAAACATTCGCACCAGTTTCATACCCCAAGCGGTCGCTTTTGTCCCTAAAAGAGTTTTATAACTAGGCGCAATTAATTCTTAGCCTGTGCTGTGTGTATGGAGAGTTTACTCCGAGGGTTAAACCTACGTCACAGAGGCGGAGTGTCTTTGTAGGTAGGCGGATAGAAATATACAAGTGTAAAATATGGAGGTTGCGTGAACAGACAATGCTCTTAGTCCATACACACGTTTAACCCTCTAGAGATGCTAAATAACTTTAAGAGTTTTCCTTAGAGAATGAAAAACATAGTATTAATGTTTTTCAGCGCTCCCTGCTAGAAGTAGTATAAAATAAGGTCAAGCGATGGCAAAATTCGTAAAAAGTGTCTCACGACACTTTCTTCGTCATCATCATCAGTCCATTTTTTACCCCACTGCAGGGGCTTAGGCCTCCCCCAGGGTGAGGAGGGGGCTTTGAGCTTAAGTCCACCACGCTGCTCCACTGCAGGTTGGGAACTGTAACGACCGTCATCTATTGACAGCGTCCGGGACCGACTGCTTAACGTGCCCTCCGAAGCACGGTGTCAGTGATATTGTGTACTCAAGTCAAAAAAACTCATTGGTACACGCCCGGATTCGAACCATGACCCCATGACACTTTCTTGTTTTATTGCATTTGAACGCCTATTTAACCGCTCTCAGAATATGAAACTTATTTTATGCTACTTCCAGTAAGGAGCGGCGCGAAATATTAATAACTAAAATAACACCTGAGACATCCCACACAGAGCCATCTAGTCTCAAACTACGCAGAGCTTGTATTATGGGTACTATACAACGGATATTACGTACTTAAATATTGTATTTTTTTAAAACATACCGAGCGTTCAGGTGAACGTAGTCCAAACATAGACCGTGTAGAGCTTACCGAACAAAAAAAGTGTTAAGTGAACAGATGGCGCAAACTAAGGGTTACCAAAAAAATGTTTAAAGTTTTTTTTTATTTGGATAAGCTCTACACGCTCTATAAGTTTGGACTACGTTCAGCCGAACATCGGGTACACACACATAGATATTTTACGGTACTCTATGGTACGGAAGTTCAAATTCTGCTGAGAGATATTCTGTGTCACGTATGTCTGTTATACGTCTAGTGTAAAAACGTTACATCACCGTCACCGTCTAAGTGAAAAAGCGGCTTAAGGTAACCGAGTAATCCGCAACTGACAAATTACAGAGGTCATGTTAAGGGGCTTAGTTTTTGTTAACAACAAGGAAAACACCATATTATACCTTGTAGGCATACTTCGTGTGTGTATGTTACGTTTCAGAGTTCTGTGTACGAAAAACGCTGTATATAATCGGAAATAAGTCGAATTATTTTAGCCACTTTTAACCTGTCCTTGCGAAACATAAAAGTTTTTTAACCATTTGTCAATTTTAACTTAACTAATATATGTATATGGACTCAATGTCGTGAAAACCGAGTGGTGGCGAGCCCGCTTCTTGTTCAGAAGGTTGTGGTTCGAATCCCGGGACAGTGAGTTATTTCTGACTTAAATACACAACTATCACTGACTCCGTGCCTCGAAGAGCACGTTAAGCTGTCGGTCGCGGTTGCCATCATTAGATGGCAGTCGTTAAAATCCACCAACAAGACGGATTGATGATCTTCTTCCTTTGTCTTAGAGAATGTAGCCATCATAACGACATATGGATTAAAATTAAACGTCCGGTTGTACAGTATTACGCACGGATTTTTACCGCTGTGAAGTCACTTACAAAAAGGGTCGCAGTAGCTTAAAACAGGAACGTGGACGAAATAAAAGAGAGGTCGGGTAGCCATAGAGATAATAATATAAGCTCCATAAAGCCCTGTATGTAGCGGTTGGGCATCGGTTGGGCATGGGAGAAAAAGGGATGGAAATTTTTTTTTTTTTTTTGTTTAGTGAGGGCCGAATCTGCTTACAGACATCTGCGCGCCCGACCTACCGCGCAGATAGTGCCGGGTTGGGATTTCTACACAGAAGGTGCAGCCCGACCGGCTAAACGACTCCTCAACCTATACTCCGGAGAGCGTATAGGATTTGACATGAATGACGACCGGACGCATTGAGGATGCTTCGGTGCGTTAGTGCCTATTGGCGGGCGGCGCCTTAAGGGCGCCGTCTCGTAGGCTTATGATTAAAATTAAAATTAAGAATTAAAAATTCGGCAATGGAGGGCAGTTCGAGCTGGACGGCCCGACTGTGAACAAATAAGGCTCAGATGCCATTCGAACAGATTTGCTACGTTAACTAGGTAATATCGGGTGCTAGGTACTGTTCACCTATGTCAGACTGAAGGTCTGATCTGCCTGCATTCCTGAGACTCTCAACCTCGGTGGTGAGATCGTCAGGAGGATCTGTTAGTGCATTCCGTGGACGTCTGAGAAAGTGGGTGGCGGGCGGGGGCTCGTAAGAGGCCGCTGCCGAAAGTAGCGGATTGGGGTGCGCGACCGCGGCGGCGAAGAAGCGCTCTGACGCGTCCTTCATGTATTTGGAAAGAGTTGGTAAGTCGAAATCGCTGTAAAGCATGCTATTTCGAACGTACCAAGGAGAATTTACTGCTCTTCTACAGAATCTGTTCTGTATGACCTGTAGCGGTTTAAGTATCGATTCTTTGGCGTAAGCAAAGACCGGGCATGCATAAGTCATGACCGGTCTGATAGCCATCACATAGAGTGTGCGCTTGTTGCGCATCGACATCTTACTACGGCTACCTATCATACAGGACAGGCGGGCCATATAAAATTTGGCAAGTTTGCTAACGCGTTTGACATGATCGCGAAAGTGCAGATGCTTGTCAAGCGTAATACCTAAATATTTATAACTATGTTGCCACGGAATGTTGACACCGGACATTTTAAGTGAATCTATGTTATTTGGGAGGAGTGAGGGGTCTTTCGCTTTGGAATGGCGAAAACAGATGGCCGCGGACTTGTCCGGATTTATTTCAATCCTCCATAGGCGAAACCACTGCGTGAGTTCGTCTATAGAGGATTGTAATCTGGGGGCGGATGGAAAATAACTGCACCGCATATAAATTAAGGTACTCCTACGAGGTATCTTATTGTCTGTCTCTTTCTATTGAGACCCGCATTTCGGACTGGCTTGCCTGCTCGTCCGCCTCCCACTTGACTACTACCCCTCGCTGCCCGCGCGGCTGTATCTGTATCGTAGGATGATTTGATAATTCGAATTTGTACAAAAAACTCTAGGTATATTGCGAAAACACGGATAATTAGACAGTGGCGAAAACATTTGCGAATCTTACTGGAAAAAGATAGGGTTCTTGCAAAAACGTGAGTCGCTATAGTAACATTGAATATCCCTAACTCTGATTGGCTAGATTTTTGCTTACTGACCAAATCTTATTCTGATTGGTTCCTAGTTTTACCCTGTGAGCTTTGAAGTATTAGATCATTCAGTTATGAAGGGTTAGAAGTAACAATATCGATTTTCTAATAAGTTTCTATAAACTTTTGCACACTTTTAACCACATTTAAAACAAAAGTCTACTGAGTTGCTTTCAAAAACATAAACAAAACAACGTACGTGAATTATTGACATTTAAAACGTCAACCAATCAGAGGAGGTCTCAATTTGGACGCTATGACCGGCCAATCAGCGTTCTTATTTCATAATAGCTAACGTACCGCTTCGCAGTATTACTATAGCGACTAGTGTTTTTGTAAAAACCCTAACTTTTTCCAGTAAGATTGAGAAATGTTTTCACCATTGTCTAATTATCTGTGTTTTTGCAAAACCCTTGGGGTTTTCGCGAAAATTCCAATTATCAAATCATCCTGCGCCATCTGCACATTGAGTAATTCGGAGATAACTCAGAGCGGCAAAGATTCGTACGTAATATACTTAAACGGTCTCTTCCGAACGCGCCTACGACCAAGCCGCAATCTCAACTATAGTTAAAAAATCGAAAGCCAAGATTGTATTTCGATAAATGTTCTTTGCTACAGGACTTTCGTCAGTTGACGCTGGATTCACACTTGAATAGTTTGTTTTTCCGAACATTTCATTTTCTCTTGTCGTCATTACTTTTTATGTTATAGAAGTAAAAAATCTATTTGGTATCTATCGTGTACTCTGATAATGGCCAAAAAGCTTGTTAAGTCAAAAATAAAACCGTCTTCAAAAAAAATATCACCACTAAAAAGTAAAAAATAAATAAGTACATGCCAAGTCTATTCACTTTATAAATCGTTTCTGTACCAATTTGTAATAATAATTTGTCATTGTTGTAACAGTACGTTATGATGCAAGGACGGTAAGCTGTATATTATAGTCGAGGTGTTTATAGGCACAAGGCGAAGCCGAGTACGTATAATGAACATATGACTATAATAGCCAGCTTACTGAGTACGAGCATAATACGACGTTTTTCAATACATTTGCAATTAGATTAGGTAGATACTTAAAATGTAATAATGGCGGGAGCTAAGGGCGGGAACGGGTTGCTTTACGCGGTTTACGCATGCGTTACAAATAGAATGCTCGCATGCGATTGGTGTACAGTAAAAATGTCTAGTACTCTAAAATACAACATTACGATTCAAGTTTGGATGTCATAAGGACCGTATTCCGATTCTTTTTCTGATTTACATCGGAAAAAGAAACTGTAGGAGGAATACCAATGCAGATATAGCAGTAAGTCAGTTAGCTGTGTACACACGCCTCAACTAGAACACACTCCTACCATAGTAAGCCTACCGTCCGCTAGTACGCTGTGAAGTTCCACTCACTCATATTTACGTGCCCGCCATTGCAGTGCTTCATTACATATGTGAATCCATACTAATAACGTCATTAAACTATTCTTCTTTATTTTAAATTCCGAAAATGCTGTTTATGGATAATTCGAAATACCTTCATTAATCACGTTAAGTATTTTATTTATATAAATAAAAGTCTATTTTTTGTCACTATTTCAAATTTTACATGAGGAAATTCAGAAATAAACATGAATAACTACACTTGTATTAAATGTTATTTTTATTTGCAGTTCAACTTCGTGGGTAAACTCCTCGGTCCCAAAGGGAACTCTCTGAAAAGGCTCCAGGAAGACACGATGTGCAAGATGGCTGTCCTGGGACGAGGGTCTATGAAAGACAGACAGAAGGTCAGTTATAATTAAGCTTGTCATGTGGCGAGAGCAGGAGTGAACATTCCTCATCGCTCCTCGACTCTCCCTAAAAAACCCACTGACGCTGGCACCCGACTTCCTTTCATATACGCCAAAATACCAAACCAGAAATGCCTCGAAATTCCCATCATATACCATTAGACTATTAAATTCTTATTATTAGGGCAATAAATCACTTCGCTGAAAAAACAGTGTGTTTATCCTTTGACGCGTGCCGCCTCAAAAATTAAAATTCATCTCCAATTTATTTTTATTTCAATTTTTTCCGTAGTAAAAACATATATCCGTCCGAAGTAATCTTTCTAATATTTTTTAAAACATATATCGGTCGCCATACAATCCAATGCACCATCACACACGGCGAAGATATTGTGACCTTTAGGCGTTAAAACCTATTACCATACCATACCATCAGCCCATTAATGCCTCACTGCAGGGGCTTAGGCCTCCCATCGGGGTGAAGGGGCTTGGAACTAAATCCATCACGCTGCCCTAATGCGGGTTGGTGGATAAAAGCCTATTAACTAATTACAATAGTTATAATAACTAGTATAAATCGGCGAATCTAGGAGCGGTCACCCCCATTTTTATGGTAATTGCTTTTTTACTGTTTGCTAAAATACGAGGTGTATAACGGCAAATTTTTCCCTTGGAAAGGTAGGGTGTGAGCAAGACAGTCTAATCTCAATATTGGCGTGTTAGAGTAAGACAGCTAGTGAGAGTCTGACGTATTTGTGGCGTGGGTGGCAAGATAGTTTGTTTAAGCATTACTCAGAGGTTTACGCAGTGTTATTCTATGTTTGCTTTCAATCATTTGTAGCAATCTCTACATAATTTCTTCGATAATAAATATCTGATGTTAAAAAAATATTAAAGGAAATGACATGGCAGAGAGGCATGTCCAATGAAATGAAATTGTTATATTCCATTGTTTGCGATTAAAAATACCTAATAGAAAACATGAAAACTAATATGTTACTAATAAAGTTGCTCTCACCCCGGTAGAGGCCTAAGCCCCTGCAGTGGAGTAAAAATGGGCTGATGAAGTGAAGAAAGTTGCTATACTATGTGTTCTACTGCTACTATTCTGTGTGTCGTAAAAGGTGGATAAATATTACATACATATTACATAGCATTGCCTCCTTTTCATCACTAGTAATATCATCCCATGGATGTTTATAAAGATACTGCGTTGTGAAAACAAAAATATGAGCATAAAAATATACGCTGCATACCAAATATACCTACACCACTTGATGTTGAAAAATTCGTTGTCAAGTAGAATTTTGTGTGACCCACATGTAAAATTTGTACCGAAAAAAGAAAATAAAGATACTTAAATTATATTGTATGTGTACTTAATTTGACAAAATGTTTGTTCAAAACAATGATAATTATATATGGTCTTTCTGAATAATGATTCTGATATTTCGCTTACGTTTTCAATCGTTTCAAAGTATGAAACGCTTCATTATTCTGCTATCTATCATCCAACATTTCCAAAAAATACATACTAATTTTTAAATACAATACTTAATTAGGCAATCAATAAAAGAAACGAATTTGATCTCAAACAATCTCAACGTGGGCTTAAAACACTACAAATGTTAGATTGACAGCCAATTTAACCAAAACTATAACTAGAGAATGGCGTCTGATTTGGTCCATTAACAGCCTGATTTATTCCACGGATAGGTGATATCTTCTCCGAATAACCATTATATGAGCGATAGCCTTTCGCTCAGGGCTCCGCGTGTACTCCACAGTCCACAGTATATTGTACTGGGACCCCTTTTTCCCGTTTTTTCCGGGATAAAAAGCGCCTATCGTCGGTGAGCAAACAACACTTCGCGCGCAAGTCGAAATTCGGCGGTTTCGACATTCGAATATCATTGGATGCACATTTAAAGCGCGCTGTTTTCAATCTATCACGTGCAGATCATAGAGATATCAGCCAATCAGAGGCCGTTCTTCAATAAAATTTAACACCGCGTAAGTCGTCATTAGACATTTCGTCGTACTGTTTTGCACGGTTTTGGAGCTGTCTCTCATTTAACTAAACAGTTTTTTGTATTTCTTGTAAACGAGGGAAAAAAAACTTGCGCAGTGATGTGTTTTCACCGACGCTATGTAACTTTTCAGTTTATAAACTATATCTATGCAAAAGATAGTAGTCCCAGTACAAATCTGTAGTCCACGGGATCTGAACCACGGGCGGAAAGCCAGTTTGAAAATATAAAATATAGCCCATGTTATTCGGTAATAATGTAGCTTTCTGTAGGTAAAAGAATTTTTAAAATTAAATGAGAGTTTATCCGTAACAAACAAATAAAAATCAAATTTTTCCTATAGATAATATTAGTATAGAAGAAAAATCCAAATATCTTTTATTCGATTATAGACTATTTATTAGCCATTAGACTATATATTTGGCTATTAAAAATTGGCTTTAAAACTAATATTTTTACAGGAAGAAGAACTGCGTGTATCAGGGGACCCGAAATTCGCACATCTATCAGACGAGCTGCATGTTGAAATCAGCGCTTTTGCGACGCCGGCGGAGGCGCATGCGAGAATCGCGTACGCTTTAGCGGAATTAAGAAGATTTTTGGTGCCGGTAATAAAACTTTTTATTGAATCACTCAGTTCATAATAATAATAATAACATAAAGTATACAACACAACAACGTCTAGGCCCCAAACTAATCATTAGCTTGTGTTTTGGATACCAAGCGAAGACACCACAACATATAACAACCAGGACCCGGTACCAGTATCAATATTCTTTATTATAAATATTGATCCGACCTGGGATTCGAACCCGGTACCTCCAGCTTCTTAGGCAGGGTTGCTACCCACTAGGCCAAGCGGTCGTCAAATCATCGATGTTTAAATTAGATCATCTTCTAGTTTTAGTTAAGCTAAACGAATTTACTTATTATTGTTTTATTTAATCCTTACGACAGTAATATTGATACATATTTTAAATTTTTATTTTGTGGTTGATGACGTTAAAGAGAATAGAGATTTGTCTTCATTTAATCGCAGAAAAATACGAATACAAATTACTATTAAAATCCAGAAAAGATGGAGATATAAATAAATAAAATAAATAATATTAAAAATAATGTTGGGATGCATTTTACCAAATTATATTATTAATAAGATACGAAATCACTGTTTGATTTGATTTGAAAACTAATACGCTACCTGTAATTTTTATTTGAAGTCTTAAAACTACCAAATAGTAAAAATCTACTAAAAATGGTCACACTGTGGCGCACCACGAAGCAGCTCAACTACCAAACGTCTGATAGCAAAGCATGTAGCAAAGTATCTAGTTGTAACTTACCAACTCCGTATAGACATCTAAAAATATAAATTTGAAATTTTTCTCGTTCAATCCGTAAAGCATTCGAAATGGAAGTAATAAAAACGGTATGTGTTTGAAATCAAATATTTTACTACGTCTCTATAAATATATTAATGGAACGTAAAGTTTTAGTTCGGCGGGAAACTGGATATGAGACAGATTTTATAGTTTGCTTACATTTTATTATATTTTATGTCATCCTGTATGAAAGTCTCTGGAATTTTAAATGCTTTGTCGTTATTTTGTACTACAAAACTATGAATTTTTAACAGTTTATATAATGTAACATTTTTCCTTTATGTAGTTTTGTAGTCCATAGACAACAGAAATTCTGTGCAAAAAAATATTATATACACTTGTGAAGCAGAATTTTATGTGACCCACTTGTTAAATTCGTATTGGAAAAGAAAATAAAGGTTCTGAAATGACGTTTAATGTGTAATTTATCAAACTGTTTGGTTTAAAACAAAGATAATGGCGTATCGTCCGTTGAATCAATGAGTCTGACATTTTACTCACGTTTTGTTCTCCGCTGTGGGGATCAGACTGCTATAGTGTCTTTTGCTCCCCAGTCCTCGTTCGCTAAAAGTAGGGAAAGCGAGCGATGTGTTTTTTTTTTTTTTTTGTATAAAAGTTGTTTTTTTGACGTGACAACGTCTTATAATTCGATGGAGCCGGCTGCACGCACGAGAAAAACATTCCGGTTCCTGCGCCCGCCGCGATCAGACGTGTTCGGTCCTCCGAACACCCTTCTGCCCCGTTCTGCCCTGCGTGGCCCATGTGTAACGGCCCGTTGCCGAGATCCCAGTGATGGCTACGTAGTAGCTGCGTGTGTGTTTAGTGTTTGTCGTAGAGGTTTGTCGCGCAGCGGCAGTTAGCCTTCGTGGCGTCGTTCCGGCACTCCAGCTCCTGCCTAAACACATTTCGCGCTCTGTAGTTCTTTCTGTGTTTTCTGCACCCTGGTGCGCTCTATGGCAGCTCACGCCTTTACAAGCTGATCGCGCTCCCTATTTCGTGAGTTAAACTCACATAACCACACTAAGATTCCTGCGCAGCGGGAGGCGCGCAGTCGACAGTTAGCCACGTGTGGGGGCACGTGGAGTCGCTCCGAGTTCCGAGCTCCGGGTTTTTGGCGTGCATTCACCAGTAACTCCATAACTCCTACTTATTCGCTTACAATCACTTAATTGTGAATTGCAACCTGTTATTATAGTAATTACAATTAGCCACTTCAGGGATTACTTCCCTTCTGAACCGGAATCGTTATTACTCCTTCATCACCTCTCCAGGTGTTAGGTCCGCCCCAATTAGAATCATTCTACGTTATAATAATAACGTTAATCTCAACCGGTGGCCCGCGCCTCTGGCATTATTTCGCCTCGAGTAACCCTTAGGGGTCACCCGACAACTTCGCGCCGGCGACACCCTAGTGTGCCGTCTGGCCGCTTCGATGAAGTCGTAGGAGCTTTCGGGCTAACGACACGCGTCCCTATTCTGCTTCAGGCGATTGTTCAGTGGGTGCAACCCCCACATACCCCGCGCGCCCGGGCGCGCGGAAGCCCTGCAGTTTTATCCGCCTTCCCGTCGCAAGGGTAAAAAAAAAAATGCACGCACGAAAAAACATGACTCATGCGGCGTTACCTCACTCTGAGGCGTTCCATTTGAAGTGCAAGCGAGAGCGCGGAACGAGCGACAAAGAAGCACAATCGGCCTCCGCGTTCGGCAGCGTTCGACATCTGTCTCTCTCCTACTTGAGTGAGTGATGCGTCCGCGTGGACAGCTGCTATACAATAACACATTTACATGTTTTCGTTAAGTATGAATTACAGTGAAAAGTGAATGTGGTGTCAATTGTTTATAGCAACGAACGTTAAATATCACACATGTTTAAAAGTTGTAAAACAATTGCTCAACGCACATTCATACTTGTAAAAACTATGTACATTGTAAAAAAAAATTGACATAATTGTATTTATGCGTACAAATAAATGTAACTTGATCAATTCAATTGTGATTTCCTTTTACCTTCTTCTCTATATCCATACAAAATATCTATCAAACAAATAAAATTAAAATTTTCTTTTGAAAAATGCAACCATTCCATCAGTATTTTCTTATGAAGTTGTCACGTTCAACTATCGTCAGTAAACCGACTTTACAGACAACCGATTTTTTTTTAAACCTGTAATAGCCTTATTGTTCAGTTCAAGCTTTATGGGAATTATGTAATTATTATTGTAGATTTCATTTACTAATCAACAAATTTTCGAGATAATAATAATACCTGGAAAATTTTACGCAGCGCCATCTAGCCCCGAACCAAGCAAAGCTTGTATTATGGGTACCAAACAACTGATATAGGTACATACTTAAATATTCTTTATCTATACTAATATTATAAAGCTGAAGAGTTTGTTTGTTTGTTTGTTTGTTTGAACGCGCAAATCTCATGAACTACTGGTTCGAATTGAAAAATTCTTTTTGTGTTGGATAGTCTATTTATTGTGAAAGGCTATAGGCTATATGTATAAAATAATACTATCTGTCTGTCTGTCCATTTGAGCAAAACTCCAAAACGGCTAAACTAATTTTGATGAAATTTCAAAGATATGGAAGGGAAGTGGTCAAAAGTGACATACACTACTTTTTGTATGTCTGTATGTACGTCCATCTGTCTATTCGAGCTAATCTCCAAAACGGTTAAACCGACTTTAATGAAATTTCACGAGTATGAAAAGGAGGTGGTCAGAAGTGACATACGCTACTTTTTGTCCGTCTGTTTGTCTGTACGTCTATGTGTCTATTCAAGTTAATTTTCAAAACGGCTCAACAGATTTTAATGAAACTTTGCAGACGTGAAAGAAGGTTGTCAAAAGTGACATCAGCTACTTTTTGTGTCTGTCTGTCGTTTGTCTTCACTGATATATTAACGTAGATAAGCCGAAACTACTAAGTCTAGGAAGCTGAAATTTGGAACAGTGGTTTATTTTATAACGTATCATTTTTTTATGAAAGGAATATTTGGAAATTTCCAATTTAAGGAGGGAGGGACGGAAGGGCTTTGACAAGGTTCTATGTTATACGTTTCCATGGCAAAATCAAAGAGCAGTATAGATAGAATATCCTCTGCTCAGACTGCTTAATATTACAAGGTTCTATCTTCGATGTTATTGTCTATGCCATAATATTATAAAGCTGAAGAGTTTGTTTGTTTGTTTGTATTATTATTATTTTTTATTTTATTTGTTGAAAGGGCATTAATTAGAATAATTATCAGCCCAAATACAAAACGAATAAAAAACAAATTATTGGCGGAGTTTTACAAGATGACGCCAGAAAATAGGTCACCCTCACATGCGCCATCTTGTAAAACTCCTTGTTTGTTTGTTTAAACGCGCAAATCTCAGGAACTACTGGTTCAAATTGAAAAATTATAGTTGTGTTGGATAGTCCATTTATCGAGGAAGGCTATAGGCTGTACTACATCACGCTACGACCAATGGGAGTCGAGCATCAATAAAAGTGTTGCAAAAACAAAAAAAATTTTCCTTTTGAGAGCTTCCGTCGCGCGCGCTCCGTAAACGGTTAATGTTAAGCAAAAATCATATATTACGGAATTGTTCCCCTTTAAACGTTCTAACCAAAAGTTTGCAACATTATATGTGTATCTTTAAAGGTTAACTTACTATAACCTTTTTTATGACAATCAAATTTGTTCTAAGGTAATGTACTATTTGCGAAAATGTTTTTTAAACGTGATATTAATCCTTATCAAATTAAATACATTAGTTGTCTTAAGCGTTTCATGCATATTATAATTGCCCTTTACACCATACAATTTAAATTAATATCTTAGCAGTTTTTATCGAAATATGAAAACTATAGCGGGAGAAAATAAATTCGCTGTTTGTCTCTGTTCGTTAACTTTTTACTTCCAATCCAAGCAATAGACTTTGATACAGTTTTCAGTAATATCTTATTTTCTTATTATCTTATAATCTATATAATAGATTATTATACATATTATAAAGCTGAAGAGTTTGTTTGTTTGAATGCGTTAAACACTGAAACTACCTGTCGGATTGGAAAAATTCTTTTTGCCTTTGATAGCCTGAATCTAGCGGAGGGTTATAGGTTATATATGGGTTATATATATGAAAACGAACTGTCTGTCTATTGGAGCAAATCGGCTTCGGCCAAAACGGCTTAACCGATTTTGATGAAACTTTACACATATGGAAAGGATAACATGTATGTCTGTCTGTACGTCCATCTGTCTAAACCGATTTTAATGAAACATCACAAGTATGAAAAGAAAGTAGTCAAAACTAACAAATGTTACTTTTTGTCCGTCTGTCTGTCTGTACATGTATCTGTCTATTTGAGCTAATCTCCAAAACGGCTAAACAAATTTTAAGGAAACTTTGCAGACGGGAAAGAAGGTTGTCAAGAGATTTGACATTAGCTACTTTTTGTGTTTGTCTGTCTGTCTATCTGCCTGTCGTTTGTCCTCGCTGATCTAGCAACGTACAGCCGAAAGCACTAAGTCTAGGAAGCTTAAATTTGGAACATAAGTTTATTTTATAACGTGAGCATTAAGTTAAGGATTTATTAAGTTCAAACTTAAGGATGGGAATGGAGGGACTTAAATAATGACGTGTTTCAGGGTTTTTAGATTTCAACATTTTAAGGGTGGGAAACGGGAGATGAAAAATTGTATCGGTTTTTTTAAAGGGTGGAAGGGGAATGAAGATTGAAAGTTTGAATGGGTGTGACCAAAATTGATTCCAGCAAAAATATGTATAAACCATCTCGAACGTTAATAGTACCTATAACAGGAATTTGTAGTCTACGCAAGCGAAGCTGCGGGCGGTCGCTAGTAATATATATACATTTAGATCCTTTACACCCAGACACAGAACAAATGGACATGTTCATGCACACAAAAATATTAGTCCCGGACGGGAATCGAACCCGCGACCCTGGCTCCGCAGGTAGGGTCTTTAACCACTCCGCCAGTCGGTGAATCAACGGTCAGGAACGCCATTAATAATTTTATTATTATAATAACACAGGCTGATAGTTTGTTGTTTATCGTTCAAGCAAGATTTGGGAGTAAATGTAATTGTATTGAGTACTATATTGATACCTATATATGATATATTTTCTAGCAAATAGAAAATTGCATATATTAAAAGAATAATAAATTTTTATATTAAATTTTTTTTTCCAAATTATGACAGTTAATGTTTAATATTTAGATAGTTCTCAACCCGCTCTATAATCAAGGTAAAGTCAAAGACAACTTTGACTTAGATTATAGTGTCAGTTGCCATCGCGCCGACAACTATTTTCAATACAGAGACAATATTAACTGTAAATAAACGTTATTTCAAAAACAGTCGCCTAACTAAACAAATATTTCATTTTCTTTCAATATTTTTTTTGTTTATTAGTATATATACTTAATAATCGATACAAATTAAAACATTTAAACTAAATTCTAAGAGTTTTAGACAGTCATGAGTAAAATAGGGTATTTATTTGACTAATATTAAGTATATGTATTTATCATCGAAATATACTTTATAAGATAACAAAATGTATTTAAAAAAATATTCGGTTGAAGAATATGGAAATTATAAACTATTAAAATTTTATCTCTGTCTCTTTCTTGCAAAACGAAATTGAATATTATTTTAAATGGCGTGACGTCACACATACGTACGCCGTGCGGTATTGCCCTCTCTGTCTAAGAGGACATTTTAATCATTCATAACTTTGTTAGGAATGATATTTTTTTAAATTCTTTCACTGTTATGATATACTAGCGACCGCCCGCAGCTTCGCTTGCGTAGACTACGAATTCCTGTTATAGGTACTATTACCGTTCGAGATGGTTTATACGTACTTTTTGCTGGAACCAATTTTGGTTACACCCATTCAAACTTTCAATCTTCATTCCCCTTCCACCCTTTAAAAAAACCGATACAATTTTTCCTCTCCCGTTTCCCACCCTTAAAATGTGGAAATCTAAAAACCCTGAAACACGTCATTATTTGAGTCCCTCCATTCCCATCCTTAAGTTTGAAATTTATAAAAAAGCCTTTCTTAACTTAATGCTCACGTTATAAAATAAAACTATGTTCCAAATTTAAGCTTTCTAGACTTAGTAGTTTTGGCTGTAGTAGTTGATAGATCAGTGTGGACAAACGACAGACAGATAGACAGACAAACAAACACAAAAAGTTGCTTATGACACTCTTGACAATCTTCTTTCACGTCTGCAGTTTCATTAAAATCTGTTCAGCCGTAGTGGAAATTAGCTCGAATAGATAAAATTGAATTGAATAGACACATAGACGTACAGACAAACAGACGGACAAAAAGTAGCTAATGTCAAATCTCTTGACAACCTTCTTTCTCGGCTGCAAAGTTTCCTTAAAATCTGTTTAGCCGTTTTGGAGATTAGCTCAAATAGACAGATACACGTACAGACAGACAGACGGACAAAAAGTAACATTTGTTAGTTTTGACGACCTTACACGTATAGACAGACAGACGGACAAAAAGTAACATTCGTTAGTTTTGACGACCTTCTTTTCATACTTGTGATGTTTTATTAAAATTGGTTTAGACAGATGGACGTACAGACAGACATACAAAAAGTTCTGTATGTCACTTTTGACTACATCCTTTCCATATGTGTAAAGTTTCATCAAAATCGGTTAAGCTGCTTTGGCCGAAACCTATTTGCTCGATTAGACAGACAGTTTGTTTTCATATATATAGCCTATAACCCTCCGCTATATTCAGGCTATCAAAGGCAAAAAAAAAATTTCAAATCTGACTGGTAGTTTCAGAGATTAGCGCATTCAGACAAACAAACAAACAAACTCTTCAGCTTTATAATAAGTATTTCTATTATATAGATTAATATATTATAAGATAATAAGAAAATAAGATATTACTGAAAACCGTATCAAGGTCTATTGCGTGGTTTGGAAGTAAAAAGTTAACGAACAGAGGCAGACAGCGAATTTATTTTCTCCCGCTATAGTTTTCATATTTCGATAAAAACTGCTAAGATATTAATTTAAATTGTGTGGTGTAAAGGGCAATTATAATATGCATGAAATGCTTAAGACAACTAACGTATTTAATTTGATAAGGATTAATATTACGTTTAAAAAACATCTTCGCAAATAGTACATAATGTTAGAACAAATTTGATTGTCATAAAAAATGTTATAGTAAGTTAACCTTAAAAGATACACATATGCTGTCGCGGACTTTTGGTTAGAACTTTTAAAGGGGAACAATTCCGCAGTACATAGTTTTTGGTTAACATCAACCGTTTACGCAGCGCGCGCGACGGAAGCTCTCAAAAGGAATAATTTTTCCCGTTTTTGCTACATTTTTCATTTATGCTCCACTCCTATTGGTCGTAGCGTGATGTAGTATAGCCTATAGCCTTCCTCGATAAATGGACTATCCAACACAACTATAATTTTTCAATTTGAACCAGTAGTTTCTGAGATTTGCGCGTTCAAACAAACAAACAAACTTCAGCTTTATAATATTAGTATAGATTATATTTAGAAAACTCTTTCATATAAAATTATTTTACAAAAATAGACAAACAGCCTATTATCAAGAATATTTTAGAATCTATTTATTTACAGGACTACAACGACGACATCCGCCAAGAACAGATGCTGGAAATGCAGATCCTGTCATCCCAAAACGAACAGAGACGCCTGACTCCCCCAGGACCTTCACGCGCTCCAAGCGACGAAGGGATACCCCTGAGAGAAAACTCTGCGCACACACAGCATAGGGTAAATGTGTAGTTAATAGCTCTATAGGGCATAAACGCGACCGCATTGGGGTCGGGACTGTGTTTTTGTCTATCCACTGAATTTAATATAAAAATTAAGCCAACTTCGCAGTGAACGTCAGTACAGATGCGAGACAACTGTACCTACTAGGTACATATACATAAATAAAATTATAGATTGTAGTACATAGACAATATAATATTATTTTTTTATTTAAATGGGATATCCTGTACTATTTCATTTTTTTCAGTGAATAATTTGTTTTTGTTATTGATCTGATACCAATAAAAATATTATTTCTAAACAGATCTTACAATCTATATACTTTGGAAGTAAACAAAAAGCAAATTTTAAATTGTGAGATAAAGTGTTAATTTAGAACTATTACTACAATGGGACTAAACATGAATGGTTATTAGGAACGCTTACAAAAAGAATTGGGTCCCGGATGTGGTTGGTGCTCCTGCCAGAGCTTCAGTGGCATGTGAAAAAGCACATAGACCAGTTCGTTCGTTTTCGTGGAGGCTACGGCAGCAATGACGGGGCGCCTGTTTCCGATACAAATTACAGTTTCGTGAACATAGAGGGCGCCACAGTAAATCGGGCCTTAGACCCTATACCACCAGTTGTTGATCTAACAGGAACAACTCCATCCAACTCCAAAACTCAAATCGTATTTTATTTACACAACAAAGTCCCAATTGAGGCGTTTGCTTTAGTGCTATTAGTGTGATGAAATTGTGTATTAATACTACCCAGTTACGTTGCTGTTAAGTTTGGACCTTTAGAATCTTAGCACTAATGACAGAACTGGCAGTATTGCCTTTGTAGGATTATAGAATTAATTCGAAATTCTTGAAATGGATAAAAACTTGAAATCGCATATTTTTAATTAATATTTCGTGGATGATGACGGTAGAGTGAATGGAGAGTTGCCATTTTCGTGATAGCCGAGTGTCGTGAACCCGCATTAAAGCGGCGCGGTGGGTTAAGCTACAAGCCCATTCATTCCGATGGGAGGCCTAAGCCCTTGCAGTGAGGCATTAACAGGCTGATGGTGTGAGTGGCTTTTACGTGATGCGCGTACAAACGAATAAACAAACCGACAAACCGAATCTAATAATTCGTATTGTTTTAGTTGAATGCCGTACCAGTGGGTCAGCCCGCGCAGTTAGCGAACACGCTGAGTGGAGCTGCGCAGAGAGAGTATTCACCGCCAGCTCCGGCACCGGCGCCAGATCACCTCACTGCTCATCACCAGGCAAGGAACAGCTGTTTTTTCGGTCGCATCCGTCTGTCACTGACTTTCTAGTTGCTTTACCTTCGCCACTCTGTTCTGCTCTAGCTGCTGATTTTTTACGTTGTATAAACTGGACATGACAAGCAGACAGTCAGACAGACGAGTGCAAAGGGTATGTAGTATAAGTAATATAATTAAAGGAGATGTCTCACAAGGTGTGGACCGCTGGGCTAGGATAATGTACAGTACCTCAAAAACACGCAACGAAATTAACAAGTTTTACTATGTATTCCAGTAATCTGAGGTGTTTTATAGCTGCACAATATATATTGAGTTCAACAATTTTAACACTCTGACATAAAAATGGTGGATAAAGAATGGCAATGTAAACAGTCACATATCCTAACACTGTCGTCTGCCAGCTGGGCTAACATGCGACGCACGACAAAACTGCCACACGAGACGAGAAAAATTGTCGATCTCGACTTGTCTGTCGTTTTCTCTAACATGCACGAGTCACTTGAGAAAATATGTCACCGTGACTTCGCTTTGTCGACGTGACAAACAAATGTTACCCTATAATGAAAAGAAGCCATATTCTAATATAGCAACACTTTATTCGTTCATTTTTATTCGTTCAATTTATAGCAATTTGTAGTCTAAATAGTGTGATTGACCATAGAATATATTTAATAATTTATTTTAACTGGCCATCGACCGTTCCCGCAACTAGAATTTTCAGCTTTTGTGTTACCCATGGTTAAAAATGTTTTTAAGTTCGTTTTTTTAAGCAATAATAATAATATTAAAAATAATAATAATAATGATAATAATAATAATATTGAAACAGGTTCGCTGCGCTCGGGCTATCACAACACATTACTGTTATTTTTTTTTATTATTATTAACATTAATAATAATAGTAATAATAATATGAATATTAATAATAATAATAAATAATAATATTATTAATAATAATAATATAGAAACTGGTTCGCTGCGCTCGGGCTATCACAACACATTATTATTATTATTATTTTAATAATAATAATAAATATTAATATTAAAAATGATAATAAGTAAAAATATTATTAATAATAATAATAAGTATTAATATTAAGAATAATAATAATAAATATTAATAATGATAATAATAATAAGTATTAATATTAATAATAATAATAATGAGTATTAATATTAATAGGTAATAATAATAAGTATTCATAATAATAATAATAATAATGTGTTGTGATAGCCCGAGCGTAGCGAACCTGTTTCGAATCTATAAGGCCATGTAGCCGTGGTTAGCATCCGGGCCGGACCGTGTTCCAGTGAGTTTTTGACTTAAATATGTTAACTATCACTGAAACCATGCCTCGGAAAGCACGTTAAGCAGTCGGTCCCGGTTGCTGTCAATAGATGGCGGTCATTACAATCCGCTAATCTGCATTGGAGCAGCGTGGTGGATTTAGATTATATTTATATACTTATATATTTATATTTCACACCCAGAACTAAAACAAATAGTCACGTGCACAAATATTTGTCCCGGGCTGGAATCGAACCCGTGACCACTGGCTCCGCAATTAGGGTCTCTAACCACTCGGCCAGAGTTTTGCGTTACTGTAACGTAAATAATATTTAAATAAAATAAAATAAATTAAGTAAAAAAAAATCTTAACTGAGCTGAATCGGTAACTAAACTTTTTTTTATGCATAAAATACAATCGATTCAAGCGAATACAAACGAAATAAAATATTTAAAAATTACTTTCTATATAAAAATATTTTTCTCACCGTTGTCGTCAACAAAAATTGCCGACGAGAAATATACCGCTTAAAAACGACAAAATTCGATAAAATATGGTTCGCATGTTAGGGTTTGTAGACAAAACTACCGTAGACGAGTAATTTTACCAATTGTGACGGAGCGCGACGAGATAAAAACATTGCATGTTAGCACTAGTAGACATATAGAGATATCTCGTTTCGGGACGAGAATTGCCGTCGACAAAATGTCGCGGCGTACATGTTAGGCCCACAGGGCAGTGACTGTCGAATCATTTTTTTTGTCGAGATAGCGCTGCCTACGTTTTGTGAAAGAGACAGGTATATTTCGCGTATTTCATGTGTGAAATAGATGGACGCCTAGCGAAGCCATCGCTATCTCGACAGATAATTTGTTTGGAGTGAATCTTCTGTCTGGCCCCCTCTGACGTTTGCCAATTTTGTCTGATTTTTGACATTTGTTTATCAATAAATGTAAAATCAGTGTGGTTTTTTTATACTGTAAAAAATTGGTAGAAATCATTCTTGTACCACGAAGATAGTAAATAAATAAAATTTTGGGAATTTTTCTTGGGATCCTTCTATATTTCATTATTTTTTGATAAGGTGTACAAATACCAAAGCCAGAGTGAAACTATTCCTTTAGTATGTTGTATAAATTCGTTATTGTGTAGTTGGCGAGTCAATCGGGCGGCGGACACGGCGTTTTGGTGGGCGGAGTGCTGCAACCTCCTGCGCATCACCTTCTCGCACACAATTCGATTCTCGGTGAGAATATTTTTTTATGCTATAGCTTTCACACACATTTTCGGGTTGGAACCGAACATATTTGGACGTAGAGAAATATATTTATTTCTATCATAAAAATAATTAAATAATTGTGGAATTGTATTGAAGTTATCCACAATGCCGAATCACATGTACACGAACGAAGAATGCTTGTAGATGTTCTATCGCCGGCAAAAATCAACGACCGCTTATCTAATATCTTATCGACGACCGGTTGGCCGAATGGTTATAGACCTTAACTGCGGAGCCAAGGGTCGCGGGTTCGATTCCCGCCTAGGACAAATATTTGTGTGCATGAACATATCTATTTGCTCCGTGTCTGGCTGCTAAAATATCTATATGTGTATTTTTTATAAAGAATATTTAAGTATGTATATCAGTCGTTTGGTATCCATAATACAAGCTTTGCTTACTTTGGGACTAGATGGCGCTATGTGGGACATCCCAGGTATTATTATAATTTTTTTTTAATATGTTTTTTTGTGTCGTGTCGTGATAGCCCAGAGCGCAACGAACCTGTCTCAAATTTATAAAGCCACAGGGCCATGGTTCGAATCCGGGTGTGTACCAATGAGTTTTTCTGACTTAAGTACATTAACTATCACTGACTCCGTGCCTCGGAGAGCACGTTAAGCAGTCAGTCCCGGACGCTGTCAATAGATGGCGGTCGTTACAATCCCCAACCCGCAGTGGAGTAGCGTGGTGGATTTAAGCTTCAACCCCCCTCCTCACTCTGGGGGAGACCTAAGCCTCTGCAGTGGGGTAAAATGGGCTGATGATGATGATGTTTTTTTTTCAACCGAAATTGAAATGAAATCGAGTTGGCCCGTAATAAATCGACAGATAAGGTTACACTTAATGTTTTTGAAGTAAATACGCTTATAGTAGGGATAACTTTGTAACGTCGCGTCGCGTCTTGTAACAAGATGAAGAGCGACGCGATGTGACTCTACGAATAGTCTGGCCGTAAAATTAATACTACTAATAGTAATACTAGTGAAAAGTACTACGTTTAAAATGTACCTTGGGATGTCCGATGACGTTTAGAGGTCGGAAATTTATAGTTTTTTAGGGTTCCGTACCTCGTTGTCCGTGTGTCTGTCTGTGTGTACTACCACTTAGCCTAGTGGGTAGCGACCCCGCCAATGAAGCTGGAGGTCCCGGGTTCGAATCCTAGGTCGAGTCAGTATTTATATGATGAACATTGATACTGGTACCGGGTCTTGGTTGTTGTATCTTCGCTTGGTACCCAAATCACAAAGTTATGCTTAGTTTGGGGCCTAGACGTTGTTGTGAGGTATACATTATTTATTTCTTCATCTTCTTCATCAGCCCATTTTTATCCCACTGCAGGGGCTTAGGCCTCCCCCGGGGTGAGTGGGCTTGAAGCTTAAATCCAATACATCGTTAAATCCATTGCGGCTTACACCCATGGATTTTTATCATCTAAGTAGTCCGATACTTTATAATAAGCTTTTGCATAAGCTTTCGTTTTATTGTAGTCTTAAACATGTTAAGGGGTAAAAAATCCAAATAATTTAAAAGATTATAAAATACCAAAATTTACGGCTCAAAAATTTGTCACCTCGCGTGTCATGAATCACGAAGCGAAATCGTATTTCTGTCGTCGCAACAAAATTACTGCTATTAGTCATTTGCAATTTCAAGATAGCATATTGACCGTCGTCGGTTTTTCCACGATTTTTATCTCGCCTCGTTGGCTTTCATTTTAAAAACCGAGTGATGGCTCAAGTGGTTTGAGACCCTAATTGCTGAAGCAAAGATTGCAGGTTCGATTCCCGCCCGAGACAAATATTTGTGTACGTGAACACGTCTATTTCAACACACTACTAGTACCTAGTCTACACAACGGCCGAAATTCGCCCGTAAATCATTATTCTTTTCAGTTTAATGTTATTAATAATTATTATACCTTGGACATCGCACATAGCGTCATCTAGTCCTAAAGCAAGCAAGTATTATGCTTGTATTGTGGGTACTAGAAAACTTAAATACAATAATAACAATAATATTCGTTACAATATACTTACATAGATATTTTACCCCTATCATGGAATAAATAGATGTTCATGCACACAAATATTTGTCTGGGCGGGAATCGAACTGGCGACCATTGGTCCTGCAGTTAAAATCTCTTACTACTCGGCCAATTGGTCTGTCAGGGTCCATTTTGAAATTCTATTGTTAAAGAATATACTTATATGATGAAGTTCCTAATTTTTTTGAACGTACACTATAATAGTATGAAATTTTGACGAACAGACACTTCTAAATAAATGCTTCGACTCTACATCGAAGGTTGGGGAAAAACAATTAACTGTTTTCTTTTTTACTAATGCTCGTCAATAGCTACTAAACAAAAAAAGGAAATCGGTTGACAAACAGAGGAGAAAAACTGAACTTTCTTGTTTTTGCCTATCTATACCAGGCCCTGCCTACTTTGGGACTAAATGGCTGTGTGTGAGATATCCCAGATATTATGTTTTGTACTAACTTCACATCACTATATCTCAGATTTTTAGTTGAAATCCCGATGTCATGTACAGGTGGTGGCGAGTTGCTGGGCCTCGGCGGATCAGTTCTGGGCGGTGGCCTTCTACATCCGGCGCTACGTGGAGTCAAACCGGCGGTGACCCTCGCCACTCAAGGTCGGTACGTCATATCTTAAAAAAAATATTTGTAGCATTTAGTAATAATATTGCAAATGGGATACCTACATAAAGCTGCGGCCACATTAGCTCTCGGTAGGCGACTAACCAGCAGCCACAGACAATCACACAGCGCGACGTAGCAGTCTGATTGATAGATAGTCGGCGGAAATAATGTGATTGACAGGACTGATTGAGAAGTCACTGATGCGGCCACGTCATAGATAACTTGTTGCGCAGGCGCCTGTGCTAGAGGTGTGTAAATGTTCGCAAAGCTATAGTGTGGCATTCTTTTCATACTCTTTTTTTTTACTGAAAAAGGATTTGGTCTAAATGATTCTTAGGTAAAAATTATACAATTTTTTTTTTAATATTTACTCAGCTTAAACACAGGCGTCGGGGACCGCTAAGTTTGTTATGACTTCTAAAACTTATCTAAAACTTCAAATCACAACAAATCGAACAGCTGTAGACTCAATCCTGATATATAGTGTACTTAGTTACTTTGGTAAAACTTGAGCAAACTTATTAGCGATCTGCACTTTTTTAAAGTTTATCTACTCATTAGTCAACGCATAAAATTGAAAACAAATTGGAGCTGAAATTCTCTACTAATAAAGGAAAATTAGGTAACCTTCCTGTACATATCTGTTCACAATATCTGACAACTTATTTTCAGGGCAACATCCATGGGCACGATTACGGCTAGCTCAGAAGATTTAGCTAGAATTAAACTTTGACTTCTATATTTGAAATTTATAAGGCCATAGGGCCATGATTCGAATCCGGGCGTGTACTAATGAGTTTTTCCGACTTAAGTACATAACTTATCACTGACTCCGTGCCTCGGAGAGCACGTTAAGCAGTCGGTCCCGGACGCTGTCAATAGATGGCGGTCGTTACAATCCCCAACCCGCAGTGGAGCAGCGTGGTGGATTTAAGCTCCGAGCCCCCCCTCCCACGGGGGAGGCCTAAGCCCCTGCAGTGGGGTAAAAAATGGGCTGATGAAGAAACTTTGACTTCTAATAAAACCTGACCAAACTGAATTCCGTAAAAACCACTTTTTTAATGTCCTTAGCATATCTTGGAAAATAAGTGTTATTTTAGGGCGTGAAATAAAATATTTAATGTGTATTTAAATTGTGGAAATATAATAATCAATTTTCGTATTTAAATCATACTAAAATATTTAGTTATTGAATAGTAAATAAAAAGCTTCTAGTTTTTTTTTTCGTAGAGTAAAAAGTTCGAAGATATATGATACGTCTGATAACTATAGTTCAACTCACATGTTACGTTACGCTGAGGACATCAAAAATGTAGCAGGTCTACAGAAAAATCCAACTTACTCGAAATTAATTCGTAATTTCACCTTTTTTGTATCTTATTATAACTGGATGACGCAGCCTAATAATGCAAACGTGTAGTCCACGTAAGCTAAGCCGTGAGCGATCACTAGTGTTTGTTATTGTCGAATCAGTGAGGTCAAGTACAACTGGCGGTTGTGTAACTCTATAACGGTTACACTATCTTTGAGTTTCGCGTAGGTGCAGGCGCAGTCAAAAACTAGAAAATATTTTTTTACGCTTTTCCTTTCAAAACTTTTAGCATCCTTCACATAGGTACCTAATCCATCCATCCAAGTAACAGTTTCTGTTATTGGTGAATTATCTGTGGCCAGGTGCAACTGGGGGCCCTGCAACCCCGGCGGCTACGGCGCGCAAACGACCGCTGTTAGGAGGGGCGCGGGCGGCCATGTCCCCGACTAAGCGTGCGGTGATGTCGCTGTTGGCACGCGCGCGCGCCGCTACGCACAAACACGCGCCCGCCTGGCCCGCGCCGCACGAGTGAGAATACGTTTATACAAGTATTCTATTTTGTTTTTTTTTTTTTTAATTTGTTTGTCAATTATTTTTTTTTCGTTGATTTGTCATGTTAAACACACATAATATATATATATACCAGTCGCGCGTACTGACTTGTAAAAAGGAAACCCGGCGGCAATAATCTAAGCGACAGACACCCTGTCAGTAATATTGCGATGATCTTTTGTTAATATATTAATAAACTTGAAATTTTAAAATAAACTATCACTATAGGTGTCTATCGCCTAGATCATCATGGCTGGCTTACCTTTTTATAGATCACCACTCGCCACTGACGCACAGAAAATCGAAAGGAGTTCTGGCCACAAGACATACCGTGTTTAAACAACGAGCGTGCCTTACTATGCACAAATTTATAACACATCCTTTATACACACACAACCGCTAAGGGGTCATCCATCAATCACATGAGGCACAAATATAGGGAAGGGGGTTCGAATATCATCACGATCGATCACAAAGGGAGGGGTTTTAAGACATATCGCATGTAATTATTTTCGTGAAATCCTATGTTAGAAATTTGCGGGCAACCGCAGTCTAGGACGCATACCCGCACGCGCTCGCTTCAAAATCATTTATCATTTAGCAAAGTACTTTGAAATAATCTTCAATGTTGAAGAATAATAATAATAATATCTGGGACTTTCCACACAGCGCCATCTATTCCTAAAGTAAGCAAGTACTATGCTTGTATTTTCGGGTACATACAAGAAAACTGATTTACATACTTAAAGATTCTTTATATACACATACATTTTTACAGCCAGACACGGAACAAAATAGACATGTTCATGCACACAAATACATGTCCCGGACGGGAATCGAAGCCGCGACCCTTGGCTCCGCAGTTAGGGTCTCTAAACCACTCGATCAACCAGTCAGTCGATAAATGAAGCATTTAGTCCATTACCTAATATTTCGAGAAATGATGGTACAGAAATATCGTTAAATTACATTTCAAGGCGTATTATTGACGTTCACGGAACCAATCTATAATTTCGATCTACGTACAGTAATAGTACAGCGAACTATTCGACCTCGCCTTCATCTCTATATGCTACTGCGAGACTTTCTGTAAATAACTTCATAGTGGCAAAGATCCGCGCGTGATACTGCCGAAAGTCCAACTAGCATTTTAGTGGCCGAATTAGAAATCGTATTAAATGTAATTCACAAAATTATATATACAAACTATTTTTTAACACAAAACAGCTAAGAAAACATCTGAAAAGTTTGTATAGGCCCTAGCGAATTGCCGTGGAACCCTTGGACTGTGCAAGCTACGTCCGGGACCCTTATAAACCTAATTTTGACCCTCATTATTCGAAAACGGACGCACCCTTCTTTGCCACTATTGAATTGGGGCTGTATCTGCTTTGTAATAGTACCATTTAACAGTAGATGCACGACTTTTTGGCGGGAAAAAAGTGCGTAGTAAAATTTTGTCGAACCCTAGGATAGGTTTTATGTTTGAAGCGTAAATAAATGAATAATAAACGTGTAACAAAATATTACGCAATACGTAGGTCACATAAAAACAAACTAATCGACCGGACTGTAAAAATATCGAGACAAGGAAAAATACTTAAATAATAATAATAATACATGTAACTTCCCACACAGCGTCATCTAGTCCCAAAGTAAGCAAGTATTATGCTTGTGTTATGGGTTACTAGACAACTGATATACATACTTAAATATTCTTTATAATATATACATATATAAATATTTTTGCGAAGACACCACACACATATAACAACCAAGACCCGATACCAGTATCAATATTAATCATATCAACACTGACCCGACCTGGGATTCGAACCCGGGACCTCCAGCTTCGTAGACCGGGTCGCTACCCACTAAGCTAAGCGGTCGTCAAACTTTGATTGTATAATGTCTGGATGGACCCTTGCAAAACGATATCAACAAAAATGGTAAGCAAACTTTTACATACATGTGTGTGTGGCTCAACCGACCATATACTCTCGCTACGCCATACTAACCGTGTACAAACCGTCTATATGTGCGTAAATTAAAACCGAACGGTTAGGTGTTATTTTTATTTACGTTTTTTGACGCCAACTCTCTACTCGGACATTATACGTTCAAAGGAAAAATCGTAAACTAATGCAAATCCCAAGCTGTATATAGGACATTGTTTCAAAAATGAATATGCATACATTCAAAACTTTTAATATTCATTTTCCTTTTCGGGTGGCACACTGAATTCCTCGTTCACTCATATTTTGCAGCCTTGAAGTGCGTTACGGTAAGTATTGTTTGCAGGTCTGCCTTAAAGTACTATTTTAACCTAATGTATTTCCTCGTGTCGTGATAGCCCAAAGCGCAACGAACCTGTCTCAAATTTATAAGGCCCCATAGGGCCATGGTTCGAATCCGGGCGTGTACCAATGAGTTTTTCTGACTTAAGTACACAACTATCACTGACTCCGTGCTTCGGAGGGCACGTTAAGCAGTCGGTCCCGGACGCTGTCAATAGATGGCGGTCGTTACAGTCCCAAACCCGCAGTGGAGCAGCGTGGTGGATTTAAGCTCCAAGCCCCCCTCCTCACCCTGGGGGAGGCCTAAGCCCCTGCAGTGGGGTAAAAATGGGCTGATGTAGTTCCTATATCCTTAAGACACACTATCTATACATACAGCCGCATGGCCGAGCCGTGAAAAATACACACTACATTCCACAGCAAAACTGTGTTAAGTTACAGCGACGTTTTTAAACATTTCGTTTTTAAGGAAGATGTTCTGAAACCTCTGAGTCGACTCATTTTTTTAGTTTCTTATATTCTTTACACTGTGAGAATGAATATTCATTATTTTGTTTTTTTTTTTTAATTATAATTTATCATATCTGACATCTTCCTTCAGTCCTTGTATCGTTCTATTATGGTACATTATGATGCAAGTACGGTAAGCTGCATATTATTGTCGAGGTGTTTAAAGGCACGAGGCGAGGCCGAGTTCTTATAATAAACCGAGAATGTAATAGCCAGCTTACTGAGTACGAGCACCATACGACGTTTTCAATACATTTGCGATTAAAATAATTAAAATAATACTTCAAATGTAATAATGGCAGAAGCTAACGGCGCGAGCTGGTTGCTTTTCGCGGTTAACGCATGCGTCACAAACAGAAAGCTCGCTTGTGATTGGTGGAATTTAAAAAGGCCTAGTACTGTAAAATACTACATTGCTATACAAGT
Organism: Luffia ferchaultella; assembly: GCA_949709985.1. Classification (NCBI taxonomy): domain Eukaryota; kingdom Metazoa; phylum Arthropoda; class Insecta; order Lepidoptera; family Psychidae; genus Luffia; species Luffia ferchaultella. The sequence goes on from OX453261.1 coordinate 3,692,451, forward strand.
TTTGATATCATAAAGCCCGTATTAATACGAAATGTATTGAAAATGAATTTAAAGTACTTTTTATGAACGTTTATAATTTTTCAATAACGCGAAAGAAGTACAACTTCTAACACGCATACATAACTTAACGACCGCTTAGCCTGCGAAGCTGGAGGTCCCGGGTTCGAATCCCAGGTCGGGTCAGTATTTATTTGATGAATATTAATACTGACACCGGGTCTTGGTCGTTATATGTATGTAGTGTCTTCGCTTGGTACCCAAAACACAAGCTAATGCTTAGTTTGGGACCTAGACGTTGTTGTGATTGTGTGTGTTATTATTATTATTATAACTAGACCAGAAAAATAAGGGTTTAATTTTGAAAAAGTTCTTACTAAGATGTATTATTTTAGAGACTTTATGAGACCCAGCAAACTGTAGATTTTCTATGGGCTGATAGTTTAGTTTAAAAGCAATGAGCGCATCTGCCTCAACATAATTATGTATCCAACGCAAATTCACACTTTAAAGTATCACGAACTGAATACCTACTACACTTTTAGAATTTTGGAAAAATACCAAATATTACCGGAGATATAACAAATTTTCCACCTTGTCATTTCTTGTACATATACATTCCATTATATCTACTATTACTAACAATCATTACATATACACCAAACAGTCACTACTAGACCCAACAACAATAATCAATTGTATCCCATGAGATGGCACAACTGATCCATATCATCTATAAAAAATTAAAAGATACTGGAACAGGCCAGACACAACAAAACCCGCACCATTATCCCATCAGCTAAAAGATAATTTAAAAAAAAAATATGTAGACGCCAATAAACACATTTAACTTCTTACTTTTTCTTAATAAATTTAACATATTTTTATAAAAAACAAAAATCACAAGACGCGCTCATCGTGAAGCTAATCCAACTTTTTTACCGATCGATACTGAGTCGCTGTAATGTGCAAGAATCAATAATAATAATGCTTTATTTCTCTCACACATAACATCATAATATGGTAGGTACATTAAAGTCAAATATTGAAACAATTATCAAGTTAGAACATGCGAGAGAGCTGGTGTCAGTATTAGGTTAAGAACCTCTATTACTGAGTCACCAGACTCCCGCCCCAGAAAACTTAACAATAAATGTCTCAAGTGTCATATAGGTGTGAGGTACTTATAGAAATATTTACAACATACCACAATCCGAGCTTTTGATAAACTCTTGTGTATGCGTTTTAGAATTGGGTGTGTGTGGGTGTATGTTAAGGTGTGTTTGCGTGTTGTGTGTGCGTATGAGGGTGCGTTTGGGTGTGTGTGGTGTTTATATAGGTTGTGTATTTGAGGGTGCGAGTGAACGTTTGTTACGTGATATGGTATGGAATTTGTGATCGGAACATAACTTTTGTTGTTTGTTTGTTGTTATTGTTTTTAATAGATATATTATTTCAATTGTATTTCTTATATATATTATACAATTTATTTATATTATATATATAATAATGTGCAATAAAGATGTGTTATAAAAAAGTTTGATTTGCTTCACAGTTACGTTTAAACTAAACTATCAGTGCGCTATCGGCCGACATTAAGTTTGTAGTTTGAGGGTTATCTTAATTTAATGTCTTCAACGTGTTGTGGAAAAGACGATTCCTTAAAAACATTTTTTTTTTCTTTTTTCAGACACCCCGCTCTACTGCCGATGATCCGCGACGACTACGTCACCGGGGTGGGCGTAAATATCAATTTAGCATAATTCATAATAAATCGTCTAGTCGAAATCAATAAGTATATTCAATACGATGTGTAATTTAAGTAAAAAATCAATAATTAATAAGCAATTTAAGTAAATATAGTCGAACGTGTAAAACACTCCAGTACATTTACTGTTAATTTTTTAGTTATGGCCGATTATTGTTATAAAATTAGTTTTATATATACGATTTGGTGCAATGTGATTGGCAGTATATTTTAGAAAATATTTCGTGCAGTAAAAAATTTATTTTTTTTTGTAATTAATTGATTTTCTAGGTACAGATGAAAAATTAAAAAAAAAATACGTTTGTCTAATAAAACAGAGCTGTCTTATAGTATATTTTTGAATATAGACCTTAAATTTATTATGAACAACGAAAATACTGAAAATAAATAATTTTCCACATTTATTAGGTTTTGATATCTGTGCACCAATTCGGTTTTTAATATTTTAAAGTTTAAAAAATATATATTCCAAATTCCTATGCAAAACGTTTGAAACTGCTAAACTAAATAAATTCATTTTAAGTATTTTCATATATTGAGAAAAAAAACTGGCAGTAAAATATTAATAACATATAGGTATTTCTAATTATAAATACCTAATTTATTCTACAGCAGGCATTCCGATACAAAGCTTTTTGATTTAAACATATAATATACCCTATTCAGTATGCATAACTCGTTCAAAGAGGAATATGACATGATTTCTTTAGTGAATCGAGAAAAATTTGAATTTTAGGTTTCCCAACCCAAAGCATATTAACGGAAATTTATTAAGGCTCCGCTGTCTGTCCGTCCGTAACAAGACGGTCTGAACTGTAACAAGAAGATTTTAATTTTCACAGTGTGTCCCGGGCTATAACAACAAATTGTTGTTGGTACAGTTCCAATCAACCTTTATGTCGGATGTGAACATAGGCACAAGTTACGTCGCAGTAACCAGTTTTAGGTGTAGCGGGATGCAGTGGAGCGAGGGGCATATGACTGTACCTGCGCGAGCATGCATAAAGCGTTGTATTCCGATCCGCCATAAAGTTTGATTGGAACTATACTTGGTTGGTATATGTATGTGGTGTCTTCACTTGGTACCTAAAACACAAGCTAATGCTTAGTTTGGGACCTAGATATTGTTGTGATGTATACGTTATTATATTATATATTATATTAAATAATAAAAATAAAATGAAGTAAAACATTAAAGAGGGTCTCGATACAAGAAAAGTGTTTTTTTATATTGTACGGTAGTACGGAACTCTTCGTGTGCGAATCCGACTCGCACTTGGCCAGTTTTCAATTTAAACGGCAAAGTAAAGGTGGAATTTTTGTACCAATCAGTCTACATGATCGGCACAAAATAATTTTCGACATTTGAACGAGTTATGCATACCAATCGGGTCCAAATGAAACGTTTAATTAAAAAATCGAATCCTTAATTTCGCGATTTATTCATAAGAATTAATAAATTAATTAAATATAAAAAGCAAATAAAGGACCACTTGGAGGAAAAAAAATTTAATTTGCCTTTTAATGTTGTACATAGTATATTAAGGTCGCGACTAATTGAAAAAGCCAAATTATGTGAGAGAAAAACGAAAAATATGTAAAAAAAAATATACGTATGAATAATAATTTTGTTGAGGGGGGTTCAACTGAGTTTGGGTTAGGATTATAGAAGATATTTAATACGCGGCGTAACTAAGGTCTCCAGACTACCGAACCCGATCACTCCGATTTGACTATCATCCAAATGGAGTGATCAAAATTCATCACGCCATTCCGATCAGCGTCGTCCGAATGGAGTGATCGTCAGTGGCCAACCTAACAGGTACACTCATCGTGAATAATACATACTATTGAGTGAGTTGGCTGGTACAGACGCTTGTGGCCCTACTCTGACTTTTAACATGACACCGAAGTAGCGCCGAATACGTTCCGTTTCAAAAATCCGGTCGCTAAAACTATGGGCGAGAGAACGGATTTTTTAAATGGCTCGTATTCGGCGCTAACTCGGTACTGCGTTAATTTACCAGAGTACGGCCGCAGCTCTCATAACCGAAGACAGTCCGGGTGGGTGGAAAACAAACAAGTGTATCACAAGTATACCATCTTCGTCCAGCACGCCAGTTGCAGCAGACAAACAGTCTTAGGGTAGGACCTTACCGTAGGGGGGCGCACGCGAGGTTAGTCCTTTTTTCACGATTTTAGCTGCTATTTGAAAGTTATTAAAATACAAAGTATTCAGTTTTCAGCGCACGCGTCTGTACAGATCGAGCGAAACTTTATATCCGCTCGAACACGAGACAAATACGAGTTTGCCGAGTTCTACATCCCCGCGCACACCCGCTTACACGTAAAATTTGGCACTGCGATGCTATATGGCAATATATTCTGATCCAACATAAAGTTTTGCTCAATTGTAAAATTGGTTTCTGTTATGTGCTTTCGGGCACCACAATACAAAAGTGCGGTTTTAATTCAGGGCAAACTGTAAAGACGAGAACAACCAAATGGCACTAAACTAAGCGTCACTTGTGAAGTTATAGACAAGTGTAGCACGCGCTTGCGCTCAAAAGTTAATACTAGCGGGACTTTTCGATATTTAGCTAAATTGCCAACTCGTTATTCGTTTGCTGCTGCTTATAGCTTTGAAAAGAGGACCACAAATAGGAAATATATGTTTTGCACTAATCTAACTAAGTTATTTTAGGGTCGAAGGAAATACTTATATGAGAACTATCTTAATAACTGCTTAACAGTTAAATGCGAACGTTTAAACAAATCGTTATTTTTGGGATTTTGAAATATAATGCTACGACATTACTGATTGTTACTACGATTTGGAACAAGCGTAACAACTAACGTACATCTATAAATTTAAAACTTCTCTGTGTAAAATTATTTCTAGCCAGTATGTAAATTAAAAAAAAGAAACATTTGTTTGAATTCAAATGCAAAGAACTACCCTATAGTAATAATTTTTGTATGTTAAACTCATCAATTATCACATAATATTATATCTCTCGAATATTAAGATATTAATGTTAAAATCACAAAGCACCAAACATAATATAAAGTGTAAAGAGTGGCTCTGAAACTTTTGTCTATGGATATAATTTATAATACGTTTTACTTATTCTTACACTAGCAACCCGCCCCAGCATCGCACGGGTGGCACAGCATTTAATAAGCCTACATTTTTTTCCTGTCGTAGTGTTGTATCAACTTGTTGCGTCGGTTGTGGATTATATTTTTTTAGATTGGAATGTAAAACATGTTCACCCTACTTGGAGTATTTTTAATTTATTTTATTTCCAACTTTCCAAAATATTAATAATAATTAGGCGACATACTAACACCTACTAAAGCTTTGGATATAATTCTTAGGTGTCCATACATCCAAGATGTTAAAATCTGTCTGTCTGTCTGTCTGTCTGTCTGTCTGTCACAGCCTATTTTCTTCGAATCTAGTGGACGAAACAAGTTGAAATTTTAATGTGTACACTCAGGGGGGCTCAGTTAATTTTAGGGGGTAAATTAGAAAATTAAAAATTCCTTTTCTCGAGCAAGCATGTCACGTATCATTTAAAGGGCTCTTTACATAACAAATGAACTTTTCTATAATTTTAAAATGCATAAGTAGTTGAAAACGTTTATTTATTCAACTAAATTGCACATGCTTGCTTGTACTGAATTCGGGTATCTTTAGTAGGTAATTATGATTGTTTTTCAATAACAAATTAAATCAACGAAAGCCTTTTTGACTTTGAACCAGTAAGTAGTAAGTCTTTCTTTATGAAAAAACGCAATTTATGAATTATATCCACAAGTAAATTATTTTGTTTATGACGGAGTTAATACTTCATTTATGAATATTTAGATATATATAATTTTAAATAAAATTTATTGCACTTTTTAAGCTCAAAATAACTCTATCACTTTTATAATACATGTACTTAATAAATAAGTTATTATTAAACTAAATAGTATTATTTATATAATAACAGATTAAATTAGCTCCTAATGATTACTATGAAGTTATAAATTATTAAAAAATCGAATTATAAAGGCAACGTCCAAATTAGACGATAAATGGTCAATGTATAATATTTAACTAGAAAAAATATATTTATAAAAATAATTAAATAAATGTAGTTGTTAAAATATCGTTTTTTAAACCTTCGTATTAATTTTTAATGTGTAAGTGAATTAAAATTAGATTTAATTAGTAAATTAGATTTTATCAAAGTCGGTAACACCAAACTTCTTTGACTGTGAATGTTTAAATTATATACATATATTTATTTATGTATTATCAAAACTTAATTATGTAAAAATAATGCACGAACAATATTGTGTTACGTGTCAAAAATGGACGGTGATGTCACTATTATAATTATTGTGGAAAAAAATTGAAACTACGAACTTAAATTTATAGTTTGAAACGCATGCAGCAACGATTGAGTATAAAAAACTACATGTATACACTCACGAACAAAATTAATCAATATTTCAGTTTGTTGTTTTCGTTTAGGTGCAAGATAAACGCAATAGGTAATTGGACGCCAAACTGTCACGAGACTCTCACAGGGAAGAGGTGGACAGTTAAAAGAGATTAGTGAGTTCGTAAAACTATTTATTGTCAACTTATAGATTAAAAATTCAGACTTAAACTTAAAACCTTAATATACTATATACAGAAACAGATTACATTAGCACAGCCTAAAAAAAATACATTAATTAATTAACCTGTATGCATTACGTTAAAGCTATGTTAAAAAATATCACAAAAACCGGGGCAGTAGGTGAGACAGCAGCGGCTCGAAAGGAAATAGCTAAGGACTTTTAAAATGTTACCATTTCATACCTTTCACACGATGGGTCCCTGGTCCAAGGATGCCAAATTACTTGCCAATAATTTGGGTGTTGCACTGCGTTTATTTCATACAATGCCATATTATGCCATTTTAAACTACAACAGACTATACTATAAAATCAGTCAGTCACGGAATACGATGAATTTACAATAATTTTTTTACAAGTTTGGACATATTTTTATTCCACAAAAAACACATTCCGAAACGCTATAGGTACTTCTTTCTCTCTGCTGACCGGTTAGCCGAGTGGTTAGTGAACCTAACTGCGGAGCCGAAAATCGCGAGTTCGATTCCCGCCCGGGACAAATATTTGTGTGCATGAACATATGTATTAGTTCAGTGTCTGGGTGTAAAATATCTATAGATGATTAAAAAACAGAATATTCAACTATGTATATCAGTTGTCTAGTACCCCATAATACAAGCATAATACTTGCTTACTTTGGGACTAGATGGCGCTGTGTGGGATGTCTCAGATATTATTATTATATGGAATGTGAAATTTTGACATTCAACAAAATAATCAAAAATTTGTATTTACACTTATATATACAAGATTCTTCCGCATATATTGCATATATTGCAAAAGATTTTAACAGAATATCTATCTAATAGTTTTAAATTAAAATGTTAAGTAACTTTCTTTCATAACTTTTCTATTTTCGAGATATTAACTAAAACATAAATTCTTATTCGTAGTGTATTCATTTTTGCCTATTTGTGTAATTTATGCAGGCAGAAAGTGTCTGAGAATTGAGTTTTAAATTATTTCACCAAGAAGATCTAGTTTGTATTAAAAAAATGCTTAAATTTCTGACAATTCGATAATGCACGCGACGTTGTCGACTTATAGCTACTAATACAATGCAGAATTTAGTATAATTTTAATTTATTTTCGAATAAAAAACATGGCAATATGAAAATAAAATAATTTTTTTATCTTTATGGTCATACAAATCTTCTACGAAAGTTGGCATACGTCGTTAGAACCTTGTGTATTGATTTGGCAAAAGGAAAAAGTTCATTGTATATTGAGGGCCGTGGAAAACGTGACCGCCCCTAGACAAGCTTTCAAAACCCCTAGTCTACAATAGCTGCTCATAACCTATAGATACAGCTAACAATCGCACAATGGCCTTACAAAGACTGTATAAGCTCATTTGAGGACAACTTTGACAGCTTTCTCAATATCTTATTTGTACAAAACCTGCAGGAAAGAGTTGTAATTAACTTTTTTATTGACGTAGGCTGCAAAAGTTATTAATTTCAATATATCAATGCCTGGGATATCTAACACATGACCATCAGGTCCCAAACTGGACAGTGTTTGTATTATGGGTACAAAATAACTGATATAGTATCCACAAGATCCCAACCTATCTTGGGAACCCCTCTTTATTTTTCCTGGCGAATTATTGTTCATATACTAAAAAATATATAAAATATGTCGTGATAGCCCAGAGCGCAACGAACCTGTCTCAAATTTATAAGGCCCCATAGGGCCATGGTTCGAATCCGGGCGTGTACCAATGAGTTTTTTCTGACTTAAGTACACAATATCACTGACAGCGTGCTTCGGAGGGCACGTTAAGCAGTCGGTCCCGGACGCTGTCTATAGATGGCGGTCGTTACAGTTCCCAACCCGCAGTGGAGCAGCGTGGTGGACTTAAGCTTCAAGCCCCCCTCCTCACCCTGGGGGAGGCCTAAGCCCCTGCAGTGGGGTAAAAATGGGCTGATGATGATGATGACGATGATGACTAAAAAATATATTAAGAAACATTACCCATTTTAAGGACGGTTGGCACCTTAATTTCGGTCCAGGCTATAATTACAATTTGTTATTTAAATATATAATATATAATAATATAATGTATATATATATAAATTGATAGTTGCAAGAACTCTTCCTTCATATAGTTTTGTAATAAAAATTATTTATTGAATGTTACAAAACGTGTAACTTCCAAGATAAATTCCGACACCAACGAAAAATTTCCATTCCATTCCATCAGCCCTTTTTATACCCCACTTCAGGGGCTTAGGCCTCCCTTCAAGATCAGGGGGCTTGAGCTTAAATCCACCACGCTGCTTCAATGCGGATTGGCGGGTTGTAACGACCGCTGAAGTCAGTGATGTTAATGTACTTAAGTCAGAAAAAACTCATTGGTACACGCCCGGATTCGAGCCACGGTCACATGGCCTTATAGATTTGAAACAGGTTCGCTGCGTTCGGGCTATCACGACACACAACACACAACAATATTTTTAATTATTATCATTGCTCTAATGGGAAACGAAGTTTTTTTTTTTCCAGAACTTTTAATTCTTTTTTAAATTTTCAATTAGATTATTATTTTATTATTTTAATACAACTTGTATTTTTATTTTATATTTTAAGTTTGTTTTAACAATTTTAATTAAAAAATAGCCTGGATCGAATTTAAGGTGCCACCCTCCTTAGTAATGTTTATTAATATATTTTATTGCATATGAAAATATTTCGCCTGAAAAACGAATGACGGGTTTATAAGATAGATCTATCTACCTGAGACTGATATAGACACATTTTTTTTTTAAATAGTACAAATAGATATTTTACAGCACAAACAGACATGTTCCTGAACACAAATATTTATCCCGGCTGGGAATCGACCCCTTAACCTTTGGTTTTACAGTTAGTCTATAACTAGGCAAGTAACTTAATAGAACATAGAAAGACTGGTCATGCAGATATTAATATAATAATACCTGCGACAACCTACATAGCGCCATCTAATCCCAAAGCAAGTATTATGCTTGTATTATGGGGTACTAGAGAACTGGTGTACATACTTAAATATACTTTTTATGATATATACATATATAGATACTTTTTTTACAACCAGACACGGAACAAATAGACATGTTCATGCACACAAATATTTGTTCCGGGCAAGAATCGAACCCGCGACCCTCGGCTCCACAGTTAGTTTCTCTAACCATTCAGCTAATCCGTCAGTCAAAATACATTTAAAACATACAAAATATATAAAATACATACTTTTAAATGGTATTGTACAGGTATTGTAGACCCATTGCACAGCTCTTAGAGATTGCGTGCTATTAGGGACTTACTAAACCATAAACAAAATCAATCATTGGAATCTATTTAGCGTGCTTGGCTTGCTTTCAGCATGGTGGTTCGCGGAAAATATAAATAAGATTTAAAAAATATTCAATTAAATTGTGAAATCGCCCGACATTTGTTGCACATTTAAAAAGTATTATACCCCGAAAGTAGCAAGGGTCCCTTTTCGTTAACAAAGCGAAATACGCGAACAACTACCGAGTAGCAAGCAATTCTCGTATGAGGCCCCGCAGGGTGGCGGCCGCCACCCGCGCGTGCATCTTAACCAATTTTCTGCACTTTATGCCTTAAAGTAAACGTTGAGTGTTATATATTGCTGAAAACTAGATTAAATTTACTAAAAAGTTATCTATATTTCAAATCGTCTAGCCCAAAAACAAATACACCGCTGTTTGTTAAAAAAAAACTTTAAAAAAATAAGCGACAATCGCAAAAAAAATATAAACAATTTTAGTGTCGGAATTGTGTTATATTTGTAGTTTTAGCTATGTTTTTACATTTAAAAAAAAATCCCAAAAATACGCGCAAAAAATGTCGACGGTCCTCCTAAAATAACTATTCAATTTTTAAATTTTTTTTTCTTTAACATGCCTAGTATTTTATTATACCTTGAAATTGAAACCACTCTGTAACATTTACAATTGCATTGACATTTCAAAATGCTTGAAGCGCAAGTACCCATATTATGTATTAGAAATCGTCTCAAATTGGGATGCTTACTATTCCGAGCTAAAATGCATCGTCCCAAATTGGGTCGCTTGCTACTCGCGGGGATTTTTGTTATTAAATATATTTTTATTCTAGTCTTCCATCGTCATTACTTTATTATTGTACTGGTTAATAATATAAATAAAGTATAATAATGATGACCTGGATTCACGTTGCCTGAGAATGATCGAGACGTTGCCGTCCGTTTGTCTCCAAAAGACGGGTTTATGTTTAGTTAATTTAATTGTACACAAAACATTGTTTTAATATCTGTGCATGGCAAAGGTAACATACTATACTACCTATATTATTATATTAAAAAAACATTGATAACTCTGTACTATACAAAGTGATATTTATTGAATTAATGCTATACCAGTAGATGTATAAGATACAGAAAAATAGGTGAATATATTCCACTTATTCTTATTGTCTTGTTGTAAATATTATTTTTTCTTAAAAAAATGTTTCGCCAACACATGCTGAGTACGGCGGGGTGTGGATGAGCATAAAAATGGCAAAATGTCAACGACATCTACATGCGATGCAATGCGTTAAAAAATGTGTTACGCGAAACGGTGGAAAATAAATTGGTTACATAAATGATTGTTTTTACTTGAGAATTTACTTAATGAAAAAAAATACAGATAACAAAAATTAGAGGAATCTAACGACAGATCATTTATTTAATAAATGTCATTTTGTATAATTACAAAGATATTATTTAAGAAAAAAAAACGTGCAATTTTTGTCTACTTAATTGTTTCGCACGCAAACACTGTGTACCTAACTTGGTTAAAAACCAATCTAAATAAGCCCAATCTCTGCCTTTAGTAAAGGGTCATCATATTTATAATTTAGGAATATTTTAAAGTATTTAAATATAGCTATAATTAATTTAAAAATTATATTGCTCCTGTAATATATATATAAATAAATTGTCGAAAACTTTCTACTACTTGAGTCGTTTGCGAGAGTTGTGTGCACGAGGCCGAATTGTAAAAATAAATAATAAATTCTTAAGACAATTTATCATGTGATTTTATTTTTTATCCATCACTTAAAAATTCATCAAAGCTTTTTACTAAGCTATCATGGCCATGTCTATTAATAGTGTTTAATTTAAGGAGTTAAGCTTTTCATACAAAAAAGGGGGTTGAATATTAACAAAAAAAAATACAGGCACAGGGCAATATGTTTTTATTTTTTTGATATCTTATTTAGTTGTTTTAGAATAAATACCTGAAAAACATGATTTCCGTCGGTTCTTTGTTTTTTAAAAATAATGAGCCGTAAATTCGATATAAATGCGAATTTCAAAAAAACAAAACGTATTGCCCTAGGACTAGGGACATCCCTTCATAATGATCCTGAAAATTTTGATTCCAATTCATACACGTTTCAGAGGTGGAAACAGTCACGAACCGCGAGCTGTTTCGACGAGTGTTTTATAGATATTTTTGAGAATTTGATAAGTTGGGGAAGAGGGACTGAAACGGAGATAGCGATGCCAATTCGAAGCCGCAGATTGAAAGACTATCCCCTTAACAGGGTTTCTCATTTATTCTAGCCATTTCTAAGGATCTTCACAAAGAACTGAGTTTTTTTAGAACGAGTGAGTATCTTGAACGTTGACTACATATCTTCGTCTGATTGCTTAGTGACTACCTTTTTGATATACAGTATGGATACAATTATGCATCAAATTGTAAACGACGACCGCTTAGCCTAGTTGGTAGCGACCCTGCCTACGAAGCTGGAAGTACCGGGTTCGAATCCCAAGTCGGGTCAGTATTTATATGATGAATATTGATACTGGTACCGGGTGTACGTGTGTTAGTTATTCTAAGCCTTAAGACGCATTCGTACTAAATTTAATCAAAATCCGTTCAGCTGTTTTAGCGTGAAGAATAGTTGTACCACAGAAAGCGTGCCCTTTTCCGAAATAAAAAGAACACTCCTGACAATACCCTCTTTATATTTGCAATATTTCAGTAAAATCAGATCAGCCGCTTCGACGATTAGTCCTAACAAACAGACACAAAAACACAGACAAAAACCAACTTATGTCACTCTTGATAACCTCATATTTATGTCTGCGAAGATTCATAGAAATGGTTTAGTCTTTTGGAGATTAGCTGGAACAAAAAGACAGACAGACAACCACACAGACAAAAAGTTAAAACCTATTTTTAATGTCTACATAGTTTCATTAAAATCTTTAAAAGTTTAGCTCGAACATATATATTAAAATTGGTTTAAATGTTTTAGAGTTTAGTTCGAACAGACAAAGAGACGGCCAGACAGACATACAAAAATTACCGTATTTCACTCCTGACAATCTTCTTATCACATCTGCGAAGTTTCATTGAAACAAATTCAGCCCTTTCGGAGATCATTTCGAACAAACAGACGGACGGACAGACAAATGCAAAAATGACAAAACGCGCTCATTACTGGTAATGCGCTTTATCATGTGAATACTAATTTACAAGTAAAGCGTAAAGTTACATGACTGTGGCATCATATATTAGTGAATATAATATAAATTTATTAAAAAACTTATGATACAATAAAAGAAAATTAATAAAAAACTTAATTAATTTAAAATGTTTATGTTACAGGAGAAGTTCATGGCTGTAACCTTATTTTTATAAACAATTTAATAAAAAATATTGTGCTGAGAGTTTTTATTGTGCTAACAACACAACAACGATATTCAATTTAAAATTAGCTACACCTCATAATTTTAAATTACTAACGTCTAAATTTCTAATTTTAATTCAATATTAAAATTGAATTCAATTTTATAATTCGTTTTTGCCATCTCCTTTAACTTCTTTTATTTATTTTTCAATGTTATAATCGTTGGATTTTGCGTGTGTAACCCATAAAGTAAATTAATTTGACAGCAGCGTTTGGTTTTAATAGAGTCATAAATGTCAGTGCACAGTATCGAAGTGATATTACGCAATTTTGCAGGGTTGAGACAGGCGCGCGGGGATTTCTCGGGGGTGAACAACAGCGCGCGGGGACTTTGCGCACTGAAACTCGGACTAAAACTCGTCATTTTGCACCAGCTAGGTAGAGTATGAATGGTTAGATGGTAAATTCAGATGAGGGCTTCGTCAATTCGTATTTTTATGGTTAAACCCAAAGACCGTATTAAACCTTAGTTTTTCAATCACACCAGGGAAGATAAGTAACTTACCACTTTTTGTTTGTCGACATGGTTACATGTGCATTGGATCATTTTTTCTTTCTAATTACATAATCCAATCAGCTTTATCATAGAGTAGCTTTGACTTTAACTGTGGAACAAGGTACATTCAATTCTGCGGGGGGTAAAGGTGGGCGCAAGACGGTTCTAGCCTCGGAGTCGTCATGCCAGCTACCAAAAAATCATGTAAGATTGGAAGCCTCTAACGAGCTTAATGATACCGCTGTCAAAGAGCTTGCGGCACGAATTAGAATATTCTGGGAATCCAATAAAAAAATTCGTCTATCTTTATAAGATCGTACAGCCCAATATGATAAACCGCAAACACAATTTCAATATTTCACGAAATAATCGCAAAACGAAATACAAAGTTGTCCATACAATTGTATCAAATAAGAAAATTGGAAAATTATTCAAAGCGGTTCGAGAGAATTCAATAAGCTATGACCCTCGAGGGAATCATAAGGGCTACAGACAAATCGCTTGACTCTGCTCCACGTAACGTAACTGCCTATCATAGCGTTATAACAAGGGGTATGACATGGCTTTGTATTGGGGTTTCTTTTGCTATTGCAGTTTCAATGTAGTATTTTAGCCTATTTTAATGGGGTAGACAACAATTTTTTTTAAATTATTTTATATGAAAGAAATTTCTAAATATAACATAACAGTGAAATAATTTAAAAAAATAAATCATTTGTAACTAGTTATCATCGTTTAAAGTGTCTTAAAAATGTCCAGAGAGGGCAATTCCATAGTTATGAATGTTTATAAAAATGTCGAATGGAGGCCACGTACCGTAAAGCGAAGCGTTGGACGCCCTCCGGCAGGTGGACAGATGACCTGAAGCACCATACCGGGGGTAGTTGGATGCGACCGACCGTGTGTGGTGGCGAGCCTTGGAAGAGGCCTATATCCTGCAGTGGAGAGACACGGGCTGATGATGATGATGATGATAAAAATGTCCTGTCACACAGAGAGGGCAATACCGCACAACGTATATATGACGTCATAGGCTATTTAAAATAATGTTAAATTTCGTTTCACTAGAAAGGGACAGAGATAAAATTTTAATAGCTTATAAGTTCCATATTGTTCGAACGGATATAATTTTAGTCTTTATAGACTAATTTTAGTCTTTATAGACTAAAATTATATTGTATAGATTATATAGAATTAAATAAATAGACTAAAATATTATATTTAACAAGAAAATATAGAAATAGACTTAATTAAGTCTATTTCTATATTTTTATTTGCTTGTTAAATATAATATTTTCAATATTTGTCACTTATTGTTTTACTTATATTAAATAGACAGACTTCAACGTGCAACAAAGTACTTCCCCAAAATACAGGATAATCTACGTTATTATTATTATTATTACATTACTTCTTCAAGAAACGTCAGAACATGGATTACGTTTTATTGTTTGAAATCATAGAGTAAATTAATTCGACAGCAGCGTTTGGTTTTAATCACAGACAAGTCAACCTTATAGATCACGCTTTGACAGGGAGTAGCATTCGCCAAGGCTATGTAGTAAAACTACATAACTACGTCTCTTGTGTCAATTGTCAATTGTCAATTTTGAACGAGCCAATGAAAACTAGCCGACCTCTCCCCGCACCCCGCCACTTTTTGGCGATTTCGTTTTCGTACTGACGTTTATTAAAGCGTGGTCTATAGGTTGACTGGTCTGTGGTTTTAATAGAGTCATAAATGTCACTTCACAGTATCGAAGTAACATTACGCAGTTTTGTGGGGCCGAAGACCGGCGCGCGGGGATATCGCGGGGTGAAGACCGGCGCGCGGGGACTTTACGCACTGAAACTCGGACTAAAACTCGCCGTCTTACACGAGCTAGCTAGAGTATGAGTGGTTAGACGGTAAACGCAGAAGAAGGCTTCTAGTCAATTCGTTCCTACTATTATGTTTGAAGTGTTGTTTAAAATACACCGCTGATATGTTAATACAAAATATATTTGACCAAAATAAATAAAAAATTACACTTTGTTGTGTTTATTTTACAATCATAATAAGTTATGTGTATTGTTGTTGTAACTTGTTGTAAAAATAAAATATGTTCTTTCTAACACTAAACAGTTCTACATTTTGATTTTCGACAAAACTCTCTCGCACATTCGTAACTCAATCGCAAATTAATAACATTAAAAACGAAAATTAGAATGTCTTCTATTAAAAAGAACATATTTTTTAATAATTTAACGACAATGTTACGACATATTTCACTTATTAAGATTGTAAAATTAATAAATAAAATTGAATTTAATACTTCTGGTTAAATAAATTTTGTATAGAAATATCGTTTAACCTTCCAAAGACCCAAAAAGTTTTACGCTTCCCATGTGGTTAATATATAACAACATTGAATCGTTGTATGTAAAACAGTTCCCATAAAATAACTAGGACATTATAAACAAGCTATATAGATATAGATAGATATTGACGACCGCTTAGCCTAGTGGGCAGCGACCCTGCCTGTGAAGCTGGAGGTCCCGGGTTCGAATCCCAGGTCGGGTCAGTATTTATATGATGAATATTAATACTGGCACCGGGTCTTGGTGCCAGTATTAATATTTATGTGGTTATGGTGGTATTAGTATTTATGGTAATATTTATGCTTGTTATATGTATGTGGTGTCTTCGCTTGGTACCCAATACACAAGCTAATGCTTAGTTTGGGACCTAGACGTTGTTGTGATTGTGTGTGTTATTATTATTATTATTATATAGCACCGATGCAATACACACCGACATACGCCTCGATAACTTTCAAGGCGTACTTTTGAGACGACCGCTTCGCTTAGAGAGTAGCGACCCTGTCTACGAAGCTGGAGGTCCCGGGTTCGAATCCCAGTAAATATTTATATGATAAATATTGATACTGGTACCGAGTCTTGGTTATTATATGTATTTGGTGTCTTCGCTTGGTACCCAAAACACGAACTAATGCTTTTGTTCATTTGCGAGAGCATAAATAAATTTCTTTTGATTTATAATAATATAATAATAATATAATTTATAATAGAATAAATTTGACTTATTTAATAAATATTTATCAAGAAAATAAAATAGACTTTATACGATAACAAAAATAAACAAAATTATATTCGATTGAAGAATATGGAAATTACAAGCTTTTAAAAGTTTATCTCTGTCTCTTTCTGGCAAAACTATATTTAACATTATTTTAAATGGCCTGACGTCACACTTAAGTACACCGTGTAGTATTGCCTTCTCTGTCTAACAGGACATTTTAAACATTCACAACTTTGTCAATAATGATTTAGCTTTTCAAATTCTTTCACTGTTATGATATATTTAGAAAACTCTATCATATAAAATAATATAAAAATAAAATAGTCAACTTCGACGCTCCAAGACGGTGTGACAGTTTCTAGAAAATTTGGAAATTTAATTACCCACATAAGAAATCTCTACACCAAACTTCAATAAAATTCGTTTAACCATTTTACCATAAGTGACTAGATATCACATGAACTGTAAATTTTTCCGGGATGAAATTTATCTTGTGTGTTATTTATTCTAAGCCTTAAGACGCATTCGTACTAAATTTAATCAAAATCCGTTCAGCTGTTTTAGCATAAAGAACAGTTGTGTACCACAGAAAGCGTGCGATTTTCCAAAATAAAAAGAGCTTATCACCCTTTAACTCATAAACTATCATCGTCACCATCTCATCTCAGCCGTAGGAAGTCCACTGCTGGACATAGGCTTCCCCATTTATTTTCAATAGGACTTACTGATAGCGGTCTGTATCCGGCGTCCTACCGCCACCTTTCCACAAGGTCATCTTTCTACATTGTGGCTGGACGTCCTGCGTTGCACTTGCCGTGGCGTGGTCTCCACTTATTTTTTCAATAAATTCATTATTTTAATTTTTAAACTCTATTTAATTCCTTTTCAGTTGTGACAACAAACAAAAACACTAGAAACTGAGATTTTTTTATCCCATGTCTTCCTTTTATGTAAACTAATGAAGGTAATCCGATAGAATAATACGCAGTTTGCTTTTTGCTTCGACATTGCTAGTTATACACTGTTACAATTGGAATTGGTTTTTTTCCCATTTGTCACCACTGGCAACAAATGGAATTTTTTTTCCCATTTGTCGCCAGTGGGAACAAAGCCAGTGGTGACGACTCGGAATAACCGAAGAAGTTCTTCGTGACCTGCCCACTGTCACTTTAACTTGCTAATCTGCTGGGCTATGTCGGTGACTCGTTCGTCTACGGATCTCTTCATTTTTGATTCGATCACGCAGGGCGATTATCGCGTAGCATGAACTATATTTATGCTAAAAATTTACATCTATTCCTTGCTGTGCGAAAATGTAAGGACAAGCCAACAGACACACTTTCCCATTCATAATATTAATAGAGATAATAGGGATACGTGTTATATACAATTAAATATATATTTTATTTATATACAAAGTGTTCGGGTCTGTATTATCAATGCTTTATGTAACGATATACTATAGAAAGATTTCTTTTAAAAAATCCGAAAAAAATATTCTTCAAATAATAATAATACATGGGACTTTCCACAAAGCGCCATCTAGTCCCAAAGTATGCAAGTATTATGCTTGTGTTATGGGTTACTAGACAACTGATATACATACTTAAATATTCTTTATAATATATAGATATATAAATATTTTTGCGAAGAAACCTCATATATATAACAATCAAGACCCGGTACCAGTATCAATAATCATCATACAAATACTGTTCCGACCTGGGATTCTAACCCGGGACCTCCAGCGTCGTAGGCAGCGTCGCTACCCACTATGCTAAGTCGGTCGTCAATCAAATCAAGACTAATTGACTGATTTATTTTAAAAAAAACTATATCTGAGTGGTCAAACCATGAGGACGAATTTACTAGAAGCCCTCTTCTGCGTTTACCATCTAACCACTCATACTCTAGCTAGCTGGTGTAAGATGGGGAGTTTCATTCCACGAGGTCTCCACCTGCCACTCTTCACCCCCGCAAAATTGCGTTTTACATTTTCACTACTGTGAAGTGACATTTAATACTCTATTAAAACCAAACGCTGCTAGTGAAACGTCATATTAATTAATTACATGTTATTGTATATGTGAACTTAATGCCTTATACGTACCGATATATATTTTTAATCACTTCAAGACAAAAAAAATACCCTCTGGGTTACAACTTAGCCTGCTGGTAAATCTACCATTGAAAAATTGTCAAGCATCTTTTCTGTAATTTCAATCCAGAATGTCAACTAAATGAAGCGTTTAGTTATAAACATTTTAATTATTGAATTCAGAAATAATAACAAAATATTGTTGATAGCTAATGAATCCTTCGAACATAAAAATACATTTAGGAAATGTATTTATTACTTTAATACAATTTTTCTGATAGATTAGCAATATCGGATATCGATGAACACTTTACCATGCGTCGTCGACAGATGTTTCCAATTGACTTCTAATATTTCTCGCCATTCACACCTGACGCCACTTACATAATGTTATTTTCATTACGCTGATCACGGTAGTCTCTCGTATCCATAATAAAATAATAAATAAAATAAAAATGTTTTATTGTACAAAAACATTAGAACACAAACAGAGTTGGCCCAGGCCTCCACACTAGGATTCCCTGTGTTGTGGGGTTCAGTCTCTTTAACACAAGTAACAAACAAAAGGAAAAAATAAAAGATAAACAAATTTCGATATAGTAGAAAAAAAAAGAAAAGGAAAAAAAATATAACTATACATAATTATTAAACTTATCGACTTATACAGAAATATGTGTGAATATCCCTGTCATATAGTCGTGTGTGTGCCATACATTTCCATGTCAAAATTTTTTTGGGTTCCGTACCCAAAGAGTGAATTTCGGGTGAAATGGCAGTCGTTAAATTCTACCAACCAGCACTGTAGCAGCGTGATGGATTAAGCTCGAAGCCTCTTCATCCCGAGGGGAGGCCTAAGCCCCTGCAGCGGGGCATTAGTGGGCTGATGGTAACGTATGGTCCCCAAAGGGTATAACGGGAACCCTACTACTAAGGCTTCGCCGTCCGTCTGTCCGTCCGTCCATCTGTCACAGGGCTGTATCGTCTGAACCGTACACTGAGAAAACTTTCAGCATGAAAAAAGGATATTGTATACTTAACCGTGGTATTACTTGGTTTAGCGTAGCACAGTATATTATACTATGCAGCTGCAGGACAAGTGTGTCAGTGTACTTTTGATGTATCCGTATTAATGTTGTATTGTACGTATTTAAGTCTAAAGTATACGTTGACTGTATGTTTCTGAAATATACGTTCGTCTGTACGAAGGATTTCTCTCAGTGTAATATGTAAACACTTGAAATTTTCACAAAGTGTATATTACTACGTTATAACAACAAATCATAAAAATAGAATATAGTTAAAAATTTAAGGGAATTTCCATACAAAAAACGTGTTTTTTTTTTAATATTATACGGTGGTCGGAACTTTTTAGTTACTGCTTACTGCTTAAAAGTAAGTGCCTACTTATTGTACAAAAAAGACTTGCGTATGCCTAGTTACATGCTTATGTTATAATAAAGTCTAGAAAAAAACGTAGATATCCTAGAAAAATATACCTTGTTTGGTTCTAATTAGTTAGTGTGGCGTAGCAAGAGTCTGCGGCCTGTTGAGTCACACACACAAGCATATATTAGTTAGCCTGTTATTTTTGTTGACATTGTATTGCCCATAGACATAATTGAATAGAGCAGGCAAGGTAGTCCGAAATGCGGGTCTTAATAGAAAAAGACAGATAATAAGAATACCTCATAGGTGTACCTTGATTTATATAGGGTACAATTATTTTCCATCCTTTTTTCTCCCATGCCCAACCTATGCCCAACCGTTACATACATGGCTTTATGAAGCTTGGCTACTCTATTTATACAATATTATCTCTATGGTATTGCCACTGTCCATCCAGAAATTAATCATGTTCTTGAAATAATCATAAAACCTTCATGTTTTTCTTCCGCTCTAGGTATGGCCAAAGGTTAAAGCATTCAAGTATACTTAAAAGCAGAGCTCCCTGATGTAGTGTGACATAAAATATAGTAGAGATAAGCTGGTACATTGAAGATATCTTGAGTTGTCGCCCAAGCGATTACGGGGCCTTTGCGCCGGATCTCGCTCTATTGAATCCTTTGGACGTAAAGCTTTTGTATAGTTTTGTATGCTTATACGAAATTGGGAAGGATTTTTTAACTTTTGTAGTGTAACTAGCTATTAGCGAGAGATTATTGCTATTGAAAGGAATTTTGACAGAAAACGATACTTATTCAACAATAAAGTCAAAGATTTATTTCATCCCATCGAGAAATTTATATTCATGCTGTGTATTATAATAAATACTGTAGGTACTTTCATTAAAAACTAAAATATATAGGATAGGATATCCGCTAATAAATTCTATTATTTTAAACATGACATATAAATCTTGGCTTAATTTAATAATTATTTTAATAACATAGACGTTATGAAAAATAATATTTTACTATAACATGGGAATTTTTTTTTTAATTTTTCTACCTATTATAATAAAATAATAAATAAATGATAATAGTTGACCATAATTAATTTAAACTTTATCATAATAAATTTACGTTATAATTGGCATTGTAATTTATGTTACGAAAGAAAAAAGGCATGTGCTCATGACAATACGATAGAAGTGAAAGCTTATAGGTCGGGGACATAGACCAGTCAACCTATAGACCACGCTCTAATAAACGTTGATACGAAAACGAAATCGCCAAAAAGTGGCGGGGTGCGGGGAAAGGTCGGCTAGTTTTCATTGGCTCGTCCAAAATTGACAATTTCGCTGGCAAATAGGCTTCCGACATGCTTCCAACTGACCGCTCACAAGAGACGTAGTTATGTAGTTATGGTAGTGTCACTACCATAGCCTTGGCGAATGCTACTCCCTGTCAAAGCGTGGTCTATAAGGTTGACTGGTCTGTGGTCGGGGATAAAGTCTGTTCGCATATAGTTTGTATATACTTTCAAGAAAATCTCTTTGGCTGTACTAGTTGTATCTGGCTGGTTTTGATACCATTAAAAAGGTTACATTTCAAAAAAAGAAACAATTTAGTAAAATATTGTTTCCCGTCGGTTTTCGTTTGTTTTTCTTTCTGTCAAAATGAGTGAATCTAATGAAGAAATTCGATACATTTTAAAATTTTATTATATGGCCCTAATGCGTAGTCAGTAAGAGTAGGACAAAGTTGGTTTAAACGTTTTCGATCCGGGAATTTTGATGTGAAAGATGCACCTCGCTGTAGTCGCCATGTCACTACAAAACAGTTTTGACCCATTTGAAAAAAAGCTGGGTATGTAAAAAAGCTCAATATTTGGGTGCAACATGAGCTCACTGAAAAATACCTAATGAACCTTGTACTCATTTGCGATTCGTTATTAAGACGTAATAAAACCGAACCGTTTTTGAAGAGATTGATGATTGGTGATGAAAAGTGGATCAAGTACGCTAAGAATATGCGAAAATCCGGGCTAACTCGCAATAAGGTGATGCTGTGTGTATGGTGGCATTGGAAGGGTATTGTTCATTATGAGCTTTTACCGCTGGACAGAACGCTCGATTTGGATCTCTACTGCGAACAACTGACGAGTTTAAAGCAAGAAATAGAGAGAAAGCGTCCGGAATTAATCAATAGAAAGGGTGTGGTCTTTCATCACAATAACGCTAAACCTCATACATCTTGAGTCACTCAGAAAAAGTTAACAGAGTTTAGGTGGGAGGTGTTAATGCATCCGCCATATAGCCCAGACCTTGCACCTTCAGATTTTCACCTGTTTCGTTCTCTTCAGAATTCTTTCGACAGTATCAGGTTAACATCAAGAGAGGACTGCCAAAACTACTTGTCGCGTTTTTTTGATTAGAAGTCCCAAAATTTTTACAGCAACGGGACCATATCACTACTTACAAAATGGCAGGCAGTCATCGAACAAAATGGCACATATATATTGATAAAAAAAAATGTCTTGAGTTTTCATATAAAATGCGAAGAAACTTTTTTTTCCAATATTTATTTATATGTGAGGAGAATATATTAATACTTTATAAATGGAATACAGGAAATAAAATTTTCAATACAAATCACTACATAGTATAAAACAAAGTCGTTTTTTCTGTCCCTATGTCCCTTTGTATGCTTAAATCTTTGAAACTACGCAACGGATGTTGATGCGGTTTTTTTTAATAGATAGAGTGATTCAAGAGGAAGGTTTATATGTATAATAACATCCATTAAATAGTGGAGAAGTACTGTTATTTTTGAGGTTTCTAATGTGATGTCGTAAATAATTACATTTTTTCCGCTTACATTGCAAACGCAGGCTGAACCCTACGAGTTTTATCAAAATAATGTACTAAGTATTGTACACATTGAAAAGGTCTACAGAAAAGTCCGTGATGGTATATGTCTATCTCTTATGGATAACCCACAATAACTTTTTTTTGTCATTTACTTTTTACGACAAATAATGGCTAATTTTCGAAGCGATTTTAACCAATACAGCAATAATCCTTAACCAATTAAATACCTTGAATACATTGTTCATTCAATATAGATCTATATGGCCCTTTACACCGTATGATTTAAGTGAATATTTTCGAAGATAAGATAAGCCGGAGCGGGCCGCTATGTTTTTATATACAACGTTCACAGTTTTTCTGTAGTGTATTTAGTATCAGCATTGCACCCGTGCGAAGCCGGGGCGGGTCGCTAGTAAAAAATAAAATGTCAAACGTAATTTCGCGGGCGTGAAGGCTACATGGAACTAATATGTACTACGTACAACTGGAATGAGCTCTACGAAGAAATTTCGAGGTCCTAGAAATTTGACCTTGAAAACGAATTAAAAAGATAAAAGTAACAAGGACGTTCGTGGGTGCCATATTGTCTCATTCTGATTAGGGTGACAAAGTTACGTAGGATAAATAAGACCATAACTGGAACTTTTTAATTTTCGACTAACATCTAACAAAACTCTCTAAGCCTATCTTAACCCGTGACACTGAAGTAAACTTTTTTTACATGAGTATAAAGATTTCTGTATGTCCGTGTCAATAACCTATTCGTAATTTAGTAAATTAGAACCTTTAATTCGAACATTTGTCAAAATTGGTTTAGCAGATTTCAAATTAAAATGCTACAAACATACATCAGTATAATTAAAGGAGTAAAAAAACATACATGAATGATGGGAATCAATTTACATTCATTATTAACAAATAATTTTAATATTTATAAGGGATCATAAAACACGAACGTAAGCACTGAAAATGAGGTCTCGCGTGGCCACCGCGTAGTACAACTTGCGATAGCATCAAAAATACTGGTTGGATTTGTACGAAATACTGTTAAATCATCAAAATCAAAAGGCAGTAGCCCGACTCCTATCCACCTCGATAGAAAAGTAGAAGCAAGCAAACAGAAGTTCAAGAGAGCTAGTCACTAATAGCGGGCAACCCGCAGAAAATATGATCAATCGACGGAGGCTTCTCACCTCCAAAATAAATTGTGAATCAGTTAGTAACTCTAAAAATCAAAGCTTCAAATATCGATATCTCAATCACCTTAGTAAATTAGCTGCATGCTCCCTTTATGTATAATACCCTTTTGAAAACAAATCTCCTATTGATTACAGAAATAAAGCTACCTAGAATGTGATTCATAATTGGATGGCTGACCGCCTTTATTTACAAAATAGTTAAATCCCACAGAAGTAAAGATCCAAGCGCGACAAGTTGCGTAGGTACGCCGAAGCCCTCAGAACTATCACTCAGAAAACATCCGTTGAAACCATCCCAATGAGCCTAAACACGTTATTAAAAAGGTCAAGGATTCTATAGATATATATGTTTGAAATATATTTCTCATATATCGCATATATTTCTCATATGTCGCACTTCACCGCCTTGAGCGCACGTGGGAACTTGAAAACATAAGTTCGTACAGGCAACCATCATCATCATCATCAGCCCATTTTTACCCCACTGCAGGGGGCTTAGGCCTCCCCCAGGGTGAGGAGGGGGCTTGGAGCTTAAGTCCACCACGCTGCTCCACTGCGGGTTGGGAACTGTAACGACCGCCATCTATTGACAGCGTCCGGAACCGACTGCTTAACGTGCCCTCCGAAGCACGGTGTCAGTGATATTGTGTACTTAAGTCAGAAAAAGTCATTGGTACACGCCCGGATTCGAACCATGGCCCGATGGGGCCAAATTTGAGACAGGCTCGTTGCGCTCTGGGCTATCACGACACGACAACACGACACGACAGGCAACCAAGCTCCTTTCTTTACCGAAAAAACCCAACAATCTCAAAAATTCCCAATCATTCGGCGGATAAAATGAATTTAAAAGACTCTAGGTACCGAAACATTATTTCTAGGGCCGAAATGTCTCAAAATTCAACGTTGGTGCGAGACCTAAGGATCTCAAATATTAATATGATGGCCTCCTTTCTTTCGATTGGCACCAGAGATACGGACAGATTCAATACCCCATCGAAATCACACACACAAGTCTCACAAATGCATATATGACGTCAAATTCATTACCCGTATGGTGTCTGATCTGTAACTAGAATGACGTCAGATATTATAACTAAATTATTTTCGTACTTTGACGAAAAACGTTTCTCTTTAAAACAATACATAGGTTTCCATCTTTCATATTCATTGAAATATCTGGCAACCTATTATTTCGGCCACATCATAGGCAAAAGAGGGCAAAAGGCAACTACCAAAGTATTATTAACTAATCTAAACATTATGGACACCTTAGTATTATGACGTCAAAAACTTCAACTTTGACAAATGTCAAAATTCCCCAAATTCTCGTTTCAGTTGCCAGCATAAAACTATAAATTAAGACTTTCGTTTTAAATATTAATAAAAATTTTAACAAATATGAAATATACCATAACAAGCTTTAAAAATACTATTATCATCCACATACCAAGATATATTAAAAACCAGAAGTCAGAAAAAATAGAGTGTAAAATAGTGTATTACTATCTATTTCTATAAATATATATTTTATTTATAATTTAGGTCTAAAAAAAAATAAGTTTCCTAGAAAAAAATCTACAGATTTCGCTCTTCTCGCAATTATCGGAGGAAATTGAACAAAATTGTACGACAAAAAATTTTCAAAGAAAGTTATGGACCAATTTTCGATGTGCTACCATACTTAGCCACGCAAGCTCTTGCATTTTTTGACGCTAGTGTTTTCGTCTATCTTTATAACTTCTTGAAATAAAGGCCGAATCTTACTTTCTAGGGTAGCTAATCTGATAATCATTAAATGAAAAGGGCACATGCTCAAGCCAGGGTTTTCGACCGTTTTTAAAATTTTATTTTTCAAACTTGTAGACAATCTACCAGTCTCGGAAGGTTTTTTATTTTTTCGATATTAATTCTTCCGTTTTTGAAACAATCAACTTTTTGTCCGAAAAATAGGGAAATTTCGACTCTTTCACCGTTTTCGATTTTCCGATAAAGTTACGAACCGATTTTAGAAAATTTAGTATCTTACAATGCTCCGAAAGCTCTTGATTTTTTTGCCATCACTGTCTTTTGTCTATCATCATAAATATTGGAAATATAGGCAAATTTATTACACTCCTACACGAAAACGATCTAATAAACATATTCATTGTTACAAAAAGTTTTTATAAAAATAATGATTAAGTATGAGTCATCGTTTATTCTGACAAGCGGAAATATGTACTATGTATTTATGTAATATATAATATGTATGTAATATGTATTTATGTATTTGATATTGTGAACAAGATGAAAATAAATCAAAGTTACCAGCCGATTTTGTTATCTTTTATTCTAATAATTACTGTACTTACTCGAGATTGAACAAAATCTGTACCTATGTAGATGATATTATCAAATCAAAATTCGAAAAAAAATTTTTGTAGACCTGTGTTATATTAATATTTTGCTAATAGCTTGTCATCCTGCGTTGATGCTTTTTAGGTACGTTTCTTTTTCATTTATTATTAATTCTTGCTTAGTCAAGGGCTACTATAACTTTGCGTTAACGGATACCCAAATAAAGCTTAATTACGGTACCTAAATAATGTTTAAAAAGAAAAGAAAATAGATAGAAATAAAACTGCAAAAGAAAACAGAAATAAAGTTGTTTAGTAAAAACTCCGCAAAAACAAAGAATCGACTTTTTTGATTTGCTTTAAATTAAAAGAACTGATTTCGATAATTCTTTCACAGTATCTACCCTAAGTTATAAAATAGTGACTAAACACAAAAATTATCAAAATCGATTCAGAACTTTCAGAAATATTAACGGCCAAACGTGTATAAAGTCCTATTGAATTAAGTCAAAATATTTTAAAAAGTGATATTAGAACGCGATGTGAGCAATCATGGCATTGCTTCGCAATGCTATTATGTAACCTTTATAGGCAGTGGCCTAATTAGTGAATTACCTACCCTAAAAAAAAGTGTTCATCAATAGTCGAGCAATGGATGACCCCCATAATAAAAACGAGAAATGTGAAGAGGAAAAAATATGCGTCTCTGACTTCACCTCCGCTCGGCGACTGTGTACAACCAGCGACGTGAAATAGCAGCTCGGATATGGAACGGCCATAGTGGCGTATTAGACCAGCTGATTTCGATAATTCTTCCACTGTATCTACCCTATGTTGAAAAATAGTGACCAAATACAAAAATCATCAAAATGAATTCAGAACTTTCAGAAGAAGTGATATTAGAACGCGACGTGAGATCATGCATTGCGAAGTAATGCCATTACCTAACTTTTGTAGGCTACTAATTACCTACCATAAGAAAAATGTTCAACAGTCGAGCAATGGATGACCCCCATAATAAAAAACGAGAAATATGAAGAGGAAAACATAATGCATCAGCGGAAATTATAGATCCTGTATCGTAATTATCATGACGCATAGTTTTTTATTCCTCGGTTCCCTCATAATAAAATCTAAATTCACCATAGTACTTTTCCCAGTGTAGTGGTATATTTTATGCTAGCCACACAGAAGTGGTGTAGAAAGAGATAGTTAGGCACCCGGTTACTTCCCTTTCGCACTTTTTTTTTTTAATCACCAGTTTACGTATGACCACGCTAATGTTAGAGAGAGCTCCTTCCAGTTGTACGTAGTACATAATAGTTCCATGGAAGGCTATTGCGAGGGGACCTCGCGGACTGAAAATTTCTATCTTGCACCAGCTAGCTAGAGTATGAGTGGTTAGACGGTAAACGCAGAAGAGGGCTTCTAGTTAATTCGTATTTTTGTAATCCCAACACTGTATCGGACACATCGACCCATTAATTCCATTCATCGTATCAATACTTATTTTTCGAGATGACAGACATTTTGACACTCGAGACATTTTGATACCTTGGATACTATGGTCCTAACCACTGCCATCTATAGTTTACAAGCCATGCTACTGAAATCTGGCAACGTTGCATGTAATCCGAGCCTTAGTATCAATCAGGTCATTAATTCGCGTTTTCTTCCATTTAAACGTTATGTAAACAGAGATATTGATTTAAAATAATAAATCAGTGTTAAAAATTACATTTTGCATCGTGTTTATTCGTAAATAGTAAGGTAAGTTGATATTTTCACCATAATCGTTTTTCGTTTCACGTCACAATCTTGACACGTTTGGGTGGAAATTACAGTAAATTTTTATCATTTTTCGAATAGGTTCGAGGATATGGAATCTGGAGGATCCCGGGGAACTATACTTATACTTTTCATGGTCACTTTAACCGCATGCTAGCCACCAGTAGGTCCGGCGAGATTGATTACGTAGAACCCAGGAAGAGGAATAAACTGCAAGGGAACGGTACATTCCCGTTAGAACGTTATACAATAAAACTAGTTTTTAAGATATAGCCAGTGATAAACGCACAAAATCATAGTAATACTAACCGAAATGAGATATAATAACCATTATTTTATTCTATTGATGATTCCATTCTATTCATAAAATCCACTTATGACACGCAAACGAAGTCGCGGGGGGGTGCTAATATAATTTAATAGATACTCCTATTTCTATTTTCTGTTAAATGCTATCGATAGTTTCATATTTAGTTATTTAAATCCCATATTTTCAATTATTAAATCATGACATCTTGTCAGCTGACGAAATGAATCGGACTACAAGTGACAGTTAATGCGATGTTGCCAAATCTAATAGCATGGCTTGTAACTATAGAAGGCAGTGTCCTAACCCATTTTATAAATATAAAAATCCGTTTTCATACTTAATAGTCCAGTAAAAATAAATTTTTGGATTGCATTAAAGACACCTTAAAAATTTCTTTTTACAATAGTAATACTGCTGTATAGTTATGCACTCATTATGCTTTGGTTGCATTATGAGTGTTGCATGTTGAGAAATACCTAAAGATGTGTTTGTCTAAATTTCACCCTTTACATTAAATAGTGGGTAGGTGACAAATTAACTGTATATCTATGGTAGCAATATGAATTTGATTTAGAAGTAATCCCCAGTATACATGTTATAAATACTGAATATTACGAGATTTTATTTAATTAAAAAAAAAGTTAAACTTACAAAATCGCACTTTTGGCGATTTTCTGTTTTTATACTCTAGATGTAAGCCATAATAGTTTATTAAATTATCACCTATGTGACTTCTCAACAACCATTAAAAAAAGTCTTTTTTATTAATTTTTACGACGCGCATTAAAGACACTCTAAATATTTTACTTAATATGAGTCAGTTTTAATATTCTTCATCATAAATTAATATAATCCCTTATTTATGTCAAAAGCGTTATTCATAAAAACGAATAATTCTAATTTACTCACTAAGATAGGTAACGTAGTTTTAAGTCTGACTATTTACGCATGACCTTGGTCGTCTGCCGCATCTCGCTAACATTGAGAAAAAGGGACGGCAATATCTCATACCAAGTATTTTTTTGAGCTATTTGTTAAGTTAGAAGCATGTCGATCTCTGGTTAGAAGTATTATTTATATTATTTTATATACATATATAATTTATATATATAAAGCATTATTATTATTCTTCATCATAAATTGATATAATCCCTTATTTATGTCAAAAGCGTTATTCATAAAAACGAATAAATCTAAAGTACCTATCCAGTATAGTTAACGCCCTTTAAACTGTGACTATTAACGCATGACCTTAGCCGTCTACCGTATCGCGCTAACATTGTGAAATAGAAGTTGCAATATCACATATTTCTTGTGCTAAAATTTGTTTGTCGTTAATGGTAGTTAAAAGTATATTGTTAAGAATATAACTATTGCACTTAGTGTCCTTTGAAACGCCGCGCGCCGACACCTCACTGAGACAAAAAAATTCACAATGAAAGCCGCCACACGTGCCGCCGTCACCAAGAAAACCGACAGTATTAGTTATTACAGGTGCGGCGTACAGTTCCAGCGAAAATTAGTCGGTTCATACCGACAAAGTTAATGGTTCATCTTTATGAATATATTTTAATTTGCTTGGAAAGTATCGTATAAGTTTTGATTTAGTTGCGAGTGTCAAAATATATATATATGACGACGAATATATATGACGACCGCTTAGCCTAGTGGGCAGCAACCCTTCCTGTGAAGCTGGAGGTCCCGGGTTCGAATCCCAGGTCGGGTCAGTATTTATATGATGAATATTAATACTGGCACCGGGTCTTGGTTGTTATATGTATGTGTTGTCTTCGCTTGGTACCCAAAATACAAGCTAATGCTTAGTTTGGGACCTAGGCGTTGTTGTGATTGTGTGTGTTATTATTATTATTATATGACATATTTGACCGTATTATTTATTGCTCTAACGTAAACGGTTGATTTTTTTTACAGTTACAAAGGACCATTGATTTATCTTTTGATATCAATTTCAACTTGATACTTCTAATCGTATCATTTCTGAAAAAAGGGTATTTTCTAAAAACATAAAAATGATTTTACTTTAAATTATAGATTTTCAGTTTTTTTCCTTTACTCGTGCTGAGCCTTGTTTATTGCAAATTTCATAATTCTAGGTCAACACGAGGTCTGTATTTCCAAAATCGGTCAATATAAACATTTAATTTGCTACTTAATTTTACAAGACATTTTACAAATTTTCATAACGGGTGTAGCAAACTCGGAACCCTTATAATTTTAGAGTAATAAAAATAATAATAATAAAGTTAGATAACATTAAGATTTTTTGTAAGTTATTTTTTTTTTCAAAAGTCAATGGTATTTATGCGTTGAACAAATCTAAGTTTAGAGTCATACCCAATGGTCGGATCTGTCTTTGTTGGCTAGGATAGAAAACAAATAATTTTAAAAAATTTAATATTTCTTATATATATAAATACTTATAATATTTTTTTACGTACGTAACCAAAACGTTAATTTACGGTACATAATTCAATATTTGAAAGAAATACAACACATAATGTAACACCGACTTTATATGTAAGTACATATTTTAAAAATATATTTTGCATTCTTTTTAAACAACAACGAAACGTTAATTTTATTTACGAGACTTAATTACATAGATATTTGCGAAATATTTATATATACATACTCGTATAAATATATAGTGAAATTATTTTTGCAAGGACGACTTTAATGTTGTATAACTTCTTTATTTGTAGATATATTTTTATGATTCACACTTTTGTTTTATTTAGCTTAAATTTTAATAATAGCGAATAAAAAAAAATTTGTAAACCTCTCTATTGTGCTATTTACTTAAAACATGTTTACTTGCCATTCTTTACACACGAAAACAAAGCGTCTCGAGGAACATAAAGCGTGATCTTTTTTTGTGCTCAAACCTCATAAATATTATAAACGCAAAAGTTTGTATGTATGGATGTCTGGATGTTTGTTGCTCTTTCACGCAAAAACTACTAAATGAATTTTAATTAAACTTTAAAAATATAGCTTATACATCAGAATAACACATAGGTTATAACTTATAAAGATACTAGCTTTCTGTATGTGCACTCCACTCGCGTGGACTACACAGTTACACGCTGATTTTATAAATTCTTTCACCTATAGAAAGCTACATTATCAGTGAGTAACATGGGTTATATTTTATTCTCAAACTAGCTTTCCGCCTGCGGCTCCGCTCGTATGGACTACACAGTCGTACCGGAACGGCTACAATTTTTCACATAGATATAGTTTATAAAGTGAAGAATGACATAGGCTACTTTTTATCTTGAAAAGGGGTCCCGGTACGACTGCATAGTCCACGCGAGCGGAGCCGCGGGCGGAAAGCTAGTTAAGTTACTAAATAAAACAAGGTGCGGTGCGGGCAGACGGCCCGCGATTATTGCTTCGACGTAACTCGCCCCGCGCCACACCGCACTGCCCGCCGCGTGCCAAGTAGGTTTTTAATTATTATTTTTGTAAAATAGCTTGTAACGCTCAACAGATCGATAAGGGATTTCTTTTAATTAAAGTTAAAGATAATTATTGGAGCATAAATATACAAAAATATTCAAGGTGTAATTAATGCTAGGACCCAAAAATTAAATAAATTTTCACCAAAAAAAAAGTAAAGTAGTCACGTAGGTGATAATTTACTATATTGTATACAGTACATATTTACATGAAGTGCCAAAATATCGTCAATCCAAAAATTGTTGTTTTGGAGTTATCTTTTATTTTATATAAATATATAATTACCTACCACATATTGTGAATAAACCTGGGGATTCTTCTGAATTTACACAGAGTGTATTGGAAAAAGCTGTCGTATAGAAAATCACCCGTTTTTAAATTTTTGTTCACACATAAATATTTTTTTTTAAATTTTATCGGTTGATTCTATAAAAAATAATTATGATAAATAAGGGATTATTATGTATTTATTATCCGTAAATATTTTCTTTATGATATTGTAAATAATCCCCTAAAGTGCAATTAATGCAATGTGCTCCTAACAAACTTTGCTATATTGACTGGAGTATAAGGAGAGATTACACATGTTGTAAAGGAGGTAGTCAGAATAAAACCGAACAAAGCCTTCCAACGAAACCTCTAAATATAGTTTTAAAGCGGCCTATTTACCGCCAACGCGGCGCTATCGCGTCATCCGGTGTAAGGATGCGGGAGCAGGTCCGGAACGAGTATCGGTAACCGTTACCACAACGGATGTAACGTACAGTAACAGTTATCTATACCTGATATAGGATATACTAATGTGTTGAATGCTTGCCAAGCGGTTTTCTGGTAGATTAAAAGGAGAAAACTGTGTAGGTGACGCTGCATACTCACGAGAAATTACTCGTCGATGTGTGTTTGAGTTCATATAGCTTTAATTCTGAAAAAAATATTGTTAAACGACTTCAAAAAAGAAGGAGGTTTCTCAATTCGACCGTATATATATATATATATTTTTATGTATGTTCAGGGATAACTTTGTTGTTTATGAACTGAATTGGATGATTTTTTTTTGTGAAAAGGAGATATCTGAGGAGTGCAGGTACCATGATAAAGAAACCAGGATCTGATGATGGCATTCTAGATAAATCGAGGGCAACCTTCGAAAATCGTATTTTGAGTATTTTTATAAAGTACTAGTACTATTTAATGAAAGTCGGGAGTCGATCTGATGATGGAGCTGAAAGACAGTCGAGGGAACTTCTCAACGATTTTACAGCAATTACCTGGTGTTTGGACTTGATTCATTTCTATTGATGGGATCTTTGCACCCATATGGGTTATAAGTACCATTACAGGTCTGATGATGGAGACCATACACAGTCAAAGGAACTCCTTAACGATTTACAGCAATTACCTGGTGTTTGGACTTGATTCATTTCTATTGATGAGATTTTTGCACACATATGGATTATATTATATAAGTTGATGAAGTTATTGTAAAACTTTGTTTGTGGTTAAAATAGGTATTGCGATTTGTGTTTTAACTATGTTTTAACTACGCAATCAGAGCGACTCGACACTGCAGAGTGAGGCAGAGTGCGGCTCGATCATCAGGCTCGATCCAGTTCTGGCTATTCCGTTGCTTTGATTATACAATATCTGGATGAACCCGCGCGATGCAATGTCGACAAAAATGACAGACAACTTTTACGTGCTTGTGTGTGTGACTCTACAGACCACATATTCTCGCTACTCCTAACCATGTACAAACCGTCTCTGTACTAATCCGTGTCTGATATTACATCTTTGATTTTTTCCGCCGCGCCGACTGTCTCTCTGATAACATTACTATTTACTGGCCGATTGGCGGAGTGGTTACAAACCCAAACTGTATAGCCGAGGGTCGCGGGTTCGATTCCCACTCGAGACCAATCTTATAATAAACTGATGGCTATAATAGCCAGCTTACTGAGTAAGAGCATCATACGACGTTTTTCAATACATTTGTGATTAAAATTAGGTAGATACTTCAAATGTAATAATGGCGGGAGATAAGGGCGCGAGCGGGTTGCTTTCCCGGTTTACGAATGCGTTACAAACAGAATGCTCGTCAGTGAAGTAAAAAGGTCCTAGTAAGTACTTTAAAATACATCTCGATTCAAGTTTCGATGTCATAGATACCGTATTAATAGCAAATGTATTGAAAAGAATATTTAACAAAAATATAACAGAATACGTCCCGCTCACCATTAACAACGTAATAATAAACAGGAAATTGAAAGAGAGATATCTCGGTTTAATTTTGGATCAAAATCTAAACTGGAAACCACACATTGATAAAGTTAAATCTAAAATTACTTCGCTCACTGGTGCTCTACGTAATATTACACAATGTCTGCCTCGTAAAGGACGGTATGTAATATATAACTCGTTAGTTAAACTACATATTGACTACTTAATTGAGGTTTGGGGATCGGCTGCTAAAACCAATTTGGATAAAATACGAACTGCTCAAAACAAATTAATAAAAGTTTTATTCAATTACAATTTTTTTACGCCGACACTGAAACTGTATAAAAATACAAAACTAATGAATATTAATCAAACATATATTTACTATACTTGCATATTAGTGCGTTAAATAATGAATCGTGAAATAAACTACATTCCTAAAAAAATGTTTAAGGAGCGCAAATAACTTAATCCTACGGCCACCCCGAACGAACTATGGGAAAAAAAAGTATTATTTTTGAAGGCGCTTAAATATATAATAAATTACCTAGGGACATAAAGGACTCTCAATCAATGTCAACATTCAAAAGATCGCTAAAGTTTCATGTTTTGAATAAACTTCATTCATCATCATCATCATCAGCCCATTTTTACCCCACTGCAGGGGCTTAGGCCTCCCTCAGGGTGAGGAGGGGGGCTTAGAGCTTAAGTCCACCACGCTGCTCCACTGCGGGTTGGGAACTGTAACGACCGCCATCTATTGACAGCGTCCGGGACCGACTGCTTAACGTGCCCTCCGAAGCACGGTGTCAGTGATATTGTGTGCTTAAGTCAGAAAAATTCATTGGTACACGCCCGGATTCGAACCATGGCCCTATGGCCTTATAAATTTGAGACAGGTTCGTTGCGCCAGAGCGTGTAGCCCAGAGGCTATCACGACACGACACAAACTTCATTAATGTTCATTTATGCCTTATCTAGTGCATACTTTCATACTACATCCTTGTGATTTATATTGTGTTAGCGTTGCATTGCAGTGTGAATATGTTTCAATTCATTTAATATGTACCCACATTTTTATATAATTTTTTCAAATAGTTATTTACATGTCATTAAGAGCTTTTAAATGAAACTTGTTTATTTATAATTGTTTATTTACATATGTATAAGCTCTGTTTAGGGATAATATGTCATATACATTGTGAGTACTAAATTGAACTGTATGTTTCACCTTAAACTTCATTTTATTTATTTATAAGTGCGTCTTTTCTCATGTGAGTGAATTTGTACATTCTTAATGAGAAATAAATATCTTAAACCTAAACCTAAGTATGTATATCAGTTGTATTCTACCCATAATACAAGCTTTGCTTAGTATTATTATATAAACAGGTATTATTATTATCACTACATTATATAATCAAAGGCGTCATCTGACAGTTTATTGGTTTGTACCCCACTAACTCGAGAACTAAACCAATTTTGAACAATCACATTCAAATAGATGATTTATTCAGTATATTTTTCAGAGCTGAGAACCGATCTGAGAGAAAAAGAATATAAAATGCAGCTTAAATATATAATAAATACACGTACATATTTATCTGTAGTAAAAATTACCTCTTACTTGTGAGATGTTTCGATAACGTTCGTTGTTAACTTTAACCATAAGTTAAGATTTAACCATAAGAAGATGATATAACGGATAACAATAAAAACAGGTCAAGTGCGAGTTGGACTAGCACACGAAGGATTCCGTACAGTCGTACAATTAAAATAAAAAAATAAAAAAAAAAAACACATCACTTATAATTCTTCATCCTTTATAATTTTTAACTTTAATTTATTTTTATTATATGTTATGGCGGCCATTGTGGTACATACTTCATGAAAATTTTAAGTGTATGCAAAAATCTAACAACCACCAACCACCAAAAAAGTTGATACAAAACAATTTTCTTGTACGAGGACCCCCTTTGAGTTTTAACTTAATTTTAAATTTTATTGTTTTTTGTTCTAGCAACCTTAATAATACACACTTTGTGAAAATTTTAAGTGTCTAAATACCTATTACTGTACAAGAGATACAGCTCTGTTACAGACACACGGACGGACAGATGAACGGAGATCGGGCCTTAGTAATAAGGTTTCCGTTTGTACCCTTTGGCTATGGAACATTAAAAACCTCATAATATCTAACTAAATTAAAAAATACGCAATCCGTTTTGTAATTAAAACAAGAAAGTACCGTCGTCCCATCGATTATTCGAAATTAATTTCGTTTTACGACCAATAAATATGTACTGGGTGTAATTTGAGATCGGGTATTTATTGATAATTTTTTTTATTCGTGTCGTGATAGCCCGAGCGCAGCGAACCCGTTTCATACCTATATGGCCATGTGGCCGTGGTTCGAATCCGGGCGTGTAGCAATGAGTTTTTTCTGACTTAAGTATACAATAACTACTTACCACCGAATCCGTGCCTCGGAGAGTATGTTAAGAAGTCGGTCCCGCTTGCTGTCAATAGATGGCGGTCGTTACAATTCGTTACAATTGGAGTAGCGTGGTGGATTTAAACTCCAAGCCCCCTCATCTTGAGGGGAGGTCTAAGCCCCTGTAGTGAGGTATAAAAATGGCTGATGGAATGCAATGGAATATTTTTTATTACTAAAAACAGGCTGTGACTTTAGGCACTATAACACAATAATATGAACGCAAATAGTTCAATGCATTTTATTGCAAAAACACAGTAAAATCGTATAAGAAGCGGTACCTATCTCTAATCTTTTTATAAACAAAAAAAACATCGAGTTTGTACAAGTACTATGCATAAAAATTACAACAGGAACTAAATATGGCATAATAAAAAAATTAAATATTATGTAACCAGTGTCACCAGTCAGTGCGAACCGGGGCGGGATACTATAGGGTATGCTTATGCAAATAGAAATGAGAGCGGGAAAGAATCGGTAGATACATATTATAACAGAGAGTCAGAAGCGGAAATTAGTTGAAAGTAACATTGTGAGAGGGAATGGGAACAGTGGTGAGAGTGGAAAACGGTTACCGGTTACCAGGGCGTCACGTCGGTCTACGCGGGTGAAGCCGCGGGCGGAGGCTAGTACATATATATCCCAAATTACATCGGACACAAACGTCGGTAATAAAATCGATGATAACTTTGATAGTGATCGTCAACGATCAAACATTTCCTGGATCCAGATCTTTGTAAATTTATTTATGGTTCCGTAGTTCGGACAAAGTACCTGCATAGTTTTTCATGTCTATCTGCCTGTGCATCTATCTGTCTGTCTGTATATCACAACTATTTTAAACGTAGACTATTACACGCACTGGAGCAGCGTGGTGTTACATCACTAACAATGTAGTACAACACTACTGATTGTATTACATTGAAATGTCTCAAATGTCAATTGTATTGACATCTGTCTGTCTACTTGTCATATTGTTCTATCTTGTTATCGTAATAAAATGATTTATAAAATGAAGTCGTTTATCTGCACTAATCCATTATAACACGTGGTGGATTAAACTCCAAGCACTCCAAGCACTCATCCCGATGGGAGGCCTAAGCTATGGGCATGATGAGCTGCTATGGAGGTGGGAGATTTTCCTTATATCTATACTTATATCTATACTTGAAGTTCCATTATATATGGTGAAAGATGTTTTATGTGTTTATACCCTATCAAGAAATGATATCAGCAAATAATTTTATTACAGGTAGAATTAAATATCAATTTGAACATTTTACTTAATTATTGTGCCATCTTAGCACTTGAAATAATTAAGTTCCATTAGAAAAAAAATTTATATTTATTTTTAAAAAAGTGAGGACATATTTCTAGAAGATATTTTATGAATATTAATACTGGCACCGGGTCTTGGTTGTTATATGTATGTGTTGTCTTCGCTTGGTACCCAAAATACAAGCTAATGCTTAGTTTGGGACCTAGGCGTTGTTGTGATTGTGTGTGTTATTATTATTATTATATGACATATTTGACCGTATTATTTATTGCTCTAACGTAAACGGTTGATTTTTTTTACAGTTACAAAGGACCATTGATTTATCTTTTGATATCAATTTCAACTTGATACTTCTAATCG
The DNA here is from genome assembly GCA_949709985.1 of Luffia ferchaultella. Classification (NCBI taxonomy): domain Eukaryota; kingdom Metazoa; phylum Arthropoda; class Insecta; order Lepidoptera; family Psychidae; genus Luffia; species Luffia ferchaultella. The sequence continues at coordinate 3,731,025 of OX453261.1, forward strand.
TATCATTTCTGAAAAAAGGGTATTTTCTAAAAACATAAAAATGATTTTACTTTAAATTATAGATTTTCAGTTTTTTTCCTTTACTCGTGCTGAGCCTTGTTTATTGCAAATTTCATAATTCTAGGTCAACACGAGGTCTGTATTTCCAAAATCGGTCAATATAAACATTTAATTTGCTACTTAATTTTACAAGACATTTTACAAATTTTCATAACGGGTGTAGCAAACTCGGAACCCTTATAATTTTAGAGTAATAAAAATAATAATAATAAAGTTAGATAACATTAAGATTTTTTGTAAGTTATTTTTTTTTTCAAAAGTCAATGGTATTTATGCGTTGAACAAATCTAAGTTTAGAGTCATACCCAATGGTCGGATCTGTCTTTGTTGGCTAGGATAGAAAACAAATAATTTTAAAAAATTTAATATTTCTTATATATATAAATACTTATAATATTTTTTTACGTACGTAACCAAAACGTTAATTTACGGTACATAATTCAATATTTGAAAGAAATACAACACATAATGTAACACCGACTTTATATGTAAGTACATATTTTAAAAATATATTTTGCATTCTTTTTAAACAACAACGAAACGTTAATTTTATTTACGAGACTTAATTACATAGATATTTGCGAAATATTTATATATACATACTCGTATAAATATATAGTGAAATTATTTTTGCAAGGACGACTTTAATGTTGTATAACTTCTTTATTTGTAGATATATTTTTATGATTCACACTTTTGTTTTATTTAGCTTAAATTTTAATAATAGCGAATAAAAAAAAATTTGTAAACCTCTCTATTGTGCTATTTACTTAAAACATGTTTACTTGCCATTCTTTACACACGAAAACAAAGCGTCTCGAGGAACATAAAGCGTGATCTTTTTTTGTGCTCAAACCTCATAAATATTATAAACGCAAAAGTTTGTATGTATGGATGTCTGGATGTTTGTTGCTCTTTCACGCAAAAACTACTAAATGAATTTTAATTAAACTTTAAAAATATAGCTTATACATCAGAATAACACATAGGTTATAACTTATAAAGATACTAGCTTTCTGTATGTGCACTCCACTCGCGTGGACTACACAGTTACACGCTGATTTTATAAATTCTTTCACCTATAGAAAGCTACATTATCAGTGAGTAACATGGGTTATATTTTATTCTCAAACTAGCTTTCCGCCTGCGGCTCCGCTCGTATGGACTACACAGTCGTACCGGAACGGCTACAATTTTTCACATAGATATAGTTTATAAAGTGAAGAATGACATAGGCTACTTTTTATCTTGAAAAGGGGTCCCGGTACGACTGCATAGTCCACGCGAGCGGAGCCGCGGGCGGAAAGCTAGTTAAGTTACTAAATAAAACAAGGTGCGGTGCGGGCAGACGGCCCGCGATTATTGCTTCGACGTAACTCGCCCCGCGCCACACCGCACTGCCCGCCGCGTGCCAAGTAGGTTTTTAATTATTATTTTTGTAAAATAGCTTGTAACGCTCAACAGATCGATAAGGGATTTCTTTTAATTAAAGTTAAAGATAATTATTGGAGCATAAATATACAAAAATATTCAAGGTGTAATTAATGCTAGGACCCAAAAATTAAATAAATTTTCACCAAAAAAAAAGTAAAGTAGTCACGTAGGTGATAATTTACTATATTGTATACAGTACATATTTACATGAAGTGCCAAAATATCGTCAATCCAAAAATTGTTGTTTTGGAGTTATCTTTTATTTTATATAAATATATAATTACCTACCACATATTGTGAATAAACCTGGGGATTCTTCTGAATTTACACAGAGTGTATTGGAAAAAGCTGTCGTATAGAAAATCACCCGTTTTTAAATTTTTGTTCACACATAAATATTTTTTTTTAAATTTTATCGGTTGATTCTATAAAAAATAATTATGATAAATAAGGGATTATTATGTATTTATTATCCGTAAATATTTTCTTTATGATATTGTAAATAATCCCCTAAAGTGCAATTAATGCAATGTGCTCCTAACAAACTTTGCTATATTGACTGGAGTATAAGGAGAGATTACACATGTTGTAAAGGAGGTAGTCAGAATAAAACCGAACAAAGCCTTCCAACGAAACCTCTAAATATAGTTTTAAAGCGGCCTATTTACCGCCAACGCGGCGCTATCGCGTCATCCGGTGTAAGGATGCGGGAGCAGGTCCGGAACGAGTATCGGTAACCGTTACCACAACGGATGTAACGTACAGTAACAGTTATCTATACCTGATATAGGATATACTAATGTGTTGAATGCTTGCCAAGCGGTTTTCTGGTAGATTAAAAGGAGAAAACTGTGTAGGTGACGCTGCATACTCACGAGAAATTACTCGTCGATGTGTGTTTGAGTTCATATAGCTTTAATTCTGAAAAAAATATTGTTAAACGACTTCAAAAAAGAAGGAGGTTTCTCAATTCGACCGTATATATATATATATATTTTTATGTATGTTCAGGGATAACTTTGTTGTTTATGAACTGAATTGGATGATTTTTTTTTGTGAAAAGGAGATATCTGAGGAGTGCAGGTACCATGATAAAGAAACCAGGATCTGATGATGGCATTCTAGATAAATCGAGGGCAACCTTCGAAAATCGTATTTTGAGTATTTTTATAAAGTACTAGTACTATTTAATGAAAGTCGGGAGTCGATCTGATGATGGAGCTGAAAGACAGTCGAGGGAACTTCTCAACGATTTTACAGCAATTACCTGGTGTTTGGACTTGATTCATTTCTATTGATGGGATCTTTGCACCCATATGGGTTATAAGTACCATTACAGGTCTGATGATGGAGACCATACACAGTCAAAGGAACTCCTTAACGATTTACAGCAATTACCTGGTGTTTGGACTTGATTCATTTCTATTGATGAGATTTTTGCACACATATGGATTATATTATATAAGTTGATGAAGTTATTGTAAAACTTTGTTTGTGGTTAAAATAGGTATTGCGATTTGTGTTTTAACTATGTTTTAACTACGCAATCAGAGCGACTCGACACTGCAGAGTGAGGCAGAGTGCGGCTCGATCATCAGGCTCGATCCAGTTCTGGCTATTCCGTTGCTTTGATTATACAATATCTGGATGAACCCGCGCGATGCAATGTCGACAAAAATGACAGACAACTTTTACGTGCTTGTGTGTGTGACTCTACAGACCACATATTCTCGCTACTCCTAACCATGTACAAACCGTCTCTGTACTAATCCGTGTCTGATATTACATCTTTGATTTTTTCCGCCGCGCCGACTGTCTCTCTGATAACATTACTATTTACTGGCCGATTGGCGGAGTGGTTACAAACCCAAACTGTATAGCCGAGGGTCGCGGGTTCGATTCCCACTCGAGACCAATCTTATAATAAACTGATGGCTATAATAGCCAGCTTACTGAGTAAGAGCATCATACGACGTTTTTCAATACATTTGTGATTAAAATTAGGTAGATACTTCAAATGTAATAATGGCGGGAGATAAGGGCGCGAGCGGGTTGCTTTCCCGGTTTACGAATGCGTTACAAACAGAATGCTCGTCAGTGAAGTAAAAAGGTCCTAGTAAGTACTTTAAAATACATCTCGATTCAAGTTTCGATGTCATAGATACCGTATTAATAGCAAATGTATTGAAAAGAATATTTAACAAAAATATAACAGAATACGTCCCGCTCACCATTAACAACGTAATAATAAACAGGAAATTGAAAGAGAGATATCTCGGTTTAATTTTGGATCAAAATCTAAACTGGAAACCACACATTGATAAAGTTAAATCTAAAATTACTTCGCTCACTGGTGCTCTACGTAATATTACACAATGTCTGCCTCGTAAAGGACGGTATGTAATATATAACTCGTTAGTTAAACTACATATTGACTACTTAATTGAGGTTTGGGGATCGGCTGCTAAAACCAATTTGGATAAAATACGAACTGCTCAAAACAAATTAATAAAAGTTTTATTCAATTACAATTTTTTTACGCCGACACTGAAACTGTATAAAAATACAAAACTAATGAATATTAATCAAACATATATTTACTATACTTGCATATTAGTGCGTTAAATAATGAATCGTGAAATAAACTACATTCCTAAAAAAATGTTTAAGGAGCGCAAATAACTTAATCCTACGGCCACCCCGAACGAACTATGGGAAAAAAAAGTATTATTTTTGAAGGCGCTTAAATATATAATAAATTACCTAGGGACATAAAGGACTCTCAATCAATGTCAACATTCAAAAGATCGCTAAAGTTTCATGTTTTGAATAAACTTCATTCATCATCATCATCATCAGCCCATTTTTACCCCACTGCAGGGGCTTAGGCCTCCCTCAGGGTGAGGAGGGGGGCTTAGAGCTTAAGTCCACCACGCTGCTCCACTGCGGGTTGGGAACTGTAACGACCGCCATCTATTGACAGCGTCCGGGACCGACTGCTTAACGTGCCCTCCGAAGCACGGTGTCAGTGATATTGTGTGCTTAAGTCAGAAAAATTCATTGGTACACGCCCGGATTCGAACCATGGCCCTATGGCCTTATAAATTTGAGACAGGTTCGTTGCGCCAGAGCGTGTAGCCCAGAGGCTATCACGACACGACACAAACTTCATTAATGTTCATTTATGCCTTATCTAGTGCATACTTTCATACTACATCCTTGTGATTTATATTGTGTTAGCGTTGCATTGCAGTGTGAATATGTTTCAATTCATTTAATATGTACCCACATTTTTATATAATTTTTTCAAATAGTTATTTACATGTCATTAAGAGCTTTTAAATGAAACTTGTTTATTTATAATTGTTTATTTACATATGTATAAGCTCTGTTTAGGGATAATATGTCATATACATTGTGAGTACTAAATTGAACTGTATGTTTCACCTTAAACTTCATTTTATTTATTTATAAGTGCGTCTTTTCTCATGTGAGTGAATTTGTACATTCTTAATGAGAAATAAATATCTTAAACCTAAACCTAAGTATGTATATCAGTTGTATTCTACCCATAATACAAGCTTTGCTTAGTATTATTATATAAACAGGTATTATTATTATCACTACATTATATAATCAAAGGCGTCATCTGACAGTTTATTGGTTTGTACCCCACTAACTCGAGAACTAAACCAATTTTGAACAATCACATTCAAATAGATGATTTATTCAGTATATTTTTCAGAGCTGAGAACCGATCTGAGAGAAAAAGAATATAAAATGCAGCTTAAATATATAATAAATACACGTACATATTTATCTGTAGTAAAAATTACCTCTTACTTGTGAGATGTTTCGATAACGTTCGTTGTTAACTTTAACCATAAGTTAAGATTTAACCATAAGAAGATGATATAACGGATAACAATAAAAACAGGTCAAGTGCGAGTTGGACTAGCACACGAAGGATTCCGTACAGTCGTACAATTAAAATAAAAAAATAAAAAAAAAAAACACATCACTTATAATTCTTCATCCTTTATAATTTTTAACTTTAATTTATTTTTATTATATGTTATGGCGGCCATTGTGGTACATACTTCATGAAAATTTTAAGTGTATGCAAAAATCTAACAACCACCAACCACCAAAAAAGTTGATACAAAACAATTTTCTTGTACGAGGACCCCCTTTGAGTTTTAACTTAATTTTAAATTTTATTGTTTTTTGTTCTAGCAACCTTAATAATACACACTTTGTGAAAATTTTAAGTGTCTAAATACCTATTACTGTACAAGAGATACAGCTCTGTTACAGACACACGGACGGACAGATGAACGGAGATCGGGCCTTAGTAATAAGGTTTCCGTTTGTACCCTTTGGCTATGGAACATTAAAAACCTCATAATATCTAACTAAATTAAAAAATACGCAATCCGTTTTGTAATTAAAACAAGAAAGTACCGTCGTCCCATCGATTATTCGAAATTAATTTCGTTTTACGACCAATAAATATGTACTGGGTGTAATTTGAGATCGGGTATTTATTGATAATTTTTTTTATTCGTGTCGTGATAGCCCGAGCGCAGCGAACCCGTTTCATACCTATATGGCCATGTGGCCGTGGTTCGAATCCGGGCGTGTAGCAATGAGTTTTTTCTGACTTAAGTATACAATAACTACTTACCACCGAATCCGTGCCTCGGAGAGTATGTTAAGAAGTCGGTCCCGCTTGCTGTCAATAGATGGCGGTCGTTACAATTCGTTACAATTGGAGTAGCGTGGTGGATTTAAACTCCAAGCCCCCTCATCTTGAGGGGAGGTCTAAGCCCCTGTAGTGAGGTATAAAAATGGCTGATGGAATGCAATGGAATATTTTTTATTACTAAAAACAGGCTGTGACTTTAGGCACTATAACACAATAATATGAACGCAAATAGTTCAATGCATTTTATTGCAAAAACACAGTAAAATCGTATAAGAAGCGGTACCTATCTCTAATCTTTTTATAAACAAAAAAAACATCGAGTTTGTACAAGTACTATGCATAAAAATTACAACAGGAACTAAATATGGCATAATAAAAAAATTAAATATTATGTAACCAGTGTCACCAGTCAGTGCGAACCGGGGCGGGATACTATAGGGTATGCTTATGCAAATAGAAATGAGAGCGGGAAAGAATCGGTAGATACATATTATAACAGAGAGTCAGAAGCGGAAATTAGTTGAAAGTAACATTGTGAGAGGGAATGGGAACAGTGGTGAGAGTGGAAAACGGTTACCGGTTACCAGGGCGTCACGTCGGTCTACGCGGGTGAAGCCGCGGGCGGAGGCTAGTACATATATATCCCAAATTACATCGGACACAAACGTCGGTAATAAAATCGATGATAACTTTGATAGTGATCGTCAACGATCAAACATTTCCTGGATCCAGATCTTTGTAAATTTATTTATGGTTCCGTAGTTCGGACAAAGTACCTGCATAGTTTTTCATGTCTATCTGCCTGTGCATCTATCTGTCTGTCTGTATATCACAACTATTTTAAACGTAGACTATTACACGCACTGGAGCAGCGTGGTGTTACATCACTAACAATGTAGTACAACACTACTGATTGTATTACATTGAAATGTCTCAAATGTCAATTGTATTGACATCTGTCTGTCTACTTGTCATATTGTTCTATCTTGTTATCGTAATAAAATGATTTATAAAATGAAGTCGTTTATCTGCACTAATCCATTATAACACGTGGTGGATTAAACTCCAAGCACTCCAAGCACTCATCCCGATGGGAGGCCTAAGCTATGGGCATGATGAGCTGCTATGGAGGTGGGAGATTTTCCTTATATCTATACTTATATCTATACTTGAAGTTCCATTATATATGGTGAAAGATGTTTTATGTGTTTATACCCTATCAAGAAATGATATCAGCAAATAATTTTATTACAGGTAGAATTAAATATCAATTTGAACATTTTACTTAATTATTGTGCCATCTTAGCACTTGAAATAATTAAGTTCCATTAGAAAAAAAATTTATATTTATTTTTAAAAAAGTGAGGACATATTTCTAGAAGATATTTTATCGGAGGAAAAATTGGGAAAACGTCTTTTTAGGGATATCCTAATCGAATGAACTAATTGTATATAATTTTTAGCACTTAGGATTTATTTCATCTACTTCTCCACTAGACTTTAATAGTAAGAAAGAGAAGCAAAAATAAAACTTATTGTTTGCATTGTGTATGCAGTTGATATTTCATCTAAGACGATAGCTTACTTTTTGGATGGGTATACTGATATGAAACGCTCCGTCAAACATCTTATCTGTCTTATATGTTTGTCCGAAAACCACTCAAGGGATATAAATGCGATTTCCGTTTTTCGGTAGAAAATTTATCTCAAGGATTTAGAGATATCTAACACAATACTATTCTGTCGAAACGTACTCGATACGATAGAAAAACGTGTTAATTGCGTATAATAGGTCTTAACTTAAGAAGTTGCCGTTTTGTATGAAATAAGTTAAAGTTTTTTTTTTTTCAAACTTCTTCATTTCTGTTATTCAAAGTAATCACCCATGCAATCGATGCATCTTTGCCAACGCAGTGGTAGTATGTTTATGCCCTTCTTGTAAATATTGACTGGCCGGGAGGCAACAAACTCTTCAAAGGGTTTTTGTACTGTCTCTCGGGAATTGAATTTTTTCCTGTTAAAAGTTGTCCAAATTTTGAAAAAAGTAATAGTCGGTTGGTGCAAGGTCTGGGGAGTATAACGGATGAGGGAGAACTTCCAACTCAATTCTAGCAGCTTGGAGAAATGTTTGTTGTGCTGTATGGGGTCGCGCGTTGTGAAGGAGCAGCGGGGACGAACGATTGACTAAAGCTGGTCGCAGACGTGCGAGCTTCTCCATCATTGTCTTCAGTTCTTCACAGTACACATCTGCAGTAATGCTCATGCCATTTTGTAAAAAGCTGTGATGAATCACACCAGCATTAGACTACCAAACAGTGACCATCACCTTTGTAGGGGTTATTTTTCGTTTAACTTATTGCTTTGGTGCTGAACTACGATCTAACCAACTTGGTGAGCGCTTCCGATTGTCGAACAGAATCCATTTTTCATCACAGGTAACAAACGGATTCACAATTCCTTCATTTATGTGCCTGTTAAGCAACGCGAGGCGTACGTTGTGCTGGCGATCGTTAAGTTCGTGGGGTACCCATCTATCAAGCTTTGCCAATTTTACTTTGCCAATTTATTGCAAATGGTCCAATATTGTTTTGACGCTAAATATACCCGCATCAAAAAAGTCGAAACAACACATACAAATTTTAATTTTACAATGTGTTTTCGCATAAAATCCTTATTATTTTCTTATTTATATTATTTTGTACTACGTACTGTATGTACGTAGTACAAAGTAAGGTGCCTAATCAACTAAACTTAAACTAAAATTAAATGGTTGTACAAAAATTTCATAAATTAATACAAAGTGTGGCCTGCTCTGTTATGGAGAACTTGCTGGCACCGATTATGCATAGAATCGATGAGGCTGTTTATGTTATTCTGCAGCAATTGCTCCCAATGAAATTTTAGTAAGTCCATCAGTTGTTGGGTTGTTGTCACTCCATCCAAGTCCTTTAAAACACGTCTCTGGAGAATGTCCCATGCATGCTCGATGGAGTTGAGGTCTGACGATTGTGCAGGCCAAAGCAATACCAGGATGTTTTCCCTTGCCAAGTACTCCCGTGTGTGCAAAGCTGTATGCGAAGGCGCATTGTCATGCATCAACGTGAAATCGGAGCCAAGCGTTTATGCGAATGGACGGACATAAGGCTTTAGAACATCCTCAACGTAATTTACAGCGTTCATGTTACCATTTACAAAAACGAGCTCAGTTCGTCTGTTCTTCATAATACCCGCCCATACCATAACTGTTGAGCAGTTGTATGGATGCACTTCCTGAACGCACCTCAGTCTTTCAGTATTTCCGGGACGACGGTACACTCTTACCCTTCTAGTATCAGGCTTGAACCCAAATCGAGACTCATCGCAAAATAACATTTTATCCCATTGTTCCCTGGTCCATGTAATGTGTTCCCTACACCATTCATTTCGTCGAGCGCGATTCCCGTGACGTATCGGTGGGCACGTAATTGGCCGTCGCGCTCGTAGGCCATACTCAAGCAGTCGATTTCGCACAGTTTGGCAGCTGACAACAACACCACTTGAATTTCGTAGCCTTAAACCTATATCTCGAGCGGTTAACATCGGCTGGCGTCTTGCAGTCAGTTGTATGTATCGATCTTGCCATGTGGTTGTACACCTTCCTCGACCTGGGTGCTGCTCAGTAGGATCTCCCGTGTTAGTGTAACACTGATGAAGACGGCAAATAACGCTTCTGTTGACACCAAAATACCGAGATACCTGAGATTGACTTCTTCCCGCTTGCAGCATCCCTACAGCTCTTTGCATTTCATGATGAAATGACGTCGCTCCATGACGTAAAAAATGTCTCAAAATCCAAATTTGTTCAAAACTTTTTTCAAATTATTGTTTAAATCATAAAATTGATACAGAATACTAAATTTTAATAAGCAAAGAAAACGCTATGAAATTCGAACAAGTGCATTCGCTTTTGAATTTGTGAAAAAAAAAACAAATGATACTCAATTTTTTTTACAACCAGCCAGTATGCCTTCTAGATCAAAAAAGTTTACATTGGTATTACCTACTTGGTAAGAAATGATAAGTATAATAATTGATTAATAATTTGAAATAGTACGTGTTGCTTAGACTTTTTTGATATATGTATGTCCCGGGCGGGAATCGGACCTGCGACCTTCGAACCTGAAGTTAGGTTCTCTAACCACTCGGCCAATCTAGCATTGCACTATAATTAACCACAGCTTTATGCCATCAGTAAGTAATTCGCGACATTCAATCATATCTTTACACAATTCAATAACAAATGTAATAAAAAAAAATATAAATTCGACCCCAATGATCACGATCGCATCTACCCTTCTGTATAAATCAAATAAATTACACATTACAATATTTTCCTTCGGCCTTTTTTATTCAAACACAATGCTAATGGATTTTCGCCGTACAACCGCCAATAAAGCTTTAATATATTATTATTTTGAACATAATGGGCGTGGCGATCGGAATATCCTGTATTTGATTAATTTAAAAAAAATAGGCAATATTATGTGACCTTGTACTGTACAGGCGCATAGCAGCTAACAATAGCATACCATTAGCCCGTTAATGCCCCACTGTAGAAGCTTAGGCCTCCCTTCGGAAAGAGGAGGCTAAGAGCTTAGGCCTCCCCTCGGAAAGAGGAGGCTTAGAGCTTATTCCACCATGCTGCTCTAGTGAGGGTTAGTGAATTTTAACGACTACAATCTATTGAAGGCCACCGAGACCGACGGCTTAACGTGCTCTCCGAGGCACAGTCAGTGATAGTAATGTCACATAAGTTATAAAAAAACTCATTGGTTTGGGATTCGAACTACGGTCTTCTAAACAAAAAGTGGGCTCGCTGCCAATGGGCTATCACGACGCTATTTTAAATAAGCTAAACCTGGACATAATTCTACAACTATAATTTTCTTTTTTTATAACATGAAGTATTGTCAGTTATAGTTAAATCGCGTCGAAGCGCCAAACAATTCACAGTTTCAAGTAAATGATACCTAGCCGACGTGATTAGCAAGCGTAAGAGGCAATGGGCCGGTCACATTAGCCGTAGAACCGACAAACGATGGGGTAGACGGGTTCTCGAGTGGAGGCCACGTATTGGGAAGCGAAGCGTTGGACGCCCCCCAGCCAGGTGGACTGATGAACTGTAGCACCATACCGGGGGTAATTGGATGCGGAAGGCGGAGGACCGTGTGTTGGCGAGCCTTGGGAAAGGCCTATATCCTGCAGTGGAGAGACACGGGCTGATGATGATGATGATGATAAAATCTAAAGATTTTTTGTTATTTAAATTATTTTTAAATGCAATATTAAAATTAAAAATTCCCTTAAAATGTGTAATTTATTCATGATATAGCAACATTCAACGGCATACCGATAAAGGGCATTTATTGCCGTGTGCTTTGTCGATATGCCGACTCATGCATTTTTTAAAATATTTTATAAATATTCATCGTAAATTATATTCATTGACTGACCGGTTGGCCGAGTGGTTAGAGACCCTAACTGCGTAGCTGAGGGTTGCGGGTTCGATTCCCGCCCGGGGCAAATATTTGTGTACATGAACATGTCTATTTGTTCCGTGTCTGGGTGCAAAAGTATCTATATATGTATATATTCTAAAAAAAAAGAATATTTAAGTAGGTATGTATATCAGTTGTCTGGTACCCCATAACACAAGCATAATGTTTACTTTGGGACTAGATGGCGTTGTGTGGGATGTCCCAGATATTATTATTATTATTATTATAGTTGAAATTTTTTTTAAATTATTACTTAGATAAGACCGCATCTTGATACCGAGTGATACCTTCACAGTTCGGTTAGGAATTTTATTACACATTGTATATTTCATAATATGAAAACAGATTATTATTCTAATAAAAATAATAATACCTGGGACATCCCACACAGCGCCATCTAGTCCTAAACTAAGCAAAGCTTGTATTATCGCTACCAGACAACTGATATACATACTTAAATACTCTTTATAATACATAGATATCATAATCACGGGCCTTATTGCAATGCATTGTCGACCATACTTGAATCTACCAAATTAGAAGCGAAAGATCAAAACGGTAAGTCCTACAAGATACCGCCCAATACCCGTTAAGACAATTACCTTTCTGATATACGAAAGTTATTAAGGGGATAGTCTTTCTCTCCGCGTTTTCGAATAGGCATCGCAATCTTTGTTTCAACCCCTCTTCCCCGATCTGTCCTGAGTACAGAGATGACTAGAGCAATTTCTCAAAAATACCTATAAATACCCGTCGAAACAGCTTGCGAGCCCCGACAGTTTCAACCCCAGAAATGTCAAAATTTGTAGGGTCACCATGAAAGGATCTCCCTAAGGCTGTACGTTTTGTTTTATTTTTAAATTCGCATTAATATCGAATTCGAATTTGAGTCGTGATAGCCCAAAGCGCAACGAACCTGTCTCAAATTTATAAGGCCATAGGGCCATGGTTCGAAACCGGGCGTGTATCAATGAGTTTTTCTGACTTAAGTACATAACTATCACTGACTTCGTGCCTCGGAGAGCACGTTAAGCAGTCGGTCCCGGGCGCTGTCAATAGATGGCGGTCGTTACAATCCCCAACCCGCAGTGAAGCAGCGTGGTGGATTTAAGCTCCAATCCCCCCTCACCTCGGGGGAGGCTTAAGCCCCTGCAGTGGGGTAAAAATAAGCTGACGAAGATTAATATCGAATTTACGGCTCACTATTTGCAAAAACGAAGAACTGACGGAAATCATGTTTTCAAATCATGTTAGAAAACGACTAAACAATTAAATTAAACAATTAGATATATTTTTTTCTGTAAATAATGATGCAGAAATACAACAAGGATTAGACACGGGCCGAACCTTCTTTTTTGTATAAAAAGCCTACCCCCTTAAAGCTAACGCATATACATCTCAATTTTGTTGTTAATGAGAAATCATGAGTGCAATGGACGTGTGTTGAATTATCGAAATTCATAAGTCTCGGTTCGCTAACACGAAACACCCATATAAAAGTTGAGTAGCAATTAATTGGGGTTTTCAGGGTACCGTATTTACTAGAAAATCTAACTCATTCGTTTTCATTTTTCATCGAATTTGACACTTATCTAAACCAGAATATACCAATAAAAATATCGTGTTCCCTATTAACAGGGTATCATTCATATGATCTTTTAAAACAAAATTTCACGCCCCAGTCACGTGTAACGAGTGTACTAAAAGAATTGTTTCTATAAAAACTTTTTTTTTAATACTTTCATAACTGTATACAATTTCAAATTAATAACCTAAAGTAGCAGTGGCGGGATTATATATTATAGAACCTACTAAAGTTGGGGTAGAAAGGTTTTCGAATTGTGCTCGTGTATCAACAGATGAGTGTTGGGTGTTCCTTCCGTCCAATCGGCTCCCATGATCCTGCTTCCATGGAACTTTAGGATATATTTTACTCTCTTAGCTCCTAGATGATCTTGGATAATTCTTGCCTGATCTTGGTTTCCGTACCCTCCAGCCAAGTAGACCGACGACATGATGAAGATGGGGTGAACGAATTCAGGCTTAAACAATAATACAATTTACTTCGAAACCCTACTTACAGTGTAGACGTCTTTGATGATTTTTACCCACGACAGCCCAAATAGATGCTCTTCTTAATTTCTTTAGACATCAGGTATTATCTAAAGACTTGATTTTTTAAAGAGGATACAGATACTTAGGTTAAATTATCACATTAAAATGTTTTTCTCCAAAGAATCATGATAAGAATAAGACGCCATATTATGGGCTCTTCTCTACGCCATCTTGAAAGGGCAGGCCGGTATCGAACCTTTTCGTGAGTTCTGGAATGATCGGTACGAAGTGGGAGGGGTGAGATGATTACATCCATAGTAAATTCTCGAACCTAATTGGTTACTATGGAAACAGCCAGTTGTGGCCGACGAGCGAGTCAGTTACAGTCAGTTGGGTTAGTAAGAGTGAAGGAAGCGAATAGCAATATAGTGTGTGTAAAAAGTAAACAGAAGTTAAATTCGTAGTCTGAAAATATTTTTTAGAGGGTGTGATTACCGTTCGTAATATATGATTAATAAAATCTAATTTTCCACGTTTCATTTTTCTTTCATTTCGATCTTGTGAACCCGACGACAGTGCTGGCATAATAATATCCATATCTATATCAGCCCATTATGCCCTACTGGAGGGGCTTAAGCCTCCCCTCGGGATAAGGGTGCTAGCAATATCGTCATCGTGGTAGGTTAATAATATCATCACATTGTTATTTTCAGGACTAGAATAGTAAGAAAAATAATATGGAACGGAGTTTCACCCAAATACATCTGATGTACGAGGACAGTTTAATTTAATAGGTATTTATGAAATATGGGCGGAGGCAAAAGAACAGGAAAAGGCTAGTGAATAAAAAATCCGGCCAAGTGCGAAACGGAATCGCACACGACGGGTTCCGTATCACAGTAAAAGATAAAAAACACGTTTCTTGTATGAGGCTCTCAAATTTTTATCATTTCTTGTTATAGAGGCCATACATAGTAGTACATACTTCACGAAGTGTAAGCAATGATCTAACAACCTCCAATTACCTAAACACGTTTCTTGAATGGGACCCCCTTTAATTTTTTACTTTATTATATTTTTATTATTGTTGTTACAGCAGTCACATTAATTGACACTCTGGAAAAATTTCAAGTGTCTACCTATTGCGGTTCAGACGATACAGCCCTGTGATCGACAGACGGATGGACAGACGAATGAACGGACAGCGGAGCCTTAGTAATAGGGTTCAACTTGACACTCTTTGAGTACAGAACTCTAAAAAAACTCAGGCAATTTGTTGAAACTAAAATGGAATTATTGGTAAAGTTGGTAAGTGAAACTTAAATATATTTCAATAAACCTATATGTCACCACGAAATGTTTCTCCGGCATTTCGATGTACATTTTGAGAGAATGTTCGTGAGATGCAACGCGAACACCTGCTCTCATATCGCGATGCCTATAAGGGAATGTGTTAACAGCTTCATATCGAGTACAGTGCTATCAAAAAATATATGAAAACCGTAGAATAAATAAATACAGCAGCGTTTGGAAAACATAGTTTCATAATAAAAACATCATCATCATCATCAGCCCATTTTTACCCCACTGCAGGGGCTTAGGCCTCCCCCAGGGTGAGGAGGGGGGCTTGGAGCTTAAGTCCACCACGCTGCTCCACTGCGGGTTGGGAACTGTAACGACCGCCATCTATTGACTGCGTCCGGGACCGACTGCTTAACGTGCCCTCCGAAGCACGGTGTCAGTGATATTGTGTACTTAAGTCAGAAAAACTCATTGGTACACGCTCGGATTCGAACCATGGCCCTGTGGGGCCTTATAAATTTAAGACAGGTTCGTTGTGCTCTGGGCTACCACGACACTTACATAATAAAAACATAACATAAAGTAATACAGGCACTGGTTATGGTACAAAAGAAAGCGCGTTCTGTTTCATAGAAACAGCTATTCGACTCTGAAGGTGTTGTATCTCGAGACAGTAATAATTCGGCTACGAGTTCTGAAAATCAACAGTCTCCAGACATGCTCGAGACGCTCTCGTATGCCGTGCAATAAGGACAGCTTGCTTTTGATGTATTATCCAAGAGATCTTAGATAACAGAATCATCAGCGTTTCATAATTCGAAACAAACTCACAAATTAGACAGACCATACTTGATTATCATTGTCGAAATGTAATTTCCTTACTTTCATAAACAATTTATTTAAGAATTTTACACGTACGTACGTACGTACGTACAAGTGTCGTGATAGCCTAGAGCGCAACGAACATGTCTCAAATTTATATGGCCCCCATAGGGCCATGGTTCGAATCCGGGCGTGTACCAATGAGTTTTTCTGACTTAAGTACACAATATCACTGACACCGTGCTTCGGAGGGCACGTTAAGCAGTCGGTCCCGGACGCTGTCAATAGATGGCGGTCGTTACAGTTCCCAACCCGCAGTGGAGCAGCGTGGTGGACTTAAGCTCCAAGCCCCCTCCTCACCCTGGGGGAGGCCTAAGCCCCTGCACTGGGGTAAAAAATGGGCTGATGATCATGATGATGATGACATGTACGTCCATAAACGACCGACCGCTTAGCCTAGTGGGTACCGACCCTGCCTACGAAGCTGGAGGTCTCGGGTTCGAATTCCAGGTAGGGTCAGTATTTATATGATGAATATTGATACTGGCACCGGGTCTCGGTTGTTATATGTATGTGGTGTCTTCGTTTGGTACCCAAAACACAAGCTAATGCTTAGTTTGGGGCCCAAACGTTGTTGTGGTGTATAAGTTATTATATTATTATTATTATAAAAGTATATATTGATTAGAAGTCCTCTTCTGCGTTTACCGTCTAACCACTCATACTATAGCTAGCTGTTGCAAGATGGCGAATTTCAGTTCGAGTTTCAGTGCGCGACACCCCCGCGCGCCGGGTCTTCACCCCCGTGAAATTGCGTAGTGTCACTTCGATACTGCGAACTGACATTTATGACTCCATTAAAACTGAGATTAAAATCAAACGCTGTGGTAAAATTAATTTATTCTATGTGTACGCCACACTGAATTCTACTTCAAAGCGCTACGTCCAAAAAAACATCAAGTGGCGTATATTTCGTTGCTTATATTTTTTGTCACAACGCTGTATGTCCGATTTAGATATTATACCACTCATCATGTCGGCCCACACCTCAAATTAGGGTTCCATACCATGTACCTACTAGAAACAATCACCTTACAATAAATAACCAATGAGCGAATCATAGAAATAAAGTAAAATTTACTGTTTGAAAATTGCGGATACCTCAAAAAATTGTGTAAACGTATATGTTTAATATAATTCCCGTTAAAATTGTGTATTAATACTTATTTAATACTTCCTTGTTTTTTCGGAAAAAAATCGAAAAATTAGATATGGGAACACAGTATTAAGTTTTAGACCTTAAAAAATATTCACTTAAATTGAGAAGTCACTTTAGGACATATTCAAAGATCTGTCCAACGATACCCCACACGATGGGATGTGTGATTTTTTTTCTTGTCCTTTAGGTTTAGTTTAATGTAGTTTTTTTTTTCTACAGGATTGAATTCATATCAGCCCATTATGCCCCACTGCAGGGGCATAGACCTCTACTCGCAATAAGGGTGCTCGCGGCTCCAGTGCGGGTCGGTGGATTTTCACGGCTGCCATCTCATAATGGCAACTGGGACCGAGTGTTTAACGTGCTCTTATCTATATATTATCATATATATATACGTATATAAAATATTAATTTACGTACTAGGTCAGAAAAACTCATGGTACATGCCGGTTTCTGATATTCGACCCACGACCTTCTAAACAAGAAGCAAGCTCCCAACCACTCAGCTATCACGACACTACAAAATTGGAGGGCAGTTCATTTATGCCTGTAAAGTTCCATAAAATCTGTGGATGGACGACGGAGGAGATATCAGCGTACATGACGAAATTTATTCCATTTAAGTACAGCACCCTATTTAAAAGGAAACTAATATTTGTCGTGGTACAGACGCTTAACGTACTCTATTAAGATTATATTTCTTAAATTGTTTAAGAAGCATTATCAATTCAGGTACGGCTTTCTAAAAAAATAAGTAATACCATGGAGGTACGAACGTTGTTTTCGCGCCCTACGTCCTGTGGAGGAAGCATTAAATTTTGGTGAGATCGAACGAGATTCAAACTTTTATTCCTGATCATGACATTCTATGACAACTGCCTTTTATTGTAATAGGATACTTTCTTGTTTGTCGTATACGAAAGCATAGTTTATATGACATGCAGGGTATAAATCAGAAAAGGCTGTAGTCGTGTATGCCACCCTCATGACCTGAAATTGTCAGATGATGCTCTAAATTCATTAGATTCACCAGTTTATGAACATGAATGTACACGTTTTGTACAGGTAGATTCCTTCGAGCGCCCTCTCTATTAACGAATTCCTTGCCGTACGCCATAGTGGGCGGGTAATACTTTCTTGTAATAAAAATGTCCGCCTTCCACAAAGCGTGAATTGACCCCTACACGTTCCTGGGCTAGGTGTCTATTCTAAGTTAAAGGTAATAGTTTTCTATTTCATACAAAATGAAGGTGTGAGAAGAGATCTCTGAACAAATCGTATATCTGATATTAAAGCGTCACAACAAAAAAGTTCGCCTGAACTTTGTTGAAATGATTTTTTAGTTTTTTTTTGTCTCTTGGACAAAAAAAGTTCAGGCCTTCTATCAGGCTTTAAAATACTACACTAATTTCTAATATTATATTAGAAAAGGGCTTCTAATCCATTCATACGTCTATGGTTCCAACGCTAATTGCGATGAAACTTTTTGCATAACATAGGTATCACCCCAGACATGCTCTACACTTCTAGGCCACCAGGTGGCGCTGCAGTATCTGCTACACCAAAATTTAGTGTCATTCCAAGAGACACTAAATTTACAACTAATTATATAATCAATAATAAGACTTTATTATAAAAATAATAATATGACATCCTACACAGTGCCATCTAGTCGCAAACTAAACAAAGCTTGTATTATGGGTACTAGACAACTGATATACATACTTAAATATTTTTTATAATATACATATATGTAGATATTTTACACCCCGCAACGGAACAAACAGACACGTTCATGCACACAAACATTTGTGCCGGGTGGTAATCGAACCCGCGACCCTGGGCTCCGCAGTTAGAGTCTCTAACCGTTCGGTTAAAATGTCAGACCAATTATAAACAAAAATATGGATAGATACTTAGTACTTTCGGTTGTACGCGAGTCGATAGCCATCTCGCTTTAACACACGCATATTTTCCTGAGGCATTCTGGCTCTTAAAGAAAATTTTACTATATAGATTTTATTTCACACGTGACTCTTTACAGTAAGACTTTATCAGCTAGCTATCGTACATAGAACGTTCACGGTGACGTGAGTCGAATCCAAAGCAAAGCGACATACCAAAGGGTTCCGTAGATTGAAACGTTTCTTCGTCGAACCACGTAGCACATTTTGGAGGTGACGATAAGTTTATACAAATTATTGTAATAAAAACGGTGGTCGGGTATGAGAAATATTTCGTAGTCACCAATAGGAATTCGTTATGATAAAGACATTTGATGGAGTTAAATTGTTATAAAAATTGTGCACACGTAACACCAATACGAATCGCAATATCAGTTTGTTTCAGATAACATGAAGATATTTCAAAAATACGCACATATTGTGTAAACAAATAAACTAGCAGGGTCCACTGCTATTGTCCAACTGAATTCCCTGACTTTCCTCTGACTTTCTCACAATTTTGAAACCACCAATAATAATTAGGCAAGAGTAAGTCAATTCAAATTGCATCAATCGACAGACTATTATACTACGGCTATTATTATTATAATAATAATATTAATAATACCATTACAAAGGTCACATTTGAACAAAAAAAATAGCAAAAAGAAAACCAGTTTTCTGCCACTATCCAACTGTTTTTCTGTTTAGGAAAATTAGTTAATCCAACGAAGAAATTCAACATACTTTGAATTTTATTAAGAATAAAGGAGGAAACAAACTAATATACAATTTATACATTTATATTTATAATAAAATAAAATAACTAAATAAAAAACAAAACAAAACTCGAAAAAAAATTTGTGCTGTTTATAAATTTAATGATGTGTCAATAAGACCTACTGTCCACGAAAGCGTAGCTGCATAGACGCTTCAAAATACGCCGTGCAGCTATTGCAGCCCAGCGTACTCTACTCTATCCACGAGGCGTATTGCTAGCGTACGTTTGCAATCATTTGTGAGAATGTCGTCGAACGAAGAAGACGTTATTTTGGCTTAGTACTTACTACATTCGACGTCGAAGAGGTCGATTTTTTGTTGGGTGCATGTACGCTCGGGCGTATGACATGCTGCACGGCAGGCGTCATGAAGCCTGCATGCAGTGACGCGAGCACGACGCTGCCGCTCCGTCGACAGAGTTACATAGTTTTGAATGTAAGCTACAAGCAGGCGTACATCAAGCGTATAATGACGAGTACGCGTCTTTGAAGCTACGCCACTGTGGACAGTAGGCCTAAGAGTAGCACGGACATTTAAAAAATGCAGTTCGCTCTGGTTGCCCTGCTACAAATAAAGTTTATTTTATGAAACAGTGGAACAAGGTCGGTATATTAGTAGTCACGACATTGCTGAAGTACTGGGCATTGACCATTAAATAGACAATAAAATAATACGCATATACTTTAATAACAAATAATTAAACTATGAAAAAAATGTTTTCAATTCGTATATTAAACTACCAATAAACTTTCTCCCTAACTTAATAACAATAATAACGTATACATGACAACAATGTCTAGGCCCCAAACTAAACATTAGCTTGTGTTTTGGGTACCAAGCGAAGGCACCACATACATATAACAACCGAGACCCGATACCAGTATCGATGTTCATCATATAAATACTAACCCGACCTCGGATTCGAACCCGGGACCTCCAGCTTCGTAGACAGGGTCGCTACCCATTAGGCTAAGCGGTCGTCAACTCTATCTCGATAAAACATATGGATATGTTGACTTAGGAACTTCAAGTGCAAATCGTTTTGTAATATTGGCCGACATATTATTCTTTTTGCTCTGTATGTCTATTCCAATTTCTGAGTTTGAAACGCACGCTGTATCATTCACTCGTTTATTTCGCCAACAAAATTAGTTCTCAGCAAAAATTCCTTAAAACTCCCTACTTACACTATATTTTCGTTTAAAATACTTAAATTTGAATTGTCTGACATCTCGCACAAACTCTCTTCTCCTCCTCGTTCGTTGATAGCGTCATTTTTTACATCTTTGATTGTCGTTCTAATATTTCCCAGAAAACCTTAATGAAATCGAATTAGTTGTAATTTGTTTTTCGGGGAACCTTCTAGTCTAAAATTGGTGTTAGGTAACTGGTGGAAGAAATGCTAACGACAGCAATGATTACCAGCGTGCAAGAATGATTTACTTTTGACTGACCGATTGGCCTAGTGGTTAGAAACCCTAAATGCGGAGCCAAGGGTCGCGGGTTCGATGTCCACCCGAGAAAAATATTTATGTGCATGAACATGTCTATTTGTTCCGTGTCTGCACACATATATTATAAAGAATATTTAAGTATATATATATATATATCAGTTATATGGTACCCACAATACAAGCTTTCGGCTTGCCCTAATTGTTTTAAAATTAACTTCTGACGTATTTTTCAAATTTTACGTTATGCTAATTCAAAGAACCAATATTTTGAAGCTCTTAATATGTACTCAGGAAAAGAAACTTCAAATAAATTTAAGAAAACTCTTATTTGTTAAATATAGTTAATATAATGTCTACATAATTTTTCCAAAATGCCAATTTTTTCTTTTGTCTATAGCTATAAAAAGTATAGACATGTCGACTCCAATGTCTGTGTCAATTTTATTGTCTTATATTTTTAAACATGTTTTATACTCATTAGCCACAGACAAGTCAACCTTATAGACCACGCTTTGACAGGGAGAAGCATTCGCCAAGGCTATGTAGTGACACTACATAACTACGTCACTAGTGAGCCGTCAGTTGGAAGCACGTTGGAAGCCATTAAATTGTCAATTTTGAACGAGCCAATGAAAACTAGCCGACCTCTCCCCGCACCCCGCCACTTTTTGGCGATTTCGTTTTCGTACTGACGTTTATTAAAGCGTGGTCTATAGGTTGACTGGTCTGTGTCATTAGCCAATACATTTATCAATTTGGTCCCCCGACAGAGAGAGCAGACTTTGTCCAATAATTTTAATAACAACAAAATTAATTAAACAATGTATTGTTTTGCGATAACCATGTTTTTAGTTTGAAACACTCAGACGCTGCACTTACTTCAAAAAAAAACAGAAATATCTGTTAAACTTGAGTTTAAAGATTATATGTTTTAACTTCAAATACGTTATTCGTTTCCAGACTTTATTTTCGCCATAAAAGATAACATTCACAAAACAAAGTAATATTTTGACCCACGGAACCCCCATAAAACCAAACACAGTACACGCACGGCCTGATCAGAAGCACTCCCCAACAAATCATTTATTCAAAAGGTGGGTATGTGCTCCAAAAAAAGTCTTGCCAAAACCTATCAAAGGAATTGGCGTTAATAATTAAACGTATTCCCGTTCGGCCTTTTACTTAAATAAACAAAAAAGTAAGGGCAAGCTAGTTCTTGTCACGGATTCTCTCTTGCCCTGGATCAGTGAAGAAAAAAAAAACTAGAAGTAAAAAAAGAACAAGTGCATTCCGCTAAAGTCGATATGTTGTGGCCATACCGTAGGATTGATAACTCCATGGTGTACCTATTTTACAATGACGACCGCTTAGCACAGTGGGCAGCGACTCTGCCTGCGAAGCTGGAGGTCCCGGGTTCGAATCCCAGGTCGGGTCAGTATTTATATGATGAATATTAATACTGGCACCGGGTCTTGGTTGTTAAATTTATGTGGTGTCTTCGCTTGGTACCCAAAACACAAGCCAATGCTTAGTTTGGGTCCTAGACGTTGTTGTGATTGTGTTATTAAAAAAAAAAAAGTTAATTTTCTGGGTGGCTCGTTGCTCCCCTCCGCTCCACTCCTCACATTGTCACTTGTATAAACGAACCTAACCTAATCTAGCAATTTAGAAATTGTGGACCATCAACCTGTCTGTAATCAATTCTATTATCTGGCCATTACAGATACAAATTCATATTTTTTGATCTATAAACACGATCGGTAATTGCAGGGTTTGTTGTGAGTCATCTACTTCACCGTTTCACTACAATCGCAAATGGTCTTTTAATTTTTGTGACGATCTCACAAACCCTAGGTCCTTACCACCGAACTTTGAATCTAGCAGTCTAGAAAACGCACGTTCGCCCTCAACGATTCAAAGCCGACAAATTTTATTAACTATATTTTTCAATCGGTATTTGCCTTCCATTCAATAGTACATAACATCTAGGCATGCAATCGCGTGGGCCCAATGAAGATTATATACTTTGCGTGGGCCATACACGCGTCCCGCCCATTTTCATTCTACGTCCCATGGCTCAAATGTGATAACTTTGGTTCTCGAACTAAACGGCCAGGATTATAATATATTAATAATAATAATACCTGGGACATTGGACGCAGCGCCATCTAATCCCAAACTAAGTAAAGCTTGTATTATGGGTACCAGAGATATACATAATTGAATATTCTTTGTAATATATACATATATAGATAGTTTACACCCAGACACGGAATACATAGACATGTTCATGCACACAAATATATGTACCGAACGGGAATCGAACCCGCGACCCTTCGCTCCGCAGTTTGGGTGTCTAATCACTCGTCCAATCGGTCAGTCAATTACTCCTCTATTGAACTAATTCAAAACTCGGTGGTCCTATCAGTCTTTTTCATAACCTTTCTTTGTTTTTGTTTAAATAAAGTTTGGCCTGCATATCTATGGACTGATCTACATGTAATGATGGGTCTATGTAGGTTTGAGTAGTTCATTTTGATTGCAAATATAAATGGGGATCCAGTCTTTGTTTTTTTTCTCTATAAGAAAGGAAGCGGGTTCGTCCTTGAATATAAATCCCCCCCCCCCCCCTCCCCCACCCTGTCTATCTAGTGTACTAGCAGTCGAAGGCCATATCGCAATGTCACTTTTTTTGAATAATAACAATGTTTATTGCCAATCAAAGTTACAGTTATACTTAAAAATAAAATCAAAGTAACATACAATAAACCTAATGCTACCTAATGCGTAAAAGGCTACTGGCACCTAAACTAGGACAGCCTGTATTATACGTATATTTTTGGAAAAATAAAAGCATAATTTAAAAGAGATGAAACGAGCAAAAAGAAAGAAACTTAGAAGAAATCGTGGGACGCCAGTGAATCGTTCATGTGATGGAAACAGTGATAATTATGTACTTTACTTAAGTCAGAATAAACTCATTGATACATGCCCGTATCTATATATAAGAGCTGTATTGCAGCATTTTATTGCAGCGTTTTGTAGGAGCCGAAAACATACTTCATCCCGCAGAGCTCGGCCGTTTCGTAGAACATTTATTCAATGCTGCCTCCATAGGGCGTGGCCTAAAAACCATCATAGCTCCATATAGATACCTATCGCGCATTATGAGATAACATCAATGTTGACAAAGTCAAACTTCGACGTCTCCCGACTCCGCCTGATCTAATTTAAGTTGGCGCTCTGAATCTGATAACCCCACGCTGTTTCCATAATCTGTTTAATCTTCACCTGAGTTAAGGTGGTGTTTCTTGGCGCTTTATTAACTACACAATAAGCTCACCCCGGCTATTCTAGTCCAAGAACCGGTGATCGAATCGACTAATTGTTGGTAGCGAGTGAAAATGTCGTGAACAGAGTTACCTTAACACATGTAATATTTGTTTTTATAAACTATAATCAGCACAATAATTTAAGTCAAACGTATTCAATGATCGCATTGATTTATTTTCGTTTGTTCTCGTCGCCACTACCACAATGTCTGAAGACCAAGGTCTTCAACCAATGCGTCCTACCTAATATATTATGACATACGGTGCCGAAACATGGACTCTCACGGCAGGACTGGTCCACAAATTTAAAGTCGCTCAGCGCGCTATGGAGCGGGCTATGCTCGGTATTTCCTTGATGGACAAAATCAGGAATACTGAAATCCGTCGAAGACCTAAAGTTGTCGACATAGCCGAAGTGATTAGCAAGCTGAAGTGGCAATGGGCCGGTCACATTTGCCGTAGAATCATACAACAGGTAAACTAATTTCCTATTGCATATCATCCTGAAATGAAGAGATGCAGCATGATGACTTCTTATACAGCATCAGAAACGAATAATCGGATAAAAAAAAGCATTGAATTATGACAATTTTTATTCGTTAACCCTGCAGGGGACCGCGCATCTAAATGAGACGACACTAGTTGCGCAGACCACATACGCAGTCCATTTTTAAATTGAAATAAAAAAAAATATGAATTATTTCTTTATTTTATATAAATGAATATAATCAGTGCAGTTTTTTAACCACGATAAAAATAAACAAAAATTTAAAAAACTTCTCTAAATTCGCACAGAAATCACAGGTTTCGCTTTAATTGAGGTCACAATAAACCTATTTATTAAAAATTACTTAAAATATTTTCTGCCCAGAAAAGACATCATCTTCAAATGATCCCGACAAGTGAACTTTTTGCACGCTGTGCACGACTTTCTAGTGTTTTTATTGCGCGCCCTACTTCACAATTATGCAAACGGCTCACTATCACTATATTACTCTACTCGACGTTGCCTCCGTGGTTGGTAGTTGTCTTGCGCTGGGGCTGCACTGAGTGCGTCTCTCGATTATTCATTTAAAAGCACCTAGCGGCGCGACTATTACAGGGTTAAGGCTCGGTTCTCGCTAAAATGAGAGAAAGAGACGCTAGGCAGTGGTACCTAGAGGTAAGAAAGAGATATATATAACATTCTGAAATCGTTACATTTAAAATAGAGTTTTCTGTAATGAACATTGATCAATTTGGAATTGAAACGATAAACCAAATTGTTGGCATAGATAGATAATTTTCTTGTGCACCTTTATAGTGTTATTTATATTTTTGGGAAATAATAGGTACTACTACATAAAAATATTAGAGTATAAATAAATAAATAAATGTTTATTTGGCACCATAAAATTAAAATACAAAGTTAAAAAGGAAAGGGCAAAAAACTTAAAAACAACTAACAAATTAACAGCAATACTTAAAAGTAAACAAACTATTGGTACCAAAATGGTTTCCGCTCAGTATAAGGTCGTGACGCCAGAGAGAACGTCCCAACCAACCAACAATTCATCATCAATAACAATAAAAGTAATTTCCTATTTACAATTTTTTTAAGTTCAAATCACTTCCTCTTTGAAAAATTTTGAAAGCCATGAAAAAATCTCCCACAAGCAGAAAAAAACGGTTGAAACAGAAAAAAATCGATCAATAATAAATGGCTTTAACAACTGACAAACGGACAGGCACGCGATAGATTTTACTGCGAAGGGATTAAGACTTCACCAAGGAACGGAGCTTTAAACTGAAATACGGGCAGTATTGTTTAGGCTGTACAATAAAGGTTGAGATTATAATCGGCATCCCGTAGCAGAACTTGCTAACTCCCAAACTTGGGAATTCAGATTTCTGCTCGTTTAGTCGTTGCTAAAGACGATTCACATTTTAATCTTTTATTCGTAGCGTTAACAGAAAAAGCTTTTAACATTTCAAAACAAAATAAAGTCTGTCTGTTTATTATACTATAGAAAAACACCACTATATTATATTACATTATATTACGATTTACGATTACATTATAATATATTAGTGTTGTGATAGCCCAGAGCACAACGAACCTGTCTTAAATTTATAAGGCCCCACAGGGCCATGGTTCGAATCCGGGCGTGTACCAATGAGTTTTTCTGACTTAAGTACACAATATCACTGACACCGTGCTTCGGAGGGCACGTTAAGCAGTCGGTCCCGGACGCCGTCAATAGATGGCGGTCGTTACAGTTCCCAACCGCAGTGGAGCAGCGTGGTGGACTTAAGCTCCAAGCCCCCCTCCTCACCCTGGGGGAGGCCTAAGCCCCTGCAGTGGGGTAAAAAAAAATGGGCTGATGATGATGATAATGATGATATTACGATTTACCTGCGAATGACTTTACTCTTCAACAAAATTGAAGGGGTGAGTGGACAAAGGTGTTAACTAACAAAAAGTTCAAAATGAGTTGTGAATGTTTTTATGTTGCTCCTACCACATTTGCAAGCCTGAAATGTATGCATGTTTGTCAGTTAATACCTTTGCTATATAGGTCTTCATTTTTGACACGAATCAAAATTTGCGCAGTCGATGTATGATCATTTAAATTCTAATTCCATGTAAAAAGTCGCTTTATTTCGTTTTCTCAGATAACACCTTTGTCCACTCACCTCTTCAATTATGTATCATACGCTATTTGACACGCTGCAGTATATGTAACAGACTGATGAATATACTTTTTGAATTTCAGGAAAATACCGATTATTGCCGGAGATATTATAACAAATCAAAGTTTATATTTTTACGACGCACTCGTGACGTCACTCGGTGCCGCTACGTAAAGATTATCTACGTTAGTCCATAATAATGTAACCGAGTTACATTATAGCACGATTTATTTTAAAAATTTGTATCTTCAGCATTTTTGTAGATATCTTTAAAATTCTTTCGCTTATTGGTTTTTCTTAATAAATAATAATAACGTATACATGACAACAACGTCTAGGCCCCAAACTAAGCATTAGCTTGTATTTTGGGTATCAAGCGAAGACACCACATATAACAACCAAGACCCGGTACCAGTATTTATATTCATCATATAAATACTGACCCGACCTGGGATACAAACCCGGGACCCCCAGCTTCATAGGCGGGGTCGCTACCCATTAGGCCAAGAGGTCGTCGCATATACAACATATTTCTATAAAATGCAAAAATGACATACGATGGTTTACTGCGAAAACTGACTAACCGACAATTTTTGAAAAAAAAATATTTAATCACACGGCAATACTCAGTATTTTATCTACAGGTAAAACTGGCTTAGCGCTACGACCAGTAGTTTAAAAGTTATGAGAGGGTAAAACGTAGTTAAACGACGCGAAACTACCAATACTCTACTGGTAAAATAACATAAACACCTCTATACATGACTTTTCTTTAAATGTTAACAATAAAAACTATTTAAAAAGCATAAGCGCTGTAAACTTATTTTGACAGGTCGTCACAGTTTAGTCAGTTTGCTTGGATTGTTCGTTAAAAACTAAACTATGTAGTATTTTGATACGATATATAATAATTGTATTAAACACAAGATCTTGTTAGTGTATGTAAGAAAGGAATTATATCAGAGGAGCTTCACGGTTGGTTTGAAAACTTAAAATCGGATAATCTGATTGTTGATAAATTACCAGAGTCAGCAGATTATAAACTGTATCTGTGGATGTCAAGGAAGAAGAACAATCATGATAATCGATTGAAATGTGATTAATAACTAGGTAGTTTATACACTTAGTTTTTCGTCAGTTTAGTCCAAGATTTTTGTTAGAATAACGCTTTGATTGAATGTGTCATGCATCGATTGATGCACTAATAGGGCGTACTAACAATCTGCCATCAGTCTTGAGTCACGGACTGAATTGATAGCAAATTGAGCGCAGAATCTACTTCTTAAAGTAACTAGATAGCTGTTATACAAAATAATTGTGCATTTGATACTCAATTAATAGATTAATCTGATAATGGGGAATAAAAATTAATGTTGATTATACTTAAGTAGATTGATATGTGATTTTAAGTACGTACTAAACTTAATTTTGTATTTATTCTATTTGATTTTTGTCAAAATTAAAAATCCATTTTCGTGTAAAACAGACTAAATTTTTTTTTCTTTTATTTGTTCCGCAGAAAGTTTAGTCTTTCAGCACTAAATTTTTACATAATATGTAGTAATTTAACAATAACTATCAACCATTGAAAATAATATAATCTACCCTTCATTCTTCATCAGCCCATCTTTATCCCAATGCAGGGGCTTAGGCCTCCACCAGAGTGAGGGGGGTGGGGCTTGGAGCTTAAATCCACCACGCTGCTCCACTGCAGGTTGGGGACTGTAACGACCGCCATCTATTGACAGCGCCCGAGACCGACTGCTTAACGTGTTCTCCAAGGCACGAAGTCAGTGATAGTTAATGTACTTAAGTCAGAAAAACTCATTAGTACACGCCCGGATACCAACCATGGCCCTTATAAAATTGAGACAGGTTCGTTGCGTTTTGGGCTATCACGAAATATAATCTACAACATTATTAATCTCGTTAAAATTGTATTTTAACAATTTAACAGGTAAAATTAACTAACCGCATACCCCAACCCGTAAATTTGTTCATTTTGAGAATTCTGTAACATGTGTTTTTCTAAATCTACACAAAACATATTCGTAATTCGTCGTATTATACCTTATGCCTACTGAGCCAACTAGTATCTACTGAAATTTAAGCGATATAATTAACGATAAAACTCTCCAAAACTGACAGCGCAGGCGCAGGCGACAATGACAACCGCGCTTGACAGCAAAGTAAAATTATCCAGACACATTGGTAAAAACTTAACTGATTTATATTTATAATTAAGCAGCTAAATTTTCTCCATTAATTTTTCTTCGTATTTTTCGAAGTTAATTCAACAGCGCACTTTTCACTAGTAAGTTGCGCTGCTATGTAATGAACTGACAATATTTCAAATTTTTAACCCTTACCTACTTTTTATTGGTTTATTTCAAAGTAGAAAGAAAAATACTTGGACCTGTATTTTTTCTTTTTCCGATATAGTAATATTTTTTAGTTGTGTTAGGGAATTTAAAAGTCGCTTATTCTAAAAGGCCATGACATTATTTGTATATGTCTATGTTCAGTTTTTACCTTTGCTTTATGCAAAAAAAAAAAAACAATTATATGACGCTTTAATAATTGACATTTAGCTGACGTAATAAAACTTTAGTAAGACTTTACAAAATTTTATTTTAAGAAACGTTCAGCTTGGATAGACGTCATTTCCCTTTTTTGAAAATGCGTTCTTTCATAAACTATTGAAAATTTATTATGGGTCACATATGTTATATATTTCCGATCAACTTCAAAAATGCTACAAACGGTTTTTTTTTTTTAAATTTCCTGTTAGAAAATATGAAATTTATTATTGTCTGCGTCTTAAGTAGGTCCACGTGGGTGAAGCTGCGAACAAAAACCATAAGAATAAACAAACAATAGAAGTAACCTAAGTATAGATGCTATAGTATAGGAGTTCTAGTGAACCCTAAAGCCACCTGAAATATGTAAC
Organism: Luffia ferchaultella; assembly: GCA_949709985.1. Taxonomy (NCBI): domain Eukaryota; kingdom Metazoa; phylum Arthropoda; class Insecta; order Lepidoptera; family Psychidae; genus Luffia; species Luffia ferchaultella. The sequence goes on from OX453261.1 coordinate 3,761,294, forward strand.
AGCGAACGGTACACTATATCGACGGCTTATCCAGTGAATTCTGCCGGACCCTGCGGTTTGCCTTTTGCATATTTTAAAGTCCTAACTCTAGGGTGACGTCATGGCTCGCCATTTGAGACAAAATTTACGAGTAATATTTGAAGATTGTGGCGTTTGGGGGTGTCGTGATAGCCCAGAGCACAACGAACCTGTCTCAAATTTATAAGGCCATAGGGCCATGGTTCGAATCCGGGCGTGTACCAATGAGTTTTTCTTACTTAAGTACATTAACTATCACTTGACTGACTCCGTTCCTCGGAGAGCACGTTAAGCAGTCGGTCCCGGACGCTGTCAATAGATGGCGGTCGTTACAATCCCCAACCCGCAGTGGAGTAGCGTGGTGGATTTAAGCTCCAAACCCCCTCCTCACCCTGAGAAAGGTCTAAGCCCCTGCAGTGGGGTAAATGGGCTGATCATGATGATTGAAGATTAGCTTCGCACGCGATCTTTATATTCGTAATGATAATAGTTTATAATATAATATAATAGCGCCCATAGCAGCGGGCGCAAAGCTAGTTTGAAAATAAAATATAGCCTATGTTACTCGCTGATAATGTAGCTTACTATAGGTGAAAGATTTTATAAAATCAGTTAAGTAGTTTTCGAGGCTAACTGTAACAAACAGAAAACCAAATCTTTCCTCTTTATAACATTAGCCATACCATATCATATCCCCAGTCCTACTCAAGGGTTTAAACCTCCTTTCAGGATGAGGGGATGGAGCCTAATCCACCACGCTGCTCCAATACGAGTTGGTGGACTTTAACGACTGCCATCTATTGATAGCAACCGGGATTGACGGCTTAACGTCCTTCCCGAGGCACAAAGTCTGTGATAGTTATGTACATAAGTTAGAAAAAACTCATCGGTACATGCCCTGGGCTTCGAACCACGGCCATCTGAATAAGAAGCGGGTTCTCTACCACTCGGCTATCACCACATATTAGTGTAGACGTGTAGACAAAGAATATTAATTCAGCAACATAAACAATATGAAATAATATATAAAAGAAAAAAAATTGAAATTTCTTCAGCAGCGAAGAACAACAGAGCTCTTTTTACGCTACTGGCTATGAATTCAATATAAATCGATCTTTTGAAAACTCCTTTCCGAACGGCACTCGTATTTTAGGGAAAAGGGGAAAACGCGACAGACCTCGGGCGTTTCCCTTGGGAATCCGCAAAATGACGATTCTGTGGCGAAAATATTTGCTAAACCAAAATAGAAAACCTTTGATGACGTTCTAACGTTTCACGCTCGTGAATTTATTTATCTATGTTTTTAGTGTTATACGCTAAAAAAATACGAATAAAGATCCATATGTTTTTAGAGTTCCATAAAAGGGTATCAACGGGAACCCTGCGTACGTCCTAAGGTTCTGCTGTCTGTCCGTCTGTGATAAGGCTGTATTGTCTGAACCGTAATGATTAAACACTTGAAATTTCTCACAGAGTACCTACGTTTTTGACGACCGCTTAGCTTAGTGGGTAGCGACCCTGCCTACGAAGCTGGAGGTCCCAGTTTGAATCCCAGGTCGGGTCAGTATTAATATTGTTACGTGTTAGGGTTCGAATAATTTGGAGAGAAAGACCTGCTGACTCTTTTTAAGACTTTATTCACGAACACTAGGTCCAACACAAGCACTAAGTCCAAACACTAAGCACTAAGTCCAAACACTAAGCACTCACGATGTATTAGGTCGTAGCCAAGTCGTAGGTTTCACTTGTGTATCACTAGTTTCGCTTTGAAGTCGCTTAATCGTAGCCCAAAAATGAACTGGTATCGCTCACGCTACTGCGGCTATTTATATGAGTTGTAAGGAACTCTAGAACATTCTCGAAATCACTCCACTCGCACGAACGTAATGGATCAATTTGAATAATCCTAGAACATTCTTTTTTCTAACGCCATCTAGTATTGAGTAGGGGTTTCGTGTTGTCCTTATTGTAAACCCTTCTACAAAGTGGTTTTACTAGTTGACGCTAGATGGCGGTCATTACTCTGTCCGTTCGTAGCAATATGATCAATATTGATACTGGTACCGGGTCTTAGTTGTTATATGTGTGTGGTGTCTTCGCAAAAATATTTATATATGTATATATTATAAAGAATATTTAAGTGTGTCTATCAGTTATCTAGTAACCCATAACGCAAGCATAATACTTGCTTATTTTGGGACTAGATGACGCTGTGTGGAAAGTCCCATATATTATTATTATTATTTAAAATTTTCACATAAAGAGTATTATACTACGGCCGCTATGATAACAATTAATAAAAATAAAATTAAGTTGAAAATTAAAGGGGGTCTCCATACAAGAAACTTGTTTATTTCGACCTTTTTGGTGATTGGTGGTTTTAACATCATTGCTTATTCTTGAAATTTTCATAAAGTATATATTACTACACTATAAGAACACATTAAAAAAATAAAATAAGGTTAAAAATTAAAGAGGGTCCCCATACAAGAAACGTGTTTTTTTTTTAATATTGTACGGTGCCACGGAACCCTTCCTGTGTGAGTCTGACTCGCACTTGTCCGGTTTTTTTTAAATTATTTTCAGAGTACATTTCTGTTTTGTTGCTTGATTTTAAGTATTTTAAATATGCCAAGTACGTATATATAAATAACTCAATAAGTTTGGCGAATTACTCGGGCGCGATATCGCAGCGCTTATCTTGAGATAATAAAATATCGTAATAGATATAGAGATCTAATAGAATTGATTTAACCAAAGTATACACTTATCTATATAAAGGACGATTTTTAAGTTAATTGTATGTAAATTGACATGTTTCACTATACACACTTTAATTATAATAATATCTAGATCATCATCATCATCATCAGCCCATTCTTACCACACTGTAGGGGCTTACGCCTCCCCCAGGGTGAGGAGGGAGGCTTGGAGCTTAAGTCCACCACGCTGCTCCACTGCGGGCTGGGGAATGTAACGACTGCCATCTATTGACAGCGTCCGGGACCGACTGCTTAACGTGCCCTCCGAAGCACGGTGTCAGTGATATTGTGTATTTAAGTCAGAAAAACTCATTGGTAGGTACACGCCCGGATTCGAACCATGGCCCTATGGGGCCTTATAAATTTGAGACAGGTTCGTTGCGCTTTGGGCTATAACGACACAATAATATCTAGATGGACCCTAGGCCCTAGCAATCCAATATCAAAAAAATTACAGGCCAACTTTTACATACATGTGACTCGACAGACCACATACTCTTGTTATGCGATTCGAACCATTTACAATCTCTATGTACGTTAATTATAACCGAACAGTTAGGTGATATTTTATCTACAGTTTTTGACGTCTAAATTTTATCCAGACGCTATATAATCAAAGTATACTTGCTATATAGGAAAGTTAAATTGTTAAATAAAATAAATTTAATAAAGGGTAACACAAAAAAATTTAACATTATTTATTATAGAACACAAATCTACTGATTCTACTGGTGGAATGTTGGATCATGTCAGGGGGTTATAGGTTTTTAAGTAAAAGTAGATGAAGTGGCGTATCTCCATCTGATTGACTTGACAAATTATGGCGTATGTGCGTTGGGCCAATAGGGTAGATGACAACATTTTAAAATCATTTTTTCTAACGTAACAAGTTTTCTGATCATAACAGTGAAATAATAAAAATTTTAAAAAAAAGATCATTAATAACAAAGTTATGAATGTTTAAAATAACCTGTTAGACAGAGAGGGCAATACCGCACGGCGTATTTAACTGTGACGTCAGGTCATTCAAAATACTGTTAAATTCTGTTTTGTAAGAAAGAGACAGAGATAAAATTTTAATAGCAGAGATTTAAGTTTCATAATAATAATGACGTATGCATACATCACAACAACGTCTAGGCCCCAAACTTAGTATTAGCTTGTGTTTTGGGTACCAAGCGAAGACCCCACATTCATATAACGACCAAAACCCGGTACCACTATCAATATTCATCATATAAATGTATATACAATATTCATCATCACATAATGACTGACCGGTTGGCCGAGTGGTTAGAGACCCTAACTGCGGAGCCGAGGGTCGCGGGTTCGATCCCCGCCCGGGACAAATATTTGTGTGCATGAACATGTCCATTTGTTCCGTGTCTGGGTGAAAAAGTATCAATATATGTATACATAATAAAAAAATAGAATATTTAAGTATATATATCAGTTGTCTAGTACCCCATAATACAAGCATAATACTTGCTTACTTTGGGACTAGATGGCACTGTGTGGGATGTCCCGAGATATTATTATTATTATAAATACTGACCCGAGCTGGGATTCGAACCCGGTACCTCCAGCTTCGTAGGCAGGGTCGCTATCCACTAGGCTAAGCGGTCGTCGTATTCATCGCGTCGCGTCATATTCTTCAACCGAATATAATTATGTTTATAAATTTCGTTATCGTTTAAAGTCTGTTTTTTTTCTTCATAAATATAATATTTTCGACATTAGTCACCTACTTCTATATATCCTACTTCTATGGAAATAACAAACACGCGTGTTTGAAGCGACGAAGTTATTTGGACAGTGATCCAAAATCATAACCGCGCGCCGTGCGCTTGCGCCTTGTTTGTACGCGTCTCAATTATCAACTCTATCTTAAAATTGTCGATAGCTATACCTCAAACAAGCTAGATAAGGTGAACGACTCAAAGATATCTCAGTTCCTTCATAGATATCGCGCACAAATAGCGTATTACGAAAAACCGTGCAAAAATGGTGTGAAATTGTGATTTAGACGTGTGAAAAAAAAAAATGGAGATGTCGAATATTAAAGGTAACGAAACTTAAAATGAAACTTATGACAAAAAAGGAATATATACTTATATAATATACCAATATATGCCTCTGTATTTTTTTTTAATTGTCAACGAGAATTTCTTACGTAAATTCTTAATATTTACATAAACCAGTCCATTATGCCCCACTGTAGGAGCTTAGGCCTCCCCGCGGGATGAGGGTGCTTGGAGCTTAATCTACCATGCTGCTCTACCGCGTATTGTTGGATATTTGCTTATCGAAAACCGAACTGAAGTGACATTACCGGACTAGTTTTTTTCCAAATTCTGTGAATCGGAATTTTAATCTCTTTTAAGCGAAATCTTACAAATACATGAAGAGGTCGAACTGACAGAACAATTTTTTAACAAAGAAATTTAAAAAAAAAAACACACGAAATGGCTACATATAGAAAAAATACACATTAATCCTCCAATAATACTCTCGCAAATGGTGCAAATCAACTCTAATTATAAAATATCGGCCAAGTGCGAGTCGGATTCGCGTCCAAAGGGTTCCCTACTAAAACGTATATAAAACGTCAAAAACGTATTTATCCCTTAATTATTGCTCTACGATCTTACTCCTTGCCTTTCATAATTAAAAGTCAACGCGTCATATTCTACAGGTTGATTTACTTGCGAGTGTCAAAATATACGGCTTAAATGGTCGTATTTTTTTATTGCTTTGACCTAGCCAGTCAGTTTATAAATGTAGGTGCTGTTTGTTATACGCCACACGACTCAATTTTTTCTTACCCATTAGTGACTGATCCACAGAGATTCGAGTAGGTTAGAAGTGTCATGTGACAGTATTTGTTCTGAGACACGTGTCCCAAAAATAATTAGTCGCACAACGAATATAGTAAAAATGTTACGCATATACAAGGTGGGATTTTATTAACCGGCCAAAATTTTTCTAGGTGTTAGGTATCACCAATAGACATCATTGCGTAAATAAAAAATATGGGTTACATTTTCAAAATAAATTATATTATCTACAGTTTATTTTATAACGTTTGGTTGCCTTCTTAACGCTATAGTAAACGTACGCGCCCGAGGCCTTTGAAACGGAATGATGCGGCGGGCAAGAATGGTAACTAGAGTTTTTGGTTTTTTCGGGAAAGGTTTATGTAGTCATATCTCAATATTTTTCTATAGAACGATACTAAAAGGAAACAAGACGGCTATAGGTTTTCTACCAAAGATCATTATATTAAAATTTGGCTGGTCATAAAAATCTCACCCTGTATAGTTTTGCGTAAGATTTGTCTCATTTTAGAAAGCATTTTCGTTCATCCCTTTCCCTTGCATGTTTGGTATGATTTGATGTCGCATTTTAAAGTTTAATGCTTATTTAACCATAACCGACCCTAACTGCGAAGCCAAGGGTCGCAGGTTCGATTCCCGCCCGGTACAAATATTTGTGTATGTGTGCATGAACATGTTTTTTTCGTTCAGGGTTTGTGTGTTTTTATATATGTATATATTATAAAACAAAAAGAATATTTAAGTATTTATATCAGTTGTCTAGTATCTCATAACACAAGCATAATACTTGCTTACTTTGGGACTAGATGGCGCTGTGTGGGATGTCCCATGTATTATTATTATTTGAAGGCGACAGGGGACAGCGTATCAGCCAAAGTATCGGCCTACATACCAATTCTAACCAACTTTAATGCTCATACTGACTTATTCTGGATATCATATTTCTATGAAAAATCTGTTGGTGATATATATAACCGAAATAGTTTGGACTATGTGGCACTCTGATAGAATGACGAATATCCAACATATTGTCTATTCTGGGACTGTACCCGCAACCCCGAACATATGAAAGTCGGTATGTACTTACATATATATACTTGTGGTTTTATAACCCTTTTTCTGTAAAATCGAAATTATGACTATAATTCTAATGAAAATTAGCTTATTACGTAACCAGTTAATATAGTTTCCCTAAAAAGAAAATCAAATTATAATTGTTTTTGCGGTTATTGCGTAAACCAAAGGAATAGACGATTATTAATACATTTAATGTGAGTTTACATATATTGGTACAGATCGACTAACAAGTATTACAAAAAATATTAAAAATTAATATTTACCTTAAAAAAATTAAAAAATCGTCATAAATTTCGACTGATCAAATCGACTGTAAACGGTCAGTATTACCTCTGTACCGTGAAAGGATGCCGGCGTGACGGTGATTAACACAATAATCTAGGTCAAACTGAATCTATGACCGAATTAACTTACTTTGTTGTGATATTTATCGTCGTGCTGGCATCCACTCGCCACCGTAAAAATAAGGTAGATTTAAAAAAAATGATTTTTATTTTTTTAATATTTTTATTTATTTATTTTCTTTAAGCTTTAATAGCAATATTTATTTTACATTTCAATTTACAATATAAAAATAACATCTAGGTGGCCCCGTGCGGCATCGATCCCATTACGCTTGCACTGTTTCCTCGCTGCACAGCGATGCTCAGTTGCTGTGCGGAATAGGCGCCCGCTCTGGGATCGCCCGCAGTGTTGATCAGACGGATGGACAAATCCTTTACGAATTTTTTCGTATCAGACGACCACGGACCGAGTGTCTCTACTGCAACCGCCGCAAACTCGTAGTGAGGAATCAACCCCGAGTATTTGCGACGTTTACATAATTGGGCCTGGTCGACCGTCGCGCCAGCACCCTGGGCCATGGCCCGGACATAAGATTGAGGCAGAGTATCCACACATGTGGCATCCCAAATCAAAGCACGGCCCAGGCACCAAGGCACCGACGTTGCTCCGTCGGGTCTCTTCCCATCATCCCTGAACAAACCTTTCGGTTCTAAAGATATTTTTAATTTGTAATTTTTTTTAAATAGTTACTTGTTAGTCGATGCCTCATCATCGGTATCAAATATAATCAACATCAAAGATATACCGCGTATCGTGTGTAGAGAACTAAGAATTATATAACCAGATTACTAGTTGACTCATAAACTAGAATTCATGAAAAACTAATTGCCCTTCGTGAAATCTATTGACTCACACTAATTTACGTGAACACAATCTTATGCAATACATGTTTATCAACCCTTTAACAGAATAGAAATTTTAATATATTTCCTGGGAAGAACGAAATAGGTAATTTTTTATACAGTGACCATTCATTCATATATCTTTATTGAAAGTAGGTGAATACAAATTTACACTCTCTCACGTCAATAATCAACAAATTTACAACATTTTAATAGCTAATTCAAAAATTAAGTTTTAAAAAATCAACACTTAAATGCATTGCGAAACAATATTTAAACACATACTATAATAGGTAGGTATAGTTTATACCTTCATTAATTTCAAAGGATCAGTATTTTATAAATTTTTTTGTCAAATGAAAGATGCCAGAGTTCTTTGTTGTCTTTTGGCTCAACGTGAATTCACTAAAATATAATTCAAGACTTCTGCAGGATTAGAAACACTGCCTGTCATTAGCTTTGATCGACATACAATTACAAAAACAATATCTCAGTGACTGCACCAAACTTCGGTTAAGATATTGAGACAGACTCTATTGCCTAATTTTGGTCTGACCACAACGAACCATGATTTAATACAAAAAAAAAAATCGAAAAAAAAAATCTTTCATAGAAACATTTTAGGTTTTAATATCATCGTTGAATATTTATGTGAAAGGCAATTTATTTTATCCTCTTTTTTAAAAACTAACATACGATTCTTTATACATACCGTGTACTACCGAACTTTGAATGTAGCAAACTAGAAGTCTAAAACTCAACAACTCAAAGCCGACTTTTGTGAACTTTATTTAATTTAATTTTTTTTTTAATCGATATCTGCCTTTCATTCAATAGTATATAACTAGTTGTGATGGGTAAAATAATAAGATCTAAACCATAAAAGTATGAATCGACTAGAAGCCCTCTTCTGCGTTTACCGTCTAACCACTCATACTCTAGCTAGCTCGTGTAAGATGACCAGTTTTAGTCCGAGCTTCAGTGCGCAAGATCACCGCGCGCCGCTCTTCACCCCCAAAAAATCCCGGCAACCTCGCGAAATTGCGTAACGTCACTTCGATACTGTGAATTGACATTTAGACCACGCTATAACAGGGAGTATAGTTCCAATCAAACTTTATGGCGGATCGGAATACAACGCTTTAGGCATGCTTGCGCAGGTTCAGTCATATGCCCCTCGCTCCACTGCGTCCCGCTACACCTAAACCTGGTTACTGCGACGCGACTTGTGCCTACGTTAACATCCGCTATAAAGGTTGATTGGAACTATAGCATTCGCCAAGGCTATGTAGTGACACTACATAACTACGTCACTAGTGAGCCGTCAGTTGGAAGCACGTCGGAAGCCATTAAATTGTCAATTTTGAACGAGCCAATGAAAACTAGCCGACCTCTCCCCGCAACCCGCCACTTTTTTGCGATTTCGTTTTCGTACTGACGTTTATTAAAGCGTGGTCTATAGGTTGACTTGTCTGTGCTCTATTAAAACCAAACGCTACTGTCAAATTAATTTACCCTATGATCTAAACACAACATAAACATATAGGCAGATATAGATAACCAGTCGCGTAGGCTATACACGCGTCCCGCCCGTCCCCTTTCCTCTCTATTGAACTAATTCAAAGTTCAGTAATGTGTACCTACTATATTCACCCAAACCCATAGACTGACTCTAAACCGAATACTGAATCAAGAATTCAATAAAATTAAAAGCTTTTGTTGCTTGCCGACAATATCACTTTTATTTATTTCACAAAATATATATTTAGCCCATCGAATAAGCAATTTGCCTAACCCATCTGCTGTCAAATTTATTTACAGTTGTCTAGTACCCCATAATACAAGCGTAATACTTTCTTACTTTGGGACTAGGTGGCGCTGTGTGGGATGTGCCAGATATTATTATTATTATTACTTTATGAGCTTACCTTATTAAAAAAAAAAAAAACAAAATACTTAACTAGAATATTATAATAAACTACCTAAATTGTCTCGGCTTTCTTCTTTCAATCTGGTGACCTTGGACCCTCAACTGAATCTTAAATTGTCTTCTTTGAGGCTCGTTTCGAACACATACCACGAGCAATTTGGTGTAGATACTTTTTAATATGTTTGAATTTGCGTAGCGGAATATGAATTATTTTCTTAAAACCTACGGTTTTAGACAAAGATATTTAAAATATACATAAAATACTACATATATCTAATTGGCAAGGAATAATTCACATATAGCGCTAAATGTATAAGTAAACAATCACAATATCCAAAGATGAAAATGACTCAATACTCATCACATGAATAAACCTTGGCCTTGCATAAATGAAGCGAAACTGTAAACATATGTATACGAAATTCGGAATAGGACCTTGACTTGACACACGTGGGGTCGATTCGAGTGATATTATGCATGTCCTAACTTAGAGTTTCGAATAGGATCCTTGCTCGGAGTCCAATTCATATTCTATTTAGTGTAATTAGTACATTAATTCTAACTAGTGGTCGCCCAACGATCGAAGTTCGAGCGAACCCAATTTTTGAAACCACCAATAATGAATAAGCGAGAGTAAGTCAACTCAGTATTTTTAACACATATTTATATATTATGCTATATAGATATATTTGCCTTCGGTATTCCTTTTCGGTATTCCGTCGTCTGTTCTCGTCGCCACTACCACAATGTCTGAAGACCAAGGTCTTTAACCAATGCGCCTGCCCACTATGACATACGGTGCCGAAACATGGACTCTCACGGCAGGACTGGTCCACAAATTTAAAGTCGCTCAGCGCGCTATGGAGCGGGCTATGCTCGGCATTTCCTTGATGGACAAATTCAGGAATACTGAAATCCGTCGAAGAACTAAAGTTGTCGACATAGCCGAAGTGATTAGCAAGCTGAAGTGGCAATGGGCCGGTCACATTTGCCGTAGAACCGACAACCGATACGGTAGACGGGTTCTCGAGTGGAGGCCACGTATTGATGATGACGATGATGATGATGATGATGATTCCTTTTCCATATAAACCTTTATCGTGTCGTGTCGTGATAGCCCAGAGCGCAACGAACCTGTTTCAAATTCATAAGGCCCCATAGGGCCATGGTTCGAATCCGGGCGTGTACCAATGAGTTTTTCTGACTTAAGTACACAATATCACTGACACCGTGCTTCGGAGGGCACGTTAAGCAGTCGGTCCCGGACGCTGTCAATAGATGGCGGTCGTTACAGTTCCCAACCCGCAGTGGAGCAGCGTGGTGGACTTAAGCTCCAAGCCCCCCCCCCCCCTCCTCACCCTTGGGGAGGCGTAAGCCCCTGCAGTGGGGTAAAAATGGGCTGATGATGATGATGATGATAAACATTTATCGCATACCTATTTACCTATGCCAAATGTCACATTCCTCCGTACCCGCAATATGCTTTAAAAGGGTTACATGGTTTTCTCATCACGTATTAGTAAATAGATTATCAAATCAGGTGGTTTGATCCCATGTCAAAGTGATAAATTTTTCAAAATTGTGAATATGCAGTTTTTCTTTACTCATAAATCGAGCTCATGATTCCTTTGAAAACTTTTCGCTATTTCTAAGTTTAGGATTTAGGAATATTTTATAGTTTATATTTATTTTTCATAATTTCTCATAGGTAGCTTAGGAATGTAGAATAGAACTCTTGTCTATGATCGATCCAAACTGCACTATGTTTAACATAGAACGATCGCATAGATTTTAGAATAAGATCCTTAAGTCACTAAGCTTATTCAAAGTTCTGGTATGTCTGATTTAGAACCCTTGTTCGCAATCAATATTGTGAAGCTGTATCACTATGTTCAACGTGGAGTAAGAGGTTTACGATTCTTGCTTGAGATTAAATCTTAGGTCTGACTTGGAACGTAGAATAGGAACCTTGAGTTTATTTCAAGTTCTGGTATTTCTGATTTAGAATAGGACCCTTGTTCGAAGTCAATACGATGAAGCTGTACTACGTGCAACGTGGGGCTCATGATCTTTCCTTGGGGCTAAATCTTAGGTCTGGCTTGAAATTTAGAATAGGATCTTTGACGTTGTTCCAAGTTCTAGTATATCTCATTTAGAATTTAGAACAGAACACTTGTTCGAAGTCAATACTACGAAGCTGTATATTCAACGTGGAGTTTAAAAAATGATCCTTGCTTGGGTTCAATCTTAGGTCTGACTTGGAATTTAGAATAGGATCTTTCCTATACAATAATTTAAGACACATTTGGTTATAAGCGTGTAATAACATATATTTTTAATAAAATATTTCAGACGTAGAAACTGGTGTACCTGAAGAGGAGAGTGTTCGAATACCCCTTTTGAACACCCATGATCTTCACGATGTCATCATGCCCACTCCATCGCCGTTACTCAGCTCTTTTAAACCTGAAAGGTAATATTTCGACTGTATTTGAACCACACGTTCGAATTTTCTTGTATTATTAGGTGTAAGGTTTTATAACAAGGCTATTTAAGACTGGCGCTGACGTGGTCCCGTTAACGTTGCTTTACCGGTCCATCAGTTTATTTCAGCCACAATACCCTCGTAAGTGTATATATGCTGGAAGCAAAGCTTGAGGTCACTCGAGTGGCCAATCGAATGGACAATCTAATATGGTATGGTAATTTAGTAATTTTTTAAATTTCATGTATGCATTTTCAAGGAACAATCGATTGTTAAAAATCGATAGCTGATGATGTCACTACTACTAAGCATAGCTGCGATATTCTACATATTACACTTGTATGACCGTTGACCGCTACACGTATTAGTGACGTCACTCACACGTTTCACGTTTTATTTTTACATCTGTTAATAGGTATACAAAAAATTTAATTCTTTTTTGGTTGAATGGTTAATTGAATTTTATTAATGTCAATATTTAATAAGCAAATAGTTAGTCAAGTTGAATAAAAGTTTTGGAAAGCTGTGAAATTTATTTTACGATACGATAAAACTTTATTCGTACCGCAACAAATGTGCATAATTTTTTTTATTGTATTCAGTTTTTTAATTATATAATAATGAATGAATATTTACCGACATAGGTCTTATTTTGTAAAATAAAAATAAAAATTTAAGTGGACGTTCAGCAACAGGAAAATGACGGAAATGACGTCGTGTAAATTTGATTTGAAATTCGAAATAAGGGAACGACAAATACATTAATTTATGATTTCGCCGACCAACCAAATCATTATTTGTATCATGACTATGAAATTCATGGTCATGTTTTTCACTAACCAGATATATAAAAATCCGCATCAAAATCGGTTCATCCGTTTGGGAGCTACGATGCCACCACAGACAAGTCAACCTTATAGACCACGCTTTGACAAGGAGTAGCATTCGCCAAGGCTATGTAGTGACACTACATAACTACGTCACTAGTGAGCCGTCAGTTGGAAGCACGTTGGAAGCCATTAAATTGTCAATTTTGAACGAGCCAATGAAAACTAGCCGACCTCTCCCCGCACCCCGCCACTTTTTGGCGATTTCGCTTTCGTACTGACGTTTATTAAAGCGTGGTCTAAAGGTTGACTGGTCTGTGGATGCCACGGACAGATACACAGATACACACACACGTAAAACTTATAACACCCCTCTTTTTTCGTCGGGGGTTAAAAATCTAATCATTTAATAACTTCTCAATTTGAAGCTTTAATCATATGTTAAAATTTTCCACAATACAATTACAAACAAAATACAATTTAAAATCTCAATTTGTTAGTACTACCCACGTTTATAGCACTATAGACTTCGTCTTCTTAAATAGAGACAAAAAGACGTGCCTAATTTAGACCGTCTAACTGTACTGTTTAAGACACACAGACGAGTGGACGAAGAATCCATTATTTTACGTTCATTTACATACGCCCTTAACACTGACATACACTTCTATATTTCAGACCTCGCTTTAGTCTCTCGCCACGACCACCAAATTCCAGAACACCAAAACCATCAATTCTAAGACTGGTTATGCCATCAGAAACCAGGGTATCGACAGGATCGAGTCCTGGATCCACGCCATCACCACCCACGACTACAGTTTCTGGTCTCGGTCCAAGAAGATGGCGTCGAGATGACAGGATGCAAAGGAGATTGAACACGGAGCTTCTAGAGGCTATCGAAGACAAAGATGACGAAGAAGTAGAAAGGTTGGTCACAAACCATCAGTAAATGTGCCAGCAAATTGGGCGCCCGTTTAGGCTTGTACGCGTAAATTTATTCCCTCAATACTTAGACTTAACTGGAACTTAATGTTTGCCCTGATTCGAACAAAAGACGAATGTGAGTTCGTAAAGATAGGTATTAGCATCGCCGATCATACTCGCTCGCTACGCAACGCTATGTTCGGATCGATCACAAACTTGGAGTTTGCATGTCCTTCTTGGATTCCACAATATACCATAATCATCCCAACGCATTAAATCCATTCAACGTTATTTTACCAGAGACTTATCATCAGGCCAATTATACAGATGTTCCTAACATTAGAGGCTAACTACTTCTTCTTTTAAATATGACGTTTCCTGCATAAAGCAATTTCGCCAGTATCAAGTTTGTTTTTATCATTAAAAATTAATAAAAAGGCAACCTTTGTACGGTTACATGGATTTTAAAAATTCCCTTAAGAACTACGGCGCTCCGCGTAGATACGCCATTTTTCGTATGAAATTCAGTCAGGGTCGGGATAAGTTAAAAGATTTAAAAATTGCAAAATAACTTATTTAAACTACTAATATATATTATTAAATTTCTAATCTCTATAACTCTGTTCCGACTCAATTTAGAGGTGACATTTAATTACAAGTGTTGTCAATTATCGATTAATGGACGTGAAGAAAGCAAATAAAGACGCCAACCTCCATACAAAATCCGGTATTGTTATTTGGTTTAAAAGCTCACAAAGCTCATAACAAAAATACTGTTCATACTATAGTAGGTACGTATCTATTGTACTTAAAGTTCTCGCGTGGTATGACGAGTTAGATTACCGTAAGAATAAACTTAATAAAAAAATGATAATGGAAATAGGTTCAAAAGTAATAATGTGCACACACCTAGTAGACCACGCATATAGTGTTTGCATTGCAGTCTTCAGGTCATCTGTTTTCACATGTGATTCCAGGTTACTCAACGAAGGAGCAAACCCGAATGCAACATGCCGTCTTGACTTGGTGTCAGCTTGCCACATGGCTGCTTTGGCCGGTGGTGAATGTATGTCTTTGCTTTTAAAACGTGGTGCTGACCGGCATAGGCTGGATAAATTTGGAAGAACCCCTTTACACTTAGCCGCCTGGGCGGGACATGCAAGGCAACTGGCTGAGTTATTGGACTTTCCTCAAGGTAATATTGAATCACTTGTTGCTTATTAGTCTAAGATCCGAATTAACAACGACCTCCACCCATCTGTTTCAACGATGAAATTTTTTTCTTATCAAATTTAGTACGTAGAAAATACATCGCGAATGGGTTGGCTAAAAAATTCCAGGCAAGGCTATGATTAATTAAATAATAATAATAATAAAAATATAGCAATATATATTTATCTTAAAATTTTGGAAAGCAATTACTATGCTTGTATTATTGGGTAGTAGACAACTGGTATACAAAGGTAATCCAATATTCTTTTTTTTACTTTTACTTTTTACACCTCGACACGGGACAACTAGACATGTTCATGCACACAAATATTTGTCCGGACGTAAATCGAACCCGCGACCCTCGGCTCCGCAGTTAGGGTCTCTAACGACTCGGCCAACCGATCAGTAAATACTTCAACAATTGCTAATGAAATTTTATTCTAATATTTTTATAAATAATTTTTAAATTGTACATTTTTGATGTCGTCCCGTGAAAGCACGGATTACGTCAAGAACGAAATATCACTGCAAGAATTTAATCAAAAGAAGATAAACAGCAGGAGCCATTCTTAGCGCCTCATCAAAACAATGATATTAAATTCAACATCAGGGATCACCGCAGCTTCTGTCTTCCGAGACACGAGGCGCAGTGCTACCAAATCGTCTGTTACGTCCTGTAACAAAATGGAAATTATTTCAAAGGTCCTTTATGGGTACTAAACATTTTCAGTTTTAATATTAAAGCCAAAACTCAAAGATTTGACGAATTTTCCAGATATTTAATATTTCATTATTATTTTTTTATTTGTAATATACATGGAACATCCCCACAGCGCCATCTAGTCCTAAATTAAGCAAGTATTATGCTTGTATTATGGCTTACTAGACAACTGATATGCATACTTAAATATTCTTCATAATATATACTTAAATAAATATTTTACACACAGACACGCAACACTAAAAATGTTCATGCACACAAATATTTGTCCCGAGCGGGAATCGAACCCGCGACATTTGATTCCGCAGTTAGGGTCACCTCTAACCACTAAGCCAATCGGCCAGTCAAATTTAGACGAAATAATCTTATAGACACATCATAGAATTTTCCAATCATTGCATTTCTAAACAATTCTCATTTTCCAGTCCTTTTCCGCTTTTACTTCCATGATAATTCTCACACTCTATTTTCCAACCCGATATGAAAGTCGGCGGCCCGCTACACATAACGTTTTGTTGGTACCAAAATGGCCAAAGTGACAAACTGATTTTTGAAAATTTGCCTGTAGCTAGTCAATACTAATATGAATAAACGGATGTGTAATTTTCACACATCCATCCAATTATGGATGACTTGGTATGGATACATGGAATAGGCGTAATCGGCTACTTAAAACGAATTGTTTTTCGTCAGAAATGCGTACCACTCGTGTTTCAAAACTACAAACGAGCGTTTATGTAATTCATTTGCCTAGTGGCTAATTGCAGTAACAACAAAGGACAAGACAGTTCCCTAAATGTCTCAAACACAATTAACCTCACCCACTCCACCATCCGCAACTCCTGCAAAATCTGATTACTGTGTCATGTTCTTACCACTTCCTTCAATGCATTGGAGGCGTGATGTGACAGTGTCCTCATGTGGGTGGAATAAGTCGCCGCTGTCAAACTGTCCAGGGTTGTGGTTTCTGGAAAACCTAAATATTACATAACAGACATTAGTTCCTCAATACTAGATCAAAATCTTTTTCGGTATTTGATTTCTAGTAAAACTGTCACCTACTGAATTTTTTGTTATTTTATAACAAATGTAATGATTTTTTGAAAACCGTCAAAATATCCAACGTATCACATAATTAAGTATAAGATTGGACCGTTAAGATTTTATTAATTTCAATTAGAATAGCGGCCCGACTTCCTTTCTTAGTCAAACATAATTTTCTTCAGATAGGCGTGGTAGATAATAATAAAACGTGGAATACAATATAATCCCACAAGGGCTATCTAGTCCTACAGTAAGCAAGTGTTATGCTTGTGTTATGGGTTACTAGACAACTGATATACATAAATATTTTTTTTTAAATATTATATACATATATGTAATAAACATTTTACACCCGCGGAAGCGTGATGGATTTAAGCTCCAAGCCCCCTCATCTTGAGGGGAGACCTAAGCCCTTGCATTGGGGTATGAAGAAAAAGGACTGAGGGAAAACAATTTCAAAGTGTTCATCTTCTGGGTGGATCCTCACTCCTCTCCGCTTCTCGTATTGACATAAACAAACCTAACTTAACCTATCAATTTAAAAATTATGGAACATCAACCTATCGTGGCTTACTTTTGAATAGACCAAAAAATTTTTTTGATTGCTCGTCACATTCTTTTATTACCAAACCTCAACCATAGACAAGTAGACCAGTAGACGTTGAAAGAGTGGCTGCTTTAAAAAGGTGACCTCAAAAATACATCGACAAAAAGCGAATGATATGATGTGGAAGTGAAAATCGATTGCCCATAGTTAAGTAGTGTTGAATCTGAACTCGTTAGGCTAGAAGGCTGTATAAATATAGGTACCTTCACGATTCACGATAATTGTACCAACAACATTACTGTTCTCGTTTATTCTCATCATAGTATTAGTAGCTGATGGTCCCTGAAAGAAATAAGTTCATACACAGACACCAAAACAAAATGTCTATACCACGAAATTTTTTTTAAAGATATACCATAAAATTTAAAGCAATCTCCATTTGGAAGCCGATTTGAAACTTTTATCTTCTATTAATTTCTTTCAAGACCTTTTAACCCGAATCAACTGTCTTCTTGACATAAAATCTGTTACATAAAATAGGTATATTTATTTTGTTTTAATTAAGTAGAATTAATCGTTACCGGCCAGTGTGTTAAATTAAACTACCCGGTAGGTGAGCTGCATCGTGTGCCACAGTGTGACCTTTTTTAGTAGATATTTACTATTTAGTAGTTTTAAGACTTCAAATACATATTTACATAGCATAATAGTTTTCAAAAATCAAATAGAAATTTCGTATTTTAACAAATATAATTTTGTAAAATGTATATCGCAACATAATTTTTAATATATTTTTTTATTATTTTATTATTATTTATTTATTATATCTTTATTTTATTTATTATTTCGCTTCCCGAAAGCAAAATCGCTTCCGGGAAGCGAAGCGTTGAACGCCCCTCGGCCAGGTGGACTGATGACTTAAAGCACCGTACCGGGGGTAATTGGATGCGGAAGGCGGAGGACCGTATGTGGTGGCGAGCCTTGGGAGAGGCCTATATCCTGCAGTGGAGAGACACGGGCTGATGATGATTATGATGAGGATGATTAGTATTTATTTAAATATTATTATATATTATTTATTATTATTATTATTTTATTTCTATCTTCGTCATTTGCTAATTTCCAACAATAATGTACCTATATTCGAATTTTTCTGCGATTATACAAATGCAACTCTATTCGCTCTACCGTCATCATCCACAAAATAATTATTTAAAATACGCAATTTCAAGCAAATACGCATTTTACTTTTTATTTTCATATAGAAAATATTTGAATTCTAATATTCTACAAAGGCAACATTGCCAGCTTCGTCATGAAAGCTTAGATCCAAAACGTCCAATCATAACAGCAACGTAACCGAGTTGTTCCCACACTTTATTTCTGTATATAATACTCCAAGCGTTGTTTTATTTCAGATATTTGTATCAGAGTACAAGATGAGAACATGTCTTCTGATGCGGAAGAAGATGTGAGGAAGATGTGTGCAACGACAGCGCATTTGGCGAACACACCGTGCCGAACGAAAGAAGTTAAAACAGTATTACCTAAAGACTGGAAGGACAATATCGACCACAATTGCGTTGATATAAAGGGAAGTGTATGTTATACTAAATGTTATTCATAAGCATTCACAAATAATAGGCCAGCTGTTTTTTTTTTTACACAATGTTGGGTAGCCTATCGTTTTCTAAAATAATTATAGTTCTTCTCAAACTTCATGGCGGATCGGAATACAACGCTTCAAGCGTTCTTGCGCAGGTACAGTCATGTACACCTCGCTCCACTGCGTCCCGCTACACCTGAAACTGGTTACTGCGACGCGACTTGTGCCTATGTTCGGATCCGCCATAAAGCTTGATTGGAACTATAACTTCCATAATACACCGAGAGCTGAATATGACCACACCACAATGTAGTTTGTTTGGTTTGTTCCTTTAAGGACAGATTCTGTCTAGGACAGATCCCCTTTAAGACAGATTTTGTACAGGCAAGAGAAAAAGTTTCGATTTGTCCCGTTAAGAATACGTGTTTACGAATAGGAAGTTTGCTTTACAGTAGAACAATATGAACAAAAATCCAAATCGTTCTATTGCTCAGTATGACACACTGGGTTCAAATTGATTTAGTCCAACAGGAAGAAAGGGGTAATTTTGCTGTTTCGACTAGGTACTTAATTATCTATCAATGAAATATTCAGCAACTACCAACCAACGCGCTATGAATACGCATAGGTAACAAAATTCTGCATAGCATGAGCATAGTACCATGTCAGCAGAAATTGAAAGGAGTTTTCCATAATTTAATAATAATAATAACTTATAAATACATCTCTTAGTTGTAAACACGTATTTAGAGGACATTGGTAAAAAAACGTTTCTGCCCTTAACGGAACAAGTCGAAACTTTTTCTCTTGCCTGTACAAAATCTGTCTTAAAGGGATTCTGTCCTAGATAGAATCTGTCCTTAAAGGAACAAACCGTTTGTTTCACCCTCTATAAGTTAAACTTTGACATCACTACAACCCGACTTACATACAATCTCATTTCATATAAGATTAAGAAATCGAATCAAAATGTCGTAAAAGTTTGTGAGAAACATATTTCTAAATGTTTATCTAAAAATTATCAATTTGTAATAAGAAAACTAAACCTCTGTCAAAACCGCAAATACTTTTTTTATACTTGAAATATATATCTGTTTGACGTGGTAACCGGTAGAATGTATAATAATGATTTAGTGAGTTATAGACATTCGTTATAGACGTCTAGGCCTCAATGGCGAAGGACCACTTATAAAAATGGAAGCTGGTCGCTATAATCTAGACAATAGACCACCTGTTATTGTTATTACATTTGTCTATTCTAATGTTTATATACGTATACTAACCAACCCTGAACATTAGAATAAACCATCGCAATACATGTTGATCACCTAGAATAACGTGGCCAGCTTCCTTTTCAGGGTCGCGTACCCAATAAGTACCAATGGAAACCCTATTACCAAGACTCCGCTGTCCGTCCGTGCGTCCGTCTGTCACAGGGGTGTCCTCTGAACCGTAATAGATAGACACTTAAAATTTTACAGAATGTGTATTACAATATCGTGATAGCCCAGAGCGCAACGAGCCTGTCTCAAATTTATAAGGCCCCATCGGGCCATGACTCGAATCCGGGCGTGTACCAATGAGTTTTTCTGACTTAAGTACACATTATCACTGACACCGTGCTTCGGAGGGCACGTTAAGCAGTCGGTCCCGGACGCTGTCAATAGATGGCGGTCGTTACAGTTCCCAACCCGCAGTGGAGCAGCGTGGTGGACTTAAGCTCCAAGCCCCCCTCCTCACCCTGGGGGAGGCCTAAGCCCCTGCAGTGGGGTAAAAATGGGCTGATGATGATGATGATGATGTATTACAATGACCGCTATAACTTTCAATAAACATAAAATATAGTTATACATTAATAGGGGGCCTCGTACAAGAAATTTGTTTTGTTTCAACTTTATTGGTGATTGGTGGTTGTGAGATCATTGCTTACACTTGAAGTTAAGTATGTTGTACTACTATAGCCGCTATAAGAACAAATAATAAAAATAAAATAAAGTAAAAAATGACAAAGGGAAGAATCCCCATCCAAGAAACGTATTTTTTTTTATATTGTACGGTGGTACGGAACCCTATGTGTGCGAGTCCGACTCGCACTTCGCCGGTTTTTATAATTCACCTTTTGTCACTGCAAGCCTACATCTACCCTGGCGGACTTCGTTTTATAGACATAATCCCACTTACTTAATTTGTGACCTATACATTAAGTTGGCTTTGATGGTATTAAGTAATATAAAATAAAAACCAACAGCTACCACTACTTCAACCTGGTTGGACACCACTTCATGTTGCGAGCGCACGCGCTAGACGACACTGCACTAGGTTACTACTAGCAGCTGGTGCTAATCCCAATATGCGGGATGTGAGAGGACGAACTCCGCTAGACGTAGCTGGATCGGCACACTATCATAATATGGACATAGACTTGGAACAGTAAGGAATATAATAATCAAAAAATGCAAACACTCACTTTGAAATTATTTCCTATCTTAAATTTCTCATTTAATTTTATATTATTTATTATATAAAGTATTTGATATCAGAATTGACAGTTCCTACTAGACCTACAGCTAGGTTCAGATCTAGAAGAATCTGGGTGCACGGTATCGCTTCATGCCAACTTCAGGCCTGAGCACGCATTTTATTACTCTGTGATGAAAAGACCTTGAAAAGCGCTACACATCATAAGTATGTTTCAGTTTCTCAACAGTCGTCCAATTACTACTAAACGCTGGTGGCAACAAAGGAGGTAGAGTCGATTACATAGATACGCCATTACATACAGCGGCTGAATTAGAAAGTTTAAACATCATCGAAAAATTACTAGACGCTGGATATTCTCCTGCTTCCCTCAACGAAGCGGGAGAAACACCTTTGCATGTATGCGTTAAGAACAGACTGGAAGAGCCATTACAGGTACTGTACCTACATTTTACTACATTTACCTTCGTATACAGTTTGATTTAAAAAAAAAATCAACGGATCTCCTGCTTTCGCACGAACTTCTTACGACATTGGAAATGAACCTAACGGAATAAAGTAAAAACACATATTTTGGATAGTATTTTTCGAAATAAATTTTTTTCGCAAAAAAAAAACTACAACTGTATCTGAATAAGCTTAAAACTTCGAATTATAACATTATATACGATATTTCGATCGAACAAACCGAATCAGTACGAAATGTAACACCGACGCATATCCGACTTCCAACTAAGGACATCCTTAACCACTACTTCCGGTTGTCCGATCCTAACAATTTTAGTCTCAATCGATCCCCCGTCTAATTACCCTGAGCCGTTTTTTATTTTTTTTCTTATTCGGACCTAGTTCTCGAGATATCGGGCTCCCAAAATGAAAATCGGGGAAAAAAATGCTATTTTTTTCGTTTTTTGCCAATATTTTTTTTGTTTTTGTACTTTTTCCAAATTGTCTTTTGCCATCTTGTGGAGCTCGCCGAGCTGCGTCTTTTGACACCAGTTCATCCCGATATCTCGAAAACTCTTCGTGCAATCTGCCTGTCTCACAAAACTCCCAAATGACCCCCTATACTCCAACGAAATGAAAACCATTTCCAATGACAAATAAACAGCGATTCGTTTACATATAGTCTTTACGTAAACATGTCATAGATACACCTTCTTGGCATGGTAAGCTATAATAATAATAATAATAATGTATACATCACAACAACGTCTAGACCCCAAACTAAGCATCAGTTTGTGTTTTTGGATACCTAGCGAAGACAC
The DNA here is from genome assembly GCA_949709985.1 of Luffia ferchaultella. NCBI lineage: Eukaryota > Metazoa > Arthropoda > Insecta > Lepidoptera > Psychidae > Luffia > Luffia ferchaultella. The sequence continues at coordinate 3,784,217 of OX453261.1, forward strand.
CACATACATACAACAACCATGACCCGGTACCAGTATCAATATTCATCATATAAATACTGACCCGACCTGGGAATCGAACCCGGGACCCCAGCTTCGTAGGCAGGGTCGCTACCCACTAGGCTAAGCGGTCGTCATAGCTCAAAGTAAGGTTTAAGCCCTAATTACTTTCAGTCTATGCTCATAGTTAAATGCAGTCGATCTGTCACGTAACTTCTTTGTTTTTCCGGCTTCAGTTTTCAAAATACTTTTTTGTGTAATCTAATCTAATCTATAAGTACGATCAGACGAAGTTTCGCGAGAGCTGTGTTCTAGGTTTCGTCTGTATTGAACTAACCAGTCTACGTCAAACTATAGGTGTATAACATCATTTCAGATCTTTTTATCAGTCTGGTATACTTGCAGGACTTGTAATTAAAAATTGTGACGACAAATCTGAAAGCCTGCATTTGTATTAATTTTTATTCCAAAAATACTCGAGCAAATGTAGCAAAAGTTTCATTGATTTATAAGACAATCTTCATATAACAATGAAGTTGTCTACTATATAAAGACAACAAATTGAACTGTACTTACACTATAACTAAGTGAAAAGTTATCTTGTACAAAAAACGTCAGCAAAGATATTGCTAATACAAGGTGAGGTTTTAATGACCAGCCAAATTTTAATATTATGATCTTGAGTAGAAAACCGGTAGCCGTCTTGTTTCCTTTTAATATCGTCCTATAGAAAATATTGAGATATGACTACACAAACCTTTCCCGAAAAAACCAAAAACTCTAGTCACCATTCACGCCCGCCACCCTATTCCGTTTCAAGGCCTGGGCGCGTAGGTTTACTATAGCGTTAAGAAGGCAACCAAACGTTATAAAATAACACTGTAGATGAAATAATTTATTATGAAAATGTAACCCATATTTTTTATTTACGCAATGAGGTCTATTGGTGATACCTAACATCTAGAAAAATTTTGGCCAGTTCCTAAAATCTCACCTTGTATATCCAATTCTATTTACACTACGTGTTTATTTTTTTTTCCTGCAGATTCTTGCTAATTATGCACCAAGCGATTTCGATCCAATGAAAGCTGTTGTAGATGTAAAGGACAAGGAAGGTCACACAGTGCTCTGTGCCGCTATTGAAGAAGAATGGGTGATTGGAGTTTGTGTGGCATTGGAAGCAGGCGCTGATGTTGCATTACAGGTAATCATGTACCGCGCCTTAGGTGTGTACGGGGCGAGGAGGCAGGTTTTAATCGTTGGTGGCCTCCCTTCTCGCCGCGCACACACCTAAGGGGCGGTACAGCGATTACGGTCAAACTATAATCGAGCAGCTAAGAAACTATAACCTTAGATCTTAAAAAAAAATGGATTTCAAAATTAATAACTTGGCGACTAATGTCAGATCTCATAATAATTATGCCAGTCCCATAATGTAGTTGTAAGCATCTTCTCAATTAATGCTGGCACCGACGCCATTGCTAACGAATTTTTTTTATAAGCAGTTAGTTTATGAATAAATAAATAAATAACACAGAAATGAGAAAGCTGCGTTCATGGATATGCAAAAGAGATGATATTAACAATAATTTGGATGACAGATAATGAAAAATTAAATAATAAAGAAAACAAAATAAAAAAATAATAATTTTTATGTCATTAGTTTTCATGGGATCTTAATTCATGTAACAGAACTATGGAACACTACTTGAGCTGTTCTCATGATATATAAACAGATTTAATAATCTTTGAATGTTATTGTATGATTACAAAAATTAAAATTTAATGATTATAAATATTTTACTAGGTGGCTTGGAAATCAGATAATATTAAACTAAAATTACAGTTTTAGTCTCAGTACAGTCTCGATACTTTGTACAGTCACCAGCACATCAAGTTTAACAATTGCATTGAAAACGTTTTGCTCTATTACGAACAAGATGAGGACATTCTGCAAACCCACTTTTTACGCTTGATGTGCAGTAAATTGTACCTACTCAGTAACAACTAACACCATGATAAGTATTACTGATTAATTTCGATTTAGTGGCGCACCAGGCTTTCTTTTCTATCCAATAGCTATCATTTTTACCTCGACATGGCTAGTTTCAACCTTATGGCAAGCTCTAATATATGTTTGCAAATTTATTTTCGCGCGTCATTAGCCGATCACATTTAAATCGGTCAGACATTAAATACTGACATGTCTGACCGATTTGACCGAAAAACATAACATGCGACTGTAAAAATTATTTCTCTTTAATGTTTTTACCTGACATCATCGATTGTTTCAACAGTTTCGAAGCGTTTGTGCTAAAACCTAAAATTGACTTTACAACTGATTTATATAATGGTTCTTTCAATAGTTTCGAAGTGTTTGTCGAAAAACTTTAATTTGGACAAATTTTAAGTTTTTGCGCGAATGCTATGAAATTGCTGAAACAATCGATGTCAGGTAAAAACTTGAATGAGAAATATTTTTTATAGTCGCATCTTATGTTTTATCAACTGAAACGTAGAAATGTAATCAAGAAAAAATAAAATCATTTCTTTGTGTGGTAGCTCCATCTATTATTAAATAGCCATCCTAGACAGGCAGCGTCCCAGCTTGATTTAGCCGCCGTTTCTAAGTTTTAGAGAGCTATTTTATATAATTGTCGCAAAAATATTTTAGCTTTGTCAAAGTAATTTACTAGATGCTTAATTTTTCTCACCGCTTAATTTTTTTTTCCGTCGCCTGTAAAATAATCAGCGATTTAAAGTAGTTTTCTGTATTTGTGAATCGATGTATCTACAAGAACAATAAATAAAGTGATTCCCTTTTCACTGTTGACTAGATAGTTATTTTGAAAGAATTTATAGTTGTAAGCAAATGCCGTACAATAAACTAAATAATTGTCCTATGGCATATAAACTATGACAATAATCATGAGTAACATTATTTTTCATAGGCAAACGATGGTGAAACTCCCATTCACGCTGCCGCAATTTTAGGGAATCTCGACGTATTGAACGAAATCCTCAGTGTTGCCAAGCAAAACGATTCCATTGACTGCGCGAACTCTTGCGGAGAAACGCCGTTATTTAAAGCGATAATTTGTGGACACTTGGAATGCGTCAAATCACTTTTACTGGAAGGGGCATCAATAAAGAAGACTTTGCCAGGCGATGTTACTGTGTTCCATAAGGCATCCGAATATGGTCGTGCAGATATTTTAAACGAATTATGTAAATTTGATGAAAGTATTACAGATACAATGGTAAACGCTATGACGGCTATAGATAAAAGAGGTTTTGGTCCAATACATTTCGCGGCATACAACAACCATCCCAAATGCCTTGAAATACTTCTTTCGTATGGTGCTGACATAAGACTCAGAACGACATGCAGTCCACACAGAGAATCGACACCTTTACACATAGCTTCAATATGTGGTCATATAGAAGTAACTCGAATAATTTTAAATTACGACAAGTATACAGTCCATGAAGTTAATGGCATGGGGTGGTTCCCCTTACATTGTTCAGCTCACCACGGAAAAACTGAAATCATACCGCTTCTCCTCCACGCTGGTGCCGATCTATCTGGCTATACTGATGGACCGACAAAATTCAGAAGGACAGCTATAGATATGATAGTAAACAATCTGTCTAAGCCTACAGAATTTTTAGAAGAGCTTTTTGATTCCTACATTTCAACGAACAAACAGAACTTACAGGACGTCGACTGTGAAGTAACACTTGATTATTCAGTGTTGAGACCTAAAAACTGTGAAATAGAACAGATGAAAGTAATAGAAGCTTTATTAAAAACTGGAAACAGATATGGACAAAAACGCTTACTCGTCCATCCTTTAGTCGAAAGCTTTTTACATTTAAAATGGAAAGCTCTGCTTCCATTTTTTTATACAATTATAGCGTGTTATGCATTTTTCGTAAACTCACTGACGATATTCGTCATTTCTGTATTCTTTTATAGAGATTCACATGAGCCTCGACCGAAATGGCTGGACATACAAATTTGGGGTTACATAGTTTACATTTCAATATTTTTATTACTGTTACAGGTATGTTATTATTTAACGTATTATTTTTAATTTGATATGATAGTGGTTAAAATTACGAGGATCTATAGAATTTGTAATTCATGCATGCATTAAAAAATATCTGTATGGGTACAAATCGAGCTACTGCCGCTAGTATATTTCACGAATTCGACAATAATAATAATAATAACGTATACATGACAACAACGTCTAGGCCCCAAACTAAACATTAGCTTGTGTTTTGGGTACCAAGCGAAGACACCACATACATATAACAACCAAGACCCGGTACCAGTATCGATATTCATCACATAAATACTGACCCGACCTGGGATTCGAACCCGGGACCTCTAGCTTCGTAGGCAGGGTCGCTACCCACTAGGCTAAGCGGTCGTCAAACGATGATTTTCTTGTGAACGAATAAAAAAACGAGTTATTCACCTTTCGACTAAACCGCACTATTTAACGTAGAACTATTGTTATACGTTTTATGTATTTAATTTTAACTTGCAATTTTCGATCGATCGATTCGATTGAAATCGATTATTTTCATATCACTACTCTATTCTAAAATACAGCTTATTTCGTCTAAACCTGTCAAATAGTTTCGACGTTAAGTACTCTCTTCAAACTCAGAGATGTCCGCGCGGAACTTCATTATCAGCGCTTAATGCGCAGCCTTTGCCTTAACCAGGAGACGGGGCAGATTAAAAAAAAAATTGTAGGCGAAGCCCTCAAAACTACATGTTTTTTATCACAACATTATTCTGTGATTCACTATACCGAAAAAAAGACTTTATTGAGTTTTCATCAATAATACAACTAGTCCTTAAATTCGCTATCAAATAGAAGCAATATTTAAAGTCAGTTAAGGGGACAGTTTTCCTCTCCACGGTTTCGAATTGGCATCGCTATTTCCGTTTTAATCCCTTTTCTCCGACCTATTCCTGAGTGACAGAGATGACACAAGCAAATTCATGAAAATATCTATAAAATAGCCGTCGAAACAGCTTGTAAGCCGTGACCGTTTCCACCTCTGAAATGTGTATAAATTGGAACCAAAATTTGCAGGACCATTCAGAAAGGGTGTCCCTAGGGCGGTACGTTTTTTTTTTTTTAATTCGCATTAATATCGAATTTACAGCTCATTATTTTCAAAAACAGTGAACAGACGAAAATAATGTTTTTCAGGAATTTATTCTAAAACAACTAAACAAGATATACATAAAAAAACATACCACTTTGAGACAGTATCTCTCTTATTACATATATTTTTTCTGTAAATATTGATACAAAAATACAGCGAGGATTAGACACGGGCCGAACCTTTTTTTTGTATGAAAAGTCTACCCCCTTACCTGTTTGACCATAAAATAATAATAATTACGGATTCAATATCGTGATTAATGGTGTGATACTAATTTAAAGTTTTTTAAGTGCGAAATTCCAGTAACCAAACATCTTAAATCAATTTATAATATCAGTCATAGCTACGTTTTTATTTATTATATAATTTTTTTTTATTTTGCCAGGAACTTCTTTATATGAATGTAAAAAGTAGCCGATACTTTTTGAAACTGGAGACTTGGGTAAAATTTGGATCGATAGGTTTAGCTGTGGTTTTACCTGGCGCGCTCATGGTCAACGCTTCAGGTCCAGCAAACTGGCCGAGACATATAGCAACATTAGCTGTTTTGTTAGCTTGGACTGAATTGATGTTTTTGCTGTCAAGATTCCCAAATTGGGGATATTATGTGTTGATGTTCGCCAAAGTTGCTACTAATGTTATAAAGGTGAGGACTGTCCAAATTTCAAGTACATTCGGTGATTCTACTATTAGTCCAAGATAGCCCAGTCATCATCATCATCATCATCATCATCATCATCAGCCCAGTTTTACCCCACTGCAGGGGCTTAGGCCTCCCCCAGGGTGAGGAGGGGGGCTTGGAGCTTAAGTCCACCACGCTGCTCCACTGCGGGTTGGGAACTGTAACGACCGCCATCTATTGACAGCGTCCGGGACCGACTGCTTAACGTGCCCTCCGAAGCACGGTGTCAGTGATATTGTGTACTTAAGTCAGAAAAACTCATTGGTACACGCCTGGATTCGAACCATGGCCCTGTGGGGCCTTATAAATTTAAGACAGGTTCGTTGTGCTCTGGGCTATCACGACAGCCCAGTCACCCCAGACCAAAGAGTATAGTCCCAGACTTACGTGATTTTAGGAAAGGTGAAATTTCGAGGATCGCTCTTATAACATAAACTCAGAAAGAAATGGATACTCGCTAAACTGAAAGCGGGGCCGTTTCACAGGCAGCAGGTATATTTGTAAGAAAATCACGTAAACTATTTACGGTTTAGAAAAGAAATCGATTTTTGACATCGATTTGCGACAACGAATGTCGTTTGCGACATCGGTTTGTAAATCGTTGGCGTAAAAATCCGAAAACACCCATCATTAATAAACAGTCATATAGACTAAAAACTAACAACACACTAACTCAGAGTAGCCACGAGTTGTAAGAGAGAGATATTCACGCGTCAGAGTGCATGTCACTTGTACTTATGCGCTTGAATAAGTTAGCTTATTTTTTTTTCACTTTTGATACCTGCTACCTGTAAAACGGCCTCGCTTTCAGCTTAGCGAGTATCCATTCCTTTCTAAGTTTAAGTTATACTGCCGATCCTAAAATTTTCATCTTTCCTAAAAGCACGTAAGTCTGGGGTGACAGGGATCCCACTTTATATAAGAATGCCTCAATTAGCATTTGCATTGATACCCTATACAAACTACTTTCTTTGCCGCAGTTGCAATCAAATGAGTTTATATATAAGCACACATTCTTCATATCACTTTCTCAATAATATCTTATACATAAACACATGTAATTTTTAATAATTCTATTTTAATAATAATAATAATAATACATGGGACTTCCCACACAGCGCCATCTAGTCCCAAAGTTAGCAAGTATTATGCTTGTGTTATGGGTTACTAGACAACTGATATACATACTTAAATATTCTTTATAAAATATACATATATATGTATTTTTTTGCGAAGACACCACACACATATAACAACCAAGAGCCGTTACCAGTATCAATATTCATCATATAAATACTGACCCGACCTGGGATTCGAACCCGGGACTTCCAGCTTCGTGGGCAGGATCGCTACCCACTAGGCTAAGCGGTCGTGAGGCCTTGGTTCGAATCCGGGCGTGTACCAGTATTTTTTTTCTGATTTAAGTACATAACTATCACTGACTCCGTGCCTCGAGGAGCACGTTAAGCTGTCGGTCTCCGTTGCCATCAATACATGACAGTCGCTAAAATCCGCCAACCTGCATTGGAGCAGCGTGGTAGATTAAGCTCGGCACGGAGTCAGTGACAGTTATGTACTTAAATCAGAAAAAAATATTGGTACACGCCCGGATGCGAACTACGGCCGCACGACCTTCTAAACCAGAAATAGGTTCGCTGCGCTCGGGTTATCACGACTATCTTCATACACTTTCATAAACCAGATTTAAACTTTCACGTGTATGCATTATTTTGATTCAAATATTTTGACTTTAGTCACAATCATAATTAAAAAATCCTTAGAAACTGCGCTAAATATGAAGACGTTGTGAAAGGACTCTTTTATTATTATTTTTTCCAGATACTACTGACGTTTGCTTTCCTCGTGATCGGTTTTTCGCTCAGTTTCATGATCGAATTTCGATCGCAGATGCCATTCGAAACTCCTTGGGCGGCAGTTATTAAGACCATGGTTATGATGACCTCCGAGTTTGACTACGAAGCACTTTTTGATGAAGAGCATACTAAAGAGTTAACAGCGTCACTCCTTATATTACGACTCATATTTATTGTATTTCTAGTTCTAGCCGCCATAGTACTCATGAACCTAATGGTGGGGGTAGCTGTAAACGATATAAACGACTTAGAGATCCTAGGTAACATACAAAGGTTAGCCAAACAAGTTGAATTCTTAGGCACACTAGATATTTTAGTCTACAACAAATTCTACATTAAAGTATTACCGAAAAAAGTGAACGATAGAGTCAGGAAAAAACGTAACGTTTCTAATAAACTCATAATATACCCTGGAAAACCGAGATGGAGGTACACTAAGATTTTACCGTCCACCCTCAGAGATGCTATTTTCGCTAAAGCTACGAAACAAAAAAGAATGAACGACCAAGAAGTTGCTTTCAAGGAATTTCAAGATATCCTAAAAGATATACACGACAAAGTCGTTATTGATGACACGAAAAAGGATGATTCCAAGACTAAAAGTCATGAAAATATGAGACCAGTGGAACAGAGGAAACGTTATGATGATTTAATTAAATATTTAGAAACATTAGAAGAAGGAATTATTGACATAAAAGAGAAAATCACTGCAAATGAAAACCAAAAACAGTCCGTAGAAAAAATTATTACAAGAATAGATCAAATAAATTTAGATGTAGAAAGTATCAAGGAGTGTTTGACACGCCTAGAAAATAAGTTAGGAGGTCTGTAAGTAATCGAAATATTTTAACATTTTATATATTTTTACAAAATGAATAAGTATTTTAGAACTGTTTTAGTTTTTTTCGATTTCTACTAAAGCACAAAAATTATATTTGACAACGCAATTTGTTTTTGTTTTCAATTCAATATAAAAACACTCATTTTCTGAATTAGTTGAAGCAAGGTTGTTGAATTCAAATAATAAAATTGATATATAATATAGCGGTTGTGTTTACTTCATTTTTAACTTGAGATAATTCTACTTTGTGGAAAAGTATCGATACCTATACAAAGACATTCGAATAGTCTGTTCTTTCTTCAAAAAATTCGATACACCTATGCACCACACTAAAAACAATATCCTCCAGTGCATCTACCTGCCGGTCCTCCCTAAAAGCATTGTGAATGAATATTTGATTGGTGCAATGCAAGCATCAGACCACTGCAGTGGAATAACTTAGGTCTTGTCCTCTTATTTACCTGAATATAGAACGAGTTCAGCTATATGTGATGTGAACCTACCTGTATTGCTACGGAAGAAAAACTTCATAACAGAAACAAATAAAAAAGTTAACCATTATTAAAAATATTAAAATGTCACGGAGCTTTCGCTCAGTTATGTTTACGCGGATAAACGATATTATTCAGGTTTTAAAATAGATATTTAAATATGTATAATCACTACATATTATAAAATAAAGTCCCCCGCTGCGTCTGTCTATCTGTCTGAACGCGATAAACTCAAAAACTACCAAACGGATTTATGTGTTAATGTATGTAATGTTAACGGTTTATGTGTTAATTTATTAATGTTTTGTGGAAATTTGTTGAAATTTGACGATTATTGTTGAAGAAGTCGGAAAAAAATCAAGCCGTCCGGGAGCTTTCATCAAAAACGCTGCTTAATCCTTTTGAGATATAACAAAATAATGTATGGAAGAATTGTGTGTCTTTTATAGGACTAAAGAAAAGTCCGCGATGGCATATGTCTATATTTTATGGATACTATACCTATTTTTATGTTTGAAAAAATGGTGTTATATGATAAGGTAATTGGAAAGCAATTTATACGAATACAGTATTAATCCTTGTCAAATTAAATACGTTATTTACCTTCAACGTTTCATGCACATTATGATTGCCCTTTATACTATACAATTTAAATCAATATCTTACAAGCCATACCGGACGACGCGACACGTGTGGTTAGGCTGAAGCACAGGGCTGAAGTTATCAATGTTGTATACAAAAAAATATTGTGGTTGGTTTTTATGTATTTATTCTTTACTTTTTCAAATATTTATAGAATTGAAAATAAAATACATTAAAAATATTCCAAGCAGCATGAATTTACGTTACATTTGAATCTAATTTAATCCAATCCACATGTTCGACGCAATAAGCTTATAGGACACTATGCAGAAAAAACACTACGGCTTATATGCTCTGCTACCCGTGCGAAGCCGGGACGGGTCGCTAGTTGTATGTATAAAGGACTAGCATTCAGCCCACGGCTATGCTCGCGTGGACTACACAATTGTACCGGGACCCCTTTTTCCGGCATAAAAAGTTGCCTATGTCACTCTTCAGCTTATAAACTATATCTATGCAAAACATTATAGTGATCCCGGTACAACTGTGCAGTCCATGCAAGTGGAGCCGCGGGCGGAAAGCTAGTTTGAAATTAAAATACATCCCTTGTTACTAATTGATAATATGGCTTTCTATAGGTGAAAGAATTTTTGAAATCAGTTAAGAAGTTTTTGATTTTGACCTCAACAAACAAAAAATCAAATATTTTCTCTTTAAAATATTAAATAATAGATTATTAGTACAGACAAATGAATGGAGTGGTTAGGTGTTTGTATGTCCCTTGGGACTTCCTAGGAAAATTGGCATCTGTCTGACTGATGTACTTACTCAAGAAGGAAAGGTTATATTGTTCACAGTTTCGCCTCGCTACCAGTAGAATGTTGTAGTAAAACGAAAGTTAAATTATAGGTAAAATAAATTTAATAAAAACTTTACACATTTTTTTTTTAATTATATATAAGAATAAACTTATGATGCACACCTGTATGTCGTCTCAGACGCCAGGTTTGGCTACATATCAGGTCACAAAAATTTTAAAATATAAGCCTTCGCAAACACAAGACCGTGATAGAAGAAGTCGTGATAGCCCAGAGCGCAACGAACCTGTCTCAAATTTATAACGCCATAGGGCCATGGTTCGAATCCGGGCGTGTACCAATGAGTTTTCTAACTTAAGAACACTAAGTATCACTGACTCCGTGCCTCGGCGAGCACGTTAAGCAGTCGGTCCCGGACGCTGTCAATAGATGTCGGTCGTTACAATTCCCAACCCGCAGTGGAGTAGCGTGGTGGATTTAAGCTCCAAACCCCCCCTCCTCATCATGGGGGAGGCCTAAGCCTCTGCAGTGGGGTAAAAAAAATTGGCTGATGATGAAACACAAGACCTAATATAACATACGTTAAAAATATTTGTTTGTATGTCTACTATTGTACGCGAATAAAGTTAGATTTTAATTTGAGAGGGCATCCTTAATATTTATATAACTAAATTAAAAACTATAGTAGGTATTTCAATTGTGAAAACCATGCAGGTTTAGTCACAAGCAAAAGCCAGGTCAATATCTGTCGCTTTAGAATTGTTAGTTTTGAGGGCTGTGGATTTTGTATTTAATAATATAAATAAATTAAAAAAAATAAGATTTGCAACTGTTAGACCCCATCTCGGCCACCTTATGGGTAGTGATAAAACATATTCTTAACAGACGCCTGAAAACATACGAAAATCTCTGCGCTTTCAAGTTTCTAGGTGCAAGAAGTTTAGGCTGTTCGTAAGACTTGATTATTTACTTCCGGAACCGGAAACAGTTATTGCATTCGATTTGGCATCTATTTTGAGCGACATTTTACTAGGACAAGTAATTTATTCAAAACTAACAATTACATGCTGAACAACTTCAGCAAACATAGACAGAGCGTAATGAGCTTCGCACAAGTCGGCGGATGATTCAAGAATAATTTTCGGATGTCTAGTTCTGTCGCCGACAACGGAATTCGTCTGGGTCCTCTCACGGTCGTTGACTGTCACTCGTGGTTGCTGCGATAAGACTCGTTCGTACGCGCTCTAACTGATCGACCTGCGTATAGTCTTTATGACCGCGCTCAAAATAATGACAGTATGCCCCGCGGTTATAAGAAACGTATACGTAGAAACTTACACGTTTCAACTAATTTAATCGACAAAAAAATAGAGAAAAGTTCCTAGATCTAATTATTACGGTTTTTTTTTAATTTAAATTAAAATTACTTTAACTCGTCTGATACTTGACAGATTGTTTAGTACATAAGTCCTGCACTATGACATTTATTACAAAGTTACTTTATTTTACAGCTCCTGACATGAGCTTTAAAGATATATTTTGTGGATGTATTTAACAAAATTAAATAATGACCTATTCGGCTGGACGTAGTCCAAAATAAAGCGTGTAGAACTTATCAAACTAAACAAAAAGTTTCAAGTGAGCAGATGGCGCAAACTATCGATTACCGAGAAAAACAGCTTCAAATTTCATTTTTTATCACCTATTTCTTTAGTTCGGTAAACTCTATAAGTTTGGATTACGTTCAGCCGGACACCCGATGCATATATATTTATATATATGTATATGTTATCTACAGCTGATTACAGACAGATATCAAGACAGTTTGGTCAACTATCACGGTTTTGAGGATTTAAAACTTGTAATTTTCTTTTACTCTTCCGTCTAGTCTAGTTCCTACAAGCATTGTGTATGAATAATTGAGAAGTAGCTAGCGGTGAGCGACGACCAGCTAGTGCAACGCTTCATCCCCAAATAACACTGGCCGGTATAATTTAAAATTTAAGATATTGCACCTGCAGCTGCGCCCACTGGGAAATGTTATTAAAACTAAAAAATGCATGTAACAAAGTTTAAATTTAAATTATTGAAGTCTATTTTTATGAAATGCGCAAATATAAATATTCAGGTGTACACCCTTCTTGTTAAAGGTTGGACCTTAAAAACGAACCAATAACTTCTGATAAACACCAACGACCATTTCATGTATAAAACATTGAAGATTACCACGTACGAAGGCAGTCAAAGAAAGATTTGCATTTTAAGTTTATACTCGAATTAATTATTCGGATGAAAAAATTTTTGTGTTTTCCGCCAAATTTCGTTTATGCAAAAAAAATGAAAATTTAAATGTTTTCCATTATACATGACACTGCAAGTTTCACGTATACTCTAACGTTACGTATATATTACACATTAATTTCCACTTTGTTGTGGTCAATGGAATGTGTATTTCATATTAAATTAAAAATAATGTACCTGTCTACTTTTGCACAGAGTGCCTATGTTGTAGAGATTTATTATTAGCACAACGACGTAGAAAAATCTGATCAGACTTAAATTAAGATACTCGTAAGTAATTTAAACAATGTTAGCAAACACGGACAAAGAAGAACGAACTATGACCGTTTTCGCCGACAATTCGCCTCCTCAGGCTCTGTGAAAAAAAAAATTATAAACTGTGGGCTATTAACTGCAGTAGCTGACTCAAACTTTCGGTATCAATTTATCTTGTCAAGCACTATTGACGTCGTTTGTATCATTAGTGTCCTTTTTACCGTATTAATGGACATATCGTCGCTGTAATTTCAAAAAGCCGTATGTAAAACAGACTGTTATCAGAAAACACAAAAAAAACTGGTTTTTTTTATCATCATCATCATCAGCCCATTTTCACCCCACTGCAGGGGCTTAGGCCTCCCCTAGGGTGAGGAGGGGGGCTTGGAGCTTAAATCCACCACGCTGCTCCACTGCGGGTTGGGAACTGTAACAACCGCCATCTATTGACAGCGTCCGGGACCGACTGCTTAACGTGCCCTCCGAAGCACGAAGTCAGTGATAGTTGTGTATACTTAAGTCAAAAAACTCATAGGTACACGCCCGGATTCGAACCATGGCCCTATGGGGCCTTATCAATTTGAGACAGGTTCGTTGCGCTCTGGGCTATCACGCCACGTTTTTTTCTATGAGTGTTTATAATAGTAAGAACGTTTAGCACATTAACATAAAGTCTAATATCGTCTAACAAACTTACTATGACATTTTTACATATGAAAGATTACGTTTTACGAAATAATACGATTACGAAATAACGAATTTAACATACGACTTTTTGAAATTACAGCGACTATATATGGGTAGTACGAGAAGCACTTTATTTTACCAATTTCTAAATTTTGGAATCGTCACAAGGACATCTCTACCTGCGTAACTCGTGGATTTTTTTTAAATCAAACAAACAGCATTATTCAAATACAAGTGTCACATGGATAACATTCTAAAATTTTATAAAAATTTTTTGTTTAGAACGTACTTTCTGGAAAACGCAAAAATACACTAAAAATGATCCCTATCCCTCTAAACGAAATCCTATATCCGCACCTGAGCTGAGTCATTGTTCATTTGTCTTTTAACGAGCACTATTCAAGCTATTAATCACATGCAGGCACTTCACGCTCGGGCGAAGCGCTCGGTCGCGGCACTCGGCAAGTGATGGCGAGCCGAGCAGTAAGGTAACCCTCTACCCTCTACATGCTCGGGTAGATCAGTTCGATCAGTTGCCGCCAAACCGTCGAAGACGCAGGTTGATAAGAAAAAAGACGCTGCTGCGACAGCCATGTCGGTGTTTTTATTATAATTTTACAAATATGATTACAAATCACAATAGAAAATAGCTTTAAATTCGAATACCTAAATCAGTTACAACTTAAAAAAAAAACAACACGTCACTTAGTATTGACATACGACTTAATTAAAATGACATTGTCATTATGACAGAAATGGACAGCTTATAACATCTTATTTTGATAGTATATTTTAAAAAAAAAACGATTTGGTACAGTACAGAACAATATATACAACCATTTCTTTTTATTATACATATAGGGGCATATGAATGAGCAGTTAGAGGATAGTTATTCGCTTTCTATTACTAGGCAATTCACGCTCGCTCGCCGAACGGAGGCGAGCGTGTGGAAAGGCCGCTCGCGATCTCCACTCGCTTACTTTGATCTTTTTAGTCCGAGTTTCAGTGCGCAAAGTCCCCGCGCGCCTGGACTTGTGGAATGAAACGCGGACTAAAACTTGTCATCTTGTACCAGCTAGCTAGAGTATGAGTGGTTAGACGGTAAACGCAGAAGAGGCCTTCTAGTTAATTCGGACTTTTATGCTATTAATATTATCAATTTTCTTTTAGCCTAATTTTTTACTTTTTTTATTTGATATAATACTTTTGCTTGATTTGAAAATCCGATTAGTATTTGATAAAAAGTCACTATCAATCATAAATTTTCGTCATGTTTCTATTTACTATGTTTATTAACATTTATACTAATAAAAGAATCCTTTGATCAATTGAGCCGTCTGATCGCCAATGCGGTTGTCAGCATACTAACATAGATGAAAGTTCGCATATTAAATAAAACCAAATCTAAAAAAGAAATTCACAGCGCGGCTTCCAACAAAGCCTGATAACGTCAGAATAATCCATTTGTGTTTAAAGCAAGCTATGGATAACTTATCGTACCGTATCTTACCATACTGCTCATTCCCAAAGAGTAATAGCCACCGAGGGCACAATTTCGTGACGTTAACAATGTCTATAAAGTTGTAATCAAAACAATAATAGGTTAAAAAATATTTTAGACTTTGTAAGCACTATTATATGTGAAAAACAATGGGTTATTTAATACTCAACGAAGCTGTCACCTAACTAAATAAAAATGAAAGCTCAGCGTGCAGCACTCCACTCGCGGCAAACTTTGTTATTAAACTTCGCCGCAAATGATGGAAAATTTTATACGGAACGCGACGCAACCATTCCGCGCAGGTGTTAACAATGACATCAGACACTTCTACCTGTGTACACTTTCAAAATTGAATATTCTCATAGCAATGTATGTTGAATACAATCGAATGTTCAAACATAGATTTTCGGACTGCGAATTGAATTGAAAGATTAAAGATGGCGTAGCAAAAATGGCGGACAAGACTGATGGTTGTTTGAAAGTAGGTATCTATTACTGAATGAGAGTTTGAAATCATTTTAAATTTTAGGAATGGAGTTAAAAACTAAAAGTTCGAAGCAGATGTCGCTACCGTTGAGTGGCCCTGAATTCTGCCATTTTGCTTATCGTCATCTACAAGTACCTATTAATACTATAAAGAGGAAATATTTGATTTTTGTTTGTTACGAATAAACTCAAAAATTACTAACTGATTTTAAAAATTCTTTCACCTATAGAAAGCTACATTATCAGTTAGAGACATGGACTATATTTTACTTTCAAACTAGCTTTCTGCCCGCGACTTCGCTCGCGTGGACTACACAGTTGTACTCGGACCGCTATATATTTTTGCATAAGTTACTTTTTATCCCGGAAAAGGGGGTCCCGCCGCGCCCGGTACAACTATGTAGTCCACGCAAGCGGAGCCGCAGGCCGAGCTAGCGTTAGACAAACTTATAGTTTCTGAAGAAAGTAATAAAAATATAAGACCAAAACAGCAATGTATGTACGAGTTTCTTTCAGCAGACTTTGGGCTTATCCATATTTTTTTCTAAGAACTTTTTCCTACGCTTTTCTACACACCTTAGGTTCTTTCGGAAATACGACTAATTTTAAAAACTATCTATAAAAAAGGTTTGCCTAGTAAAATTAAAATTGTTAAAGTCCGTCAACATTTTTTGCTCGTACTTTCTAGAACGAAACTAGTGCTGGGATTTTGTCGATAATCGAGCAATTTATTTATATCTTTTTATTTTGTCACTGTAAAACATCTGTAAAATAACTTTTCGATCGGTTGCGATATAGCGCTAGCTCTCTTGTATTAATTCTAGCGCTATTGTAGCGAAAATGGTTAGAGTTAGAGAAAAATGTTATAGAAATGAAAAGATGCAGAATTCAAATGTCAATAATATTGCAAATCAAAAAATTAAAATTTAGTAAATTAGAGCAGTTAAGCGTGAAATTCAGAATTTTTAATTTTTTTGAAAGTGCTTACCTATAACATCCCAACTAATAAAACATGTATAATTATTACTTGTGTCCGGGTTCGGGTACGGGTACGGGTTCGAATCCGAGCGTGCACCAATGAGTTTTTCTGACTTATGTACACAATATCACTGACACCGTGCTTCGGAGGGCACGTTAAGCAGTCGGTCCCGGACGCTGAGATGGCGGTCGTTACAGTTTCCAACCCGTAGTGGAGCAGCGTGGTGGACTTAAGCTCCAAGCCCCCCTCCTCATCCCTGGGGGAGGCCTAACCCCTGCAGTGGGGTGAAAATGGGCTGATGATGATGATTACTTGTGTAACAAGCCGAAGAAGTGCTGAACATTTTAAGACCAGTAATATAGGTAATCGTAGAATTGAAAAATACTAGTGTGGGCCTGTCTTCTCATGATTAAAATACCTAGTCTCAATTTCAATGTCTTTTGTTGGAAACGCGAAATCTGTGAATTTTTTTTGTCACTTATTAAATCACACTATATCAATGTGGTCTAACATGGTAGCTTAGATAGCATAAACAACAAGATGGAGCGTTTCGTGCGTCGAAACGAACGAAAACGTGAGCCAAATGATGGACATAGACTATACAGACCTACGAGTATATACGTCATTATCATTGTTGTAAACCAATATACTTATTCATCCCACACAGCGCCGCCAAAGTAAACAAGTATTATGCTTGTATTATTGGTACAACTGATATATATGCTTAAATATTTTTCATAATACATACATAGATATTTTACACTCAGACACGGAACAAATAGACACGTTCTTGTACACTAATATGTGTCCCGGGCGGGAATCGAACCCGCGACTCTTGGTTCCGCAGTTATGGTCTCTAACCACTCAGCCAACCGGTCAGTCTATTAAATGAAAATTATTTAATTAAACCAATATATTATATAAAATCAATTTATGTGTGTATCAATATATTATAAACTCAATTTATATGTGTATATCAGTTGTATAGTACCCATAACACAGGCTCTGCCAGTTTGGGACTATATGGCGCTGTGTGAGACGTCCCAGGTATTATTATTTATATCACCTTCGACATACCTAATAGAAATATGTACTTAATCATTTGACGACCGATTGGCCGACTTAGAGACCCTAACTGCTGAGCCAACGGTCGCGGGTTCGATTCCCGCCCGGGAAAAATATTTGTGTTCATGAAGATGTTTATTTCGTTCCGGGTCGGGGTGTATATTTATTTATGTATATACTACATAAAAATTAAAAAAAAGAATATTTAAGTATGTATATCAGTTGTCTAGTAATCCATAACACAAGCATAATACTTGCTTACTTTGGGACTAGATGGCGCTGTGTGGGTTGTCCCATGTATTATTATTATTACTATTCAGCTTAAATTCCGCCTCAGGTTTCTGCCACGATCGCGGCTATTTCCGGAAACTGTGAAATAGATGCGTCATAGGGGATCACTACAATGATGAGAATACAGAAATATGAATCCCAACATGGGATTACTTTGTTATATTAAAACAAGTAGGTAAAACCCAGGTACGATTACACAATATACGACCATCTTTATGAGAATTGATCTGGATCAAAGGGATATAGTTGAATTTGTATATCGTTAAATGCTTGTTTATTTTTACAAATTGCGGTTCCAATGGGTTTGGACCAAATTTTAATACACATATTTTTTTTTTCGGAAAAATAGACCGTTTTCCCTTACAATTAAAAAAATATCTTCAAATTTCTTAGCAATTTTTTCTAAAAATTTATTAATAACAAAACCCTGTGACGTCAACTGAACAGATGCTTCATCATCATCATCAGCCCATTTTTACCCCACTGCAGGGGCTTAGGCCTCCCCCAGGGTGAGGAAGGGGGCTTGGAGCTTAAGTCCACCACGCTGCTCCACTGCGGGTTGGGAACTGTAACGACCGCCATCTATTGACAGCGTCCGGGACCGACTGCTTAACGTGCCCTCCGAAGCACGGTGTCAGTGATATTGTGTACTTAAATCAGAAAAACTCATTGGTACACGCCCGGATTCGAACCATGGCCCTATGGGGTCTTATAAATTTGAGACAGGCTCGTTGCGTTCTGGGCTATCACGACATGCTTACTACACACAGATGCTTACTAACTGCATTATCTTAGACTAAAGTCATAATATTTTTATTGATTCATGAGGATTACAATTTCATTTGACGTGGTGACCTTACCTCAATATTTTCAATTGAGTTTTAGCATTGTATTTTTTTACTGTGGAAAGCAGAGCAATAAGCTCAACCGTCCAGATGACGTCAAGGGACAATATCAACGTCAGATGAATTTTCATTAATATCTGGAAAATTCGTAAATATAAAAAATGGCTATCTTGAGAGGTTATTTTAGAATCTTATTCTTTTCATGTTTAATGACCACGAGCGCAACTTTAAAATTTTGGACGGACTGGGATAGAGTTACATAAAATCTATTGCAGTGCGTCCCAAATCGATTACTATAACATATAATCGATCTTTTATGCCCTCGATCCGTTTGCGTACGAGTAGAGACTACAGTATATTCCGAAAAATTTCTATAAAAATACTTGAAAACTTACACCTCGTTTCCACCAAGTATAATACACTGTATAATACAGTGATACAGTATGGATATGACAGTATAATACTGTGTATTATACTTGGTGGAAACGAGGTGTTAGACTGTCTTAAAACTGTTTATACGACCTATATCCGCCGCTTTTGATGGTGTTTATATAGTTTTCCGGTCGCGGCTCCGCTCGCGTGGACTACACAGTTGTACCGGAACCGGAATAGAAAGTAGCTTATGTCACTCTTCAGCTTAGAAACTATATCTATGCAAAAAATTATAACTCTGTACAACTGTCTACGCGAGCGAAGCCGCGGGCGGAAAGTTAGTTTGAAAATAAAATATAGCCTATGTTACTGGCTGTAATGTAGCTTTCTAAATAGGCGAAAGAATTTTTAAAATCAGTTAAGTAATCTTTGAGTTTATCCATAGAAAACAAACAAAAACAAAAATCAAATCTTTGCTCTTTATAATTTTAGTATAGATATCGACTGTCCCACTGTCGACTGTCGACTGATGGTCAGGGACTTCGATTGCAAAACCAAAAGGTGCGGATTCAAACTCCAACAGGTACATGAAAAGTTTGTAAAATGACACATTAATAAATATGTACACAACATTTGTATTTTTTTTTATATAAATACAAGTAAGAATTGAAACGTTCCATTTCAAACTTTTCCCATAACCAAGGATAATCTAAAGGTTCTCTTTCCGAACTGTATTTGCGAAGTGTTCACAACTTTATTAATATACCAAAGACCAGCAAAAAGAGTGTCGGGAACGAATATCGTATTTTTTTTTTTTAATAACGATTCCGCGGTCTCAGTAAGTCAAACATTGCTCAGAGATTTATCTTCGCTACTTTGAGCCGTGATGGCTGAGTGGTTGATCACTTCGCCACTGCTACAAAGTTATGGGTTCGATATCCGCCATTGGCGTGTTGATCAATGAATGAAGCTAACAGTCCGTACATTTATGACGCAGTAGTAGCTTTGTGCTTCTTCGACAATATCTGTGGATGTCCTGGAGCATAGACAAGTTTTTTTTGCTAATTTATAATTTATGGTACGACGGGGAATGTTGTATTCGAAAGATGCATATCTTATTTAGAATGACGAATGTCTTGTTCGTTGTCTAGTTTTAATAGCTTCCAGGCGCAATTTTAATTTTTCCGGAGAATAATTAACGCCTAATATTCTTACGTAATTTCTCGGCACTTTGCTATTCTCAAATTGAAAAAGAATCAGAAATTACTATTTGTAAAAAATCTTTAAAAAGTTTATCAAAAGAGAAAAATTTGCACTTAAATGTATTAAGGTTTATTTCATCAATTTTTGTGGAAAATTTAAACTCTTAACATACCCAACGAAAATGATGGAATGGTCGCGTCTTTAAAAACTTTTAAGTTTTCGTAGATTTTTAATCGTCTGCCTCATCTACCAGCCCATTATTTCCCACTGCAGCGGCTTAGGCCTCCTCCTATGGTGAGGGGGCTTTGAGCTTAATCCACCATGCTGCTGCGGTGCGGGTTGGTGGATTTTAACCACTACCATCTGTTGGTGGCAACCGGGAACGTCGGCTTAACGTGATCTCTGTGGCACTGATGACAATTACATACAAAAGTTAGAAAAATAACTCATTGGTACATGCCCCGGGATTCGAACCACGGCCTTCTGAACAAGAAGCAGACTCACTACCACTTACTACTACCAATCATAATACACGATTTTGTTTTATTATACGTTTTTAGGATGCATACGGAAAAAGCACCTCATGCGTAGCGCGGTACGCCCTTCCCGGTT
This sequence comes from Luffia ferchaultella, assembly GCA_949709985.1. Classification (NCBI taxonomy): domain Eukaryota; kingdom Metazoa; phylum Arthropoda; class Insecta; order Lepidoptera; family Psychidae; genus Luffia; species Luffia ferchaultella. The sequence goes on from OX453261.1 coordinate 3,805,293, forward strand.
TCAGAATGTAATGCCAAGAAGATGAAATAGGTGTATTTTAGAACTAAACTGGCGGAACATAAATATAAATTTATAATATCGGCAAAATAAATAGTAAAATTAATTAATTCATAATAATGATGTATTTTTGACATGTAATTTTTATATGTAATTATGATCAACCGGCCAGATGACGTTACGGAGACAATTTCATTGTCAGATGAAATTTCCGTAATTATCTAAGAAATCCGTAAATAGAGAAAAAATAAAAATATTTTGCGAGGATAATCTAGAACCTGGTTTCTTTTAATTTTAATAACCATCTACGTTTGAATGTTTTTTTTGTTGAAACCGTCGTGTTTTCTTAACAAATTATTTCTTTTTGTTTTATTTTCATCAGAAATAAATCGTTCAATATTGCACAATTTATTTTACATATGACATCACGTGGGGACTTAAGTAGGCCCAAATTTAAATTCCTAAATTTTTTTGTACACTATACAATACACAACGTCATCTCAGCCAGGTGTTATGTTAATTCGCCCTCATAGTAAAGTTTGAACGCAGAATAAGTAACCTACTTCCAACAAGAAATAATATAACAGTTTGAAGTAATTAAAAACTTCGCAACCAGGCTGGCTGCTCGAGACATCCTTTTTACAATGAAAAATTATAGTGATTAAAGTTTTTAAAGTTCCATATTTCTGTAAAACTGATCTTAACTGAAGAGAAACGAGATGGGGTATAATTTTACTGTTGCGTCTGATATAAATTGAGCCCTAAAATTCCGTAAGTGGTCTATAAAACGTTTAGGCGTAAAGGCTTCGGCATTCGATTGTCTACTTAAATGTAAATACGGTATCACCGTTAGGGGTATTTATTTTATAATAATTTTCTTAATGTATACAACTTGGTAGGGGACTGCAAAGTATAACGCGACATACGGAATCTGGCCATAAATAACGTAATTATAAGTTTTTTTTTAGTTTGACATCATTTTTTTTTTATATTTTAATGACGAGAGGCTTTGACGATGAAACGACGAAATTTTGTCTTTGAAATGTTTTTCATTATAGGAAAATGCGGAAAATGCGCTTGCATCAACATTTTTGAAATATCGTTTTTATATTTTTTCCGAAAATATAGACCAATTTATACCTTTCTTTCGAAATAAAAAATAGTTAGAACTGCAATTATTGTAGTTATTTTATTCCGAAATTTTTTCTATTAAAGTATCATTGTGACGTCATCTGGACAGATGCTTATCGTTTACTTTATTTAAGACTAAATGAGATCAAATATTTTGATTGATTGATTTGATTCAATAACTAACCTACATATTTCTTACTAAACTTTTAATTCTTTCACTATAGGAAGCAGCGCAAAAGCTCAACTGTCCAGATGACGTCACAGGGACAATCAACGTCAGATTTTTTAAATATCTGGCAAATTCATAAATATAAAAATCTAATATTTTGAGAGGTTGTTCTAAAAACATATTACTTTGAGTTGTAATTTAAATAATTTTAACCTTAATAACACGCAACTTTAAAATGTTGGTTCAAGCCCATTGAAATGAGCATGGATTTGTATTCACGAATAATAATAATACTTGGGTCATCCCACACAGCGTCATCTAGTCCCAAAGTAAGCAACTATTATGCTTGTATTATGGGGTACTAGCCAATTGATATAGTTTTACACCCAGACCCGGAACAAATATAGCCATGTTCACGCACAATTATTTGTCCCGGCCGGAATCGAACCCGCGACCCTTGGCTCTACAGTTAGTGTCTGTAACCACTCGGCCAATCGGTCAGTCGATTATCAACCGACCCTTGTAAGTTTCACTTCAGTGAAACTGTAATTGAACAACGAAATGTAGCGATCGAACCGCAAATAGTTACCGCCATACGTTTCCTTTTACGTTTGAATGCACAGTTATATAAATTATAACGAGAATAATGTTCCCTTCGAGAAAGAACAGAGACTCTCGACAGTCTGCTTGCGACGAATGCTCCAGTTTTTTGGGCACATAGCCAGGAAAAGTAGCGATAACCTGGAGAAGCTGGTTGTGACCGGAAGAATGGTAGGGAAAAGACCGAGCAGTCCGAAACGGTGGGCAGATCAGGTGACTGAGCATCTGGATGTTCCGATCAGCACAGCCCTCCACTACGCGGTAGACCGAAACAAGTGGAGGAGAATTGTGGACAGAATGCGTCGGCGAGGTCACGATCCTCAACCCTGAGGAAGCGATCAAGAAGAAGAATGTTCCCTTACCAAAACGGAGGTATATTGTAGCCGAGTTAATTTTCATTGTGTCGTCGAGCTCTATTCATACTATTAATATCGTACCCATACTGACATGCAGCTACTGCTCACTTATATCTCACTTAGTCCAGAACCTTATGAAATTTCATAGAAACTTATGAAATCCTAATGTAATATTCTAGAAAATTAAAAAAAAACCGGCCAAATGCAAGTAAGACTCGCACACGAAGGGTTAGTAAGTTTAAAATTATTAAAAATATTTTTATTATATGATGTAACTAAAAATGTATGCTTTTCGCAATTTTTCCTTCATCTGTGCTATAACGCGTGGCTTCGTACCAAATTTCAAGATTCTGACTTTACGGAAAGTATCCTGTAGGTTTTGATTCCCTTGCGAGTGTAGAAAATTTTCAGCATAAACGGCTGTATTTTTTGATTGCGATGGCTTAGAAGTTCGATTTTTTCACAGCTCCAAGGGACAGTAGACCTGAGTATTTGATACGAATTTCAGCTTAATACCTCCACGCGTTCCTGAGAAAAAGAGTCTTGACAGACAGACGGACAACAAAGTGATCCTATAAGGGTTCCGTTTTTTATTTCTTTTCAGGTACGGAGTCCTAAAAATCATTTAGAAACTTCATGGAATCATCTAGAAATCTATAAAAATCATCTAGACTTCTTAGACTTTATAAAATAAACTTCATAGATCCTTCTAGAAACTTCATACACACTTCTAGACATTTCATAGAACCTATTGGATTTTGAATTCTAAGAAGATTCGTTTCAGCTGTTGGAGTGACATAGGATAAATAACAATTTAAAAAAAAAAAACTTTGCTAGAACAATATGGGTATCAACTATACTTCTTAAAATAAAACAAAACATTTTTATCATAACAAGCACTTTTATGTCATTTGACATGTCATTACTTGCTTAACAAAAATTTTTCCAATTTACCCCTACATAGAGAATTTGTTTATCATGCAAATTTTCATATAAACTGTATTAGTGAGGACCCTTTTAAATGTTTTTTCATAATCTTAGGTAATAATTTCGGAAATAAAGAGTTAAATGCTCGACTTTCGTATATTTTCTTTGATATCTTGTAAAATATTCATTTGAAAATCATTTAAAAAAATATATTTGTATTCCTTACGACAAGCCTTTTCATTTGATTTGTTACATGACGCACTTTATAAGTTTTTTTTTTTTTATTTTACCCTCAAAACTAGGTTACGTCCCAGTAGTTCCACGTTTTTAGATCCACATGGAAACTTAGCAACTCACTAGTTCCATTATTTCTATTTAAGGAATTTTCAGAAAATAAAATTAAAGAAATGGAAATAGAAATTTAGAAAAGTTTATGAAATACATTAATAGATTTCCGGATGAAAGATAACTTTATAAAATCGTGTTGTTGTTCTGGAGAGCAGCATAGGACGTCTAACTCATTGGGGAGTTGGCATAATAAAATAAATTGTAACTTTAATTCAATTCAATTTTATTGCGTTCCACAGTTTTTAGCATACATTTACCTTACATAGAAAATAGACATGCTATATAATTATTGTGGACCCTGTCATAGAGGGCACAGCAAACAAGAAAAAAAATGGATAAAAGAGAGGATGCCTTAAATCTACTATAAATAAATATAAGGAATATTAAAAATTTTAAATACTTGCTATAACTACACTTTAAAAGTAAATCACCCACGATTCACAAGTTTCTCTTAATTTTTAAAGAAAATTCTTTCTGTTTATGACGTACGGGCATTACAGTTACAAAATAATATACAACCCCAAGAAAAACGAAGCAAAACTGTTGTTAAAAAAGATATTTACATTCATTTACAAATGAAACTAACAACAGGAAAAATATTCGTAGGTTTGTTTTTAGAACAATTACGTTAGACATACAACCGGGTTGAGTTTGCACTTCATTGAAATGCGAGATCTCTCTCGGTTCACGCATAAATTTTGCAATTAATTAAATAAATCAATAGACGTCATTTTATTTCATTTTACTTTATCTTCGTTGGAGAACTTACAGCTACAACGTAACTAAATGACGACCGCTTAGCCTAGTGGGCAGCGACCCTGCCTACGAAGCTGAAGGTCCCGGGTTCGAATCCCAGGTCGGGTCAGTATTTATATGATGAATATTAATACTGGCACCGGGTCTTGGTTGTTATATGTATGTGGTGTCTTCGCTTGGTACCCAAAATACAAGCTAATGCTTAGTTTGGGCCCTAGACGTTGTTGTGATTGTATGTGTTATTATTATTATTATTATTAAATAATATCCATACCATACTAATATTATAAATGCGATCTGTCTGTCTGTCCGGCTTTCACACCTAAACGGCTGAACCGATTTTGTGGAAATTTGATAAAGGAGATAAGGCTGACGTTTGGAAATGGTCACAAAAGTTTTGAAAACTACCCCTAATGTTAAGGCGGTGGAATGGTTATAACTAAAGTAATATGGAATTAAATAATTGCAATAGTTCCATATAAAAGAAATGTCACAAGTATAAATTAGTTTAAAATTACGTGAAACTATTGGGACATAATTTAAAAAAAAAAATAAGGCTACAACATGGAACTATTGGGACGTATCCCAAAATTAACCCTCAAAAAAAAAATTACACCAAAAAAATAATGAGTTTTTTTTTATTATTCAACCTTAGAAACCAAGTTCTTGAACTGATGTACTTATACCTAAGTAATTTTCAGTTAGCGCCAAACAAGCCTTCAAGTTTCACCGAGTCTTTAAATTTAAGGTAATTTAGTTCATTGTTTGGCGCTAACTGAAAATTACTTAGGTTGAATAATAAAAAAGGTTCATTACTTTTTGCTTTTTAGTTTTTTTGGCAGTTTAATGTTTCTGTTAAAAAGTTTTTATTTTATAATTTTTTGTGGCTATAATCTACTAACCACGTGCTTAATTTTTGATTACTATTAAATTAGCTACCTTCATGGATGGTCATACATTACAATCGGTGAGTGAACAATCAACCCCTGTTTTCCTAGCCTTAGGGTTGGAATATTTATTTTTTTAATTAATATCGGACCAACTACAAGATATACCCTTTCTAATAAAAAAAGAATTATCAAAATCGGACTACTCTGCAAAAATTTATTAATATTATTATTAGTAATTCTTTTTTTAATTTATATGGGACCAACTTCGGGATATATCCTTTCTAATAAAAAAGAATTATCTAAATCGGACTACTCTGCAAAAAGTTATGCCTTGTCATACATTAATACCTGTATATATAGGTACACGTCGAATTGAGAACCTCCTCCGTTTTTTTTTGTCGATTAAAAATGAGATTCGTCTCGTTGATTCGGGGAAAATAGGCTGTAACAGACCGATGGACAAACACACGAGATCGATTTCATCTCAAATGCACGGAACCCTAATAAAACATTGAATTCAATGCAAGTCAGCTCTTCAACCAATAAAGAGCTTTGTGTTTGCACATGAGAAAATAAAACACAGAATGTAGTACATTCGTCAATAGCCAGTCTTTTATAGCGACGGAGTTCACCTTCTGTACATTTGACGACATAGTAAAAACGAGTAGGTACAGAGCACACTGCTGACTTTTACTAAAATTATATTCTAAACAAATTGAGTATCATGGACGTTCATAGATACAAAATATACGACGTAGTAAAGCATCAGTTGATGTTTTAAAATATTTGTTGTGAAGTTGAATTTTGTGTGACCAAAATTCGTACTGGAAAGGAAAAAAAAACGGCCAAGTGCGAGTCGGACTTGCGCACCGAGGGTTCCGTACAAACCTGTATGTATATAAGTAAAAGTTTGATTTTTTTGTTTTGTTACAGCTTCAAGGTATTATAGACCTGAGTATTTGATATGAATTTCAATTTAATACCTCTACGCGTTCATGAGGAAAGGGGTAGTAAGTTTAAAATTATTCAAAATATTTTTATTATATGATGTAACTAAAAATTTATGCTTTTCGCAAATTTTCCATTATCTGTGCTATAAAACGTTGCTTCGTACCAAATTTCAAGATTCTGAGTTTACGGGTAAGTAATGACGATCACGTTGAAGATATATTCTGAGTTTACGATATAGATGATGATGACGTTGCTGTCTTATCAGCCCAAGACGGGCTGATAAGACGAGCAATGTCAGCATAGCATAGGTAGGTAGTCGATGCCCGTGATGCCCTGCCCTGCTCGCTATGGCCGAGCATCAGTCAGTCAGATGATCAGATTTTCAATTCCAGAAATACTTTATGGTCTTAAGATTTTTAAGTTTTTGTATAAAGACGAGCTTTAAAAGAGGTAATATTTCTTATAAGAAAAATTCACCGTTTCTCCGATTAAATGCGAAACTTCGTGTGAATTGTTCAATCAACTTTTCTTTCACAGAGAAATTTAGTTTTTCCTTATATGGGAAACAGAAAATATCTTGAATGAAATTAACTCGTTCGGTTGAAGTAACTATTTTTATCTGTGTAGAAAATAATAAAATCGAAACTAATGTTATTTTCGCGTAACTTTATTTTGATATTGATTTTGGGCAGTCGTTTTATTTTTAAACAATTGATAGTGTGAATCAATACATAGCTATAGTGACAACCGATCTATATACGTAGTGATGTATAACTATGATGCCATGGATACTTTCTTCACTTCACTTCATCAGCCCATTTTTATCCCACTGCAGGGGCTTAGGCCTCCCCCAGGGTGAGGAGGGGGCTTGGAGCTTAAATCCACCACGCTGCTCCACTGCGGGTTGGTGATTGTAACGACGGGGATGGATACTTTACAGGTACTTTAATATTTATGGTCCCTTCCGAAAAAGATTTAAGTAAATATTGAACTTTAAATTAAACTTTATTAAAGCTTCTTCAGTTATAAACAGTAATTTTGATTAATTGCCAAACGGTTTTCCTCGAATCGTTCATAAAAGATGTCGATGGGCGGGAAAACGCTAGGTTTATTTTATTACGCAAAACCGGTTAAGTGTGAATTCGATTCGCTTTTAGAAAGTTCCGTGAATATAATTAACAAGATCGACCTATCGATTGCCCGAGTGGTTAGACCCTAACTGCGGAGCCGAGGGTCGCGGGTTACATTGCCATATGGGACAAATATTTATGTGCGTTAACATGTCGGTAAAATAGCTATATATATTATAAAGAATATTTAAGTATGTATACCAGTTGTCTGGCACCCAATAATGACACAAGCTTCGCCTAGTTTGCAATTAGATGGCGCTGTGTGGGATATACCAAGTATTATTATAGATTTTTTCTTGCAATATGCAGCGCTCATAAATATTTTCCGCGTCAAAAGAGCGCATGCACCTTTCTTCTATAACAAGCGTTTAAGGCCGTAGTCAAAAATCAAAACATCCTTGTAAGTTTTGTTGACGATAAAGTCAAAAATTATATTAAAGGGCCAACAACTGACAGCAACAATAGATAGTTTTAAAGACTTAACAAAACATTTCTTATCTATACTAATATTATAAAGCTGAAGAGTTTGTTTGTTTGTTTGTTTGAACGCGCAAATCTCAGGAACTCCTGATTCGAATTGAAAAATTCTTTTTTTGTTGGATAGTCTATTTATTGAGGAAGGCTATAGGCTATATGTATAAAATAATACTATCTGTCTGTCTGTCCATTTGAGCAAATCTCAAAAACGGCTGAACTGATTTTGATGAAACTTTACAGATATGGAAAAGAAGTGGTCAAAAGTGACACACACTATTTTTTGTATGTCTGTATGTACGTCCATCTGTCTATTCGAGCTAATCTCCAAAACAGTTAAACCGATTTTAATGAAATTTCACGGGTATGAAAAGGAGGTGATCAAAAGTGACATACGCTACTTTTTGTCCGTCTGTTTGTCTGTACGTCTATGTGTCTATTCAAGCTAATCTTCAAAACGGCTCAACAGATTTTAATGAAACTTTGCAGACGTGAAAGAAAGTTTTCAAGAGTGACATCAGCTACTTTTTGTGTCTGTCTGTCGTTTGTCTTCACTGATCTATCAACGTAGATAAAGCCGAAACTACTAAGTCTAGGAAGCCGAAATTTTGAATAGTGGTTTATTTTATAACGTATCAATTTTTTATGAAAGGAATATTTGGAAATTTCAAATTTAAGGAGGGAGAGACGGAAGGGCTTTGTATGAGTATTTGTTCTTTAAAGTTAGAAACATAAAAATTTTGACATAAATAAATAATGATGTCTTTCAGGGTTTTTGGATATCCACATTTTAAGGGTGGGAAACGGGAGGTGAAAAGTATGGAAGTATCGGTTTTCTTAAAGGAGTGGGGAGAATGAAGATTGAAAGTTTGAATGGGTGTACCCAATATTAATTTCAGCAAAAAGTATGTATAAACCATTTCGAAAGTTAATACTACCTAAAACAGGAATGTGTAGTCTACGCAAGCGAAGCTGCGGGCGGTCGCTAGTATACCATATTAGGTTTTTATGCCCCATTTATGGCCTTAGGCCTACCTCAGGATGAGGGTGCTTGGAGTTTAATCGACCATGATGCTTCAATGCGGGTCGGTGTATTTTAACGACTGCCATCTGGTGACGACAACCGTGACCGACGGTTTAACGTGCTCTCCGAGGTACGGAGTCAGTAATAATTATGTACTTAAGTCAGAAAAAACTCATGAGTTTCTAGGATTCGAACCACGATCTTCTAAACAAGAAGCGAACTCGCTACCATTCGTCTATCACGACGCTTTTTATATTAAAAATAAAAATTATTCATTATAAGACTTGAAAGTCATGAATTGCTTAGGTACCGGTTCGGAAAACTAGGAGAAGAACCGGCAAGAAACTCCTGCCTGTTTATTTTAATTAAATGCAATGTAATAAATAACTTAATTACTTTTTCACTTTGTCAATCACTGTTAATAATATCAAAAGTTATTAAATTAACTGCATAAAAAACCTAACGAAGATCAGACCCATGTTTTTACAATTAACATTAAGTAGAAAATCTGTATAATACAAGGTCCATCTTCCTACGCGCCAACATATTTTATTTCAGAAATGACCAGGACCTACACTCCACCACTCGACGGTATTTACAAAGTAAAATTTATTTATTAAATAATGTTAATGATTATTCTCAAGTGTCGTGATAGCCCAGAGCGCAACGAACCTGTCTCAAATTTATAAGGCCCCAAAGGGCCATGGTTCGAATCCGGGCGTGTACCAATGAGTTTTTCTGACTTAAGTACATTAACTATCACTGACTCCGTGCCTCGGAGAGCACGTTAAGCAGTCGGTCCCGGACGCTGTCAATAGATGGCGGTCGTTACAATCCCCAAACCGCAGTGGAGTAGCGTGGTGGATTTAAGCTCCAAGCCCCCCTCCTCACCCTGGGGGAGGTCTAAGCCTCTGCAGTGGGGTAACATGGGCTGATGATGATGAATGATTATTAATTTATTTACAGACACTTACTAAATAATATTATTTATTTAATAATTAATCTGGGTCTCTTTGGGGGAACTACGCAAGTCGTTGCTAGCCATAGCTCACTTTATCACGCCGCGGATCAGACACGGAACGTTCAAAACAAATTACCATTACGAGCAGTGTTGCCAGGTTCTTTTTTCGCGTAAATCGGGATGAACGTTTAAAACGAACCTTGGTTTAGTGATTATTGAAAAATTGAGATGTCCGATGACGTCTAGACGCGTGAGGTCGAAAATTCATATCTTTTTAGGGTTCCGTACCTCGTTGTCCGTGTGTCTGTGTGTCAAGACCCTTTTTCTCATGGACGTGGGAGTAGTGTTGCCATATTATTTTTTTTCTCATAAATCGGGATTAGTATGCGAAAATAAAAAAAATACGGGATTTCGTTGAAGAATTCAGGACAAAAAAAAAATACAAACCATTTATTTACTTGTTCGTTTAATAATCACTCTAAATTATAAATACGACGATAAATTCTTTGGTAATAAAATAAAAACACAAACGCACCCATCACACAAATTAATAAAAAAAAAAATAAACATAATATTTGTGTTGTTTCATATTTTGCAGATCGTTTTTGTCTTTCAAAAATGTATAAACCCATACATGACTCGAAATAAAAATTGAATCGCACAAATAATTCAGCGATTTCAGACTAAGTTTCGATTCAGTTTACGTTGTGTTCATTGCATAGACCAGCTGTAAACAGTTTTATTTCTATTAGGTTCCGATCAAACTTTCACGTAATAATCGGGACAACTGGTGTCCCGTGCGGGACATTTAATTGGAGCTCTAAAATCGGGTCGTCCCGCAAAAATCGGGACGTCTGGGAACACTGATAACAAGCTACTTATTGCAGTTTTTAGTAGTTTCTATAGATTAAATATTAGGTAATTAAACATAGGTAAGCTCTCGGATCCTCCGCCTTCTGCATCCAATTTACCCCGGTATGGTGCTTTAGGTCATTGGCCGGGAAGCGTCCAACGCTTGCTTGCTTGTCCAACAAGAGGCCTATATCCTGCAATGGAGCGACACTGGCTGATAATGATGATGAAGCTCTCGGATAATTTTATGAAAAATGGTAACAGATTGTTGCTGTGGATAAACATTTGATCTAAGCGAGGTTCAGCGTTACTTATTTCACCCGCAAACTGGCGACTAGCGTAGGCCAACATACATACGGGTGTTCGGATGAATGTACTCCAAACTTATAGAGCGTGTAGAGTTTACCAGACTAAATAAAAAGTTTCAAAGTAACAGGTGACGCAAACCAACAGTTACCGAGAAAAACAACTTTTTTATACCTCATCTTAGCCTAGTGGGTAGTGACTCTGCCCACGAAGCTGGAGGTCCCGGGTTCGAATCCCAGGTCGGGTCAGTATTTATATGATGAATATTAATACTGGCACCGGGTCTTGGTTGTTACATGTATGTGGTGTCTTCGCTAGGTACCTACCCAAAATACAAGCTAATGCTTAGTTTGGGGCCTAGACGTTGCTGTGATGTGTACGTTATTATTATTATTATTATTATTATACCTCATCTTATTTTTTTAAACTTTTTGTTTAGTTCGGTAAGGTTTACACGCTCTATAAGTTTGGACTACGTTCACGTTACCCGAACACCCGTATAATTAATTACCTCCTCTATGATTTCTTGCATGTTGTATAAAACGGTACGTGTACAAAAGCAAGTTCACGATCCAAACATGTTCGGGCCCTCTCAGGGGAGGCAATGTAAAACTTTTAATGACATCAAATAGCGTCGGAAGTTTTGTTATTAGCTGTCTCAGTTTAAACTACCTGCGAGGATGGATTGCATTTGAATAAATAACAGTTTGTTTAACGAGTTGCTTAATGGACCTTGATTATCGCTAGTGAACTTCGATCGAGCATTATCGTGGATACACATCAAGTGAAAGTAAATTAATGTCCGTTACCAGCTGTTAAGTGCCATGATAGCTTAAGCGCAGCGAATTTGCTTCAAATTTATAAGGCCGTGGGCCGTGGTTCGAATCCGGGCATGTGCCAGTGAGTTTTTCTGACTTAAGTACATTACTACCACTGACTCCGTGCCTAGGAGAGCACGTTAAGCAGTCGGTCCCGGCTGCGGTCAATAGATAGCGGTCTTCACAATCCACCAACCCGCACTGGAGCAGCGTGGTGCATAGAATCTCCAAGGCCCCTCACACTGGGAAGAGGCCTAAGCCCCTTCAGTGGGGTATAATGGAATGAACCAGCTGTTATTTTACCTCTGGTTACACTTTAGTGTTGCAAGTTTGAAAACTATGTTATCCTTATTCGATTTGTACATAAATTCCACCAGAATGATTTAACAGTTGAATATACTCGTATTTTAACTTGAAATAGTTGAAACGGCTGATCGCTTTGTATTTTAAGCTATAGCAAGCAAGTTAGGACAATAATTGAACATGTTACCTACCAATGCCAAGGGCAGCAGTTGCCAACCGTACAAATAAAATTTTACATACATCCTTTTCAGCTTTGACACCGCTGAATCTTAGTATTTTATGTCTGAGCACGCAATTGATTAGAACCACGATCCGTAGTCGCGGCGACCATTTGAAGTTTCATATAGCGGGCGGCCAGTACCTATTCAATAGGGGCAAATATGATGCTCGACGCGTACGTGTGGTCGGACGCGACGCCAGCCAGTTAGTTCGTTCTACACGGCACGCTTCAGAGCAACCTTTATTGTTTAACAGTCTGTCTTTTTGTTTATCGGAATTAGATTTATAAAATATATACTAAAAATATACACTACACCATACTGTTGAAATAAAAAAAAAAATTACTGCATTTTTTCAAATTACTTTTTTCTAGAATTTCATCAATAAAATGATTCTACGACGACGTCATCTAGATATATGTTTTTATTATTTGCATACAACTTCGTTTGACAGTCATTATGTCTATGGTTATAACATTAAAACAACTCTATTTTGATTGACTTAACCTGGTCACCACTTGGACCCCATCCAACAGTCTAGTCGCCTACACGTGACTGCGACTGACTGGATGCGGCCGCTCTTTGGCCGATCATACGTGTACTCCCTAAGCTAAGATACGTAGGCAGATTTACATAGACGCTACCTTGATCCAGCAAGTGGTGCCTAAAATATATATATAAGGGTCAATTAGATGGAAATAGGTCTTCCTATGAAAGTTGACATCAGTCTGACAATGAAAGAAGGGGAGGTGGTCGTGTTCTCAGTTACGCCTCGCCGACCAGTAGTAGATGTAGAGAAACAAAAATTAAACGTAGATAAAACAAATTAAATTAAACTTTATATAAAAATATTTAGCTAACTGGTGCAAGATGATGAGTTTTAGTCCGGGTTTCAGTGCGCCAAGTCCCCGCACGCCGGTCTGCACCCCCGCGAAATTGCGTAATATCACTTCGATACTATGTAGTGACATTTATCTATGACTATTAAAACCAAACGCTGCTGTCAAATTAATTTACTTTATGGTATCACCAAATATACCTCATAACGTAAATAAAAAATATAGGTTAAGTACATTTTCATAATAAATTATTTTATCTACAGTGTTATTTCATAACATTTGGTTGCCTTCTTTGTGACGAAGCGCACGAGATCTCAATACCGAGACGGGGCGGAGCGTGCGGCGGTCGTGAATGTTGACTAGAGTGACTGGTTTTTTTTTTTGGGAAAGGTTTATGTAAGTCATATCTCAATATTTTTCTATTGAACAATACTAAAAAGAAACAAGACGGCCATTGGTTTTTTATCAAAGATCATTACATTATATAAAATTATGAGATGAATAATCAATCGGTCTAAAATTTCTTCTATTTTTCTGATGGTTGTTAAATTTTCATTTTGTATAGATACTTTTTACACCCAGGTAGGGAACAAATAGACAAATTCATGCACACGAATATTTGTCTCGGACGGTAATCGAACCCGCGACCCTTGACTCCGCAGTTAAGGTCTCTAACCACTTGGCCGATCGGTCAATTAAAATTGGATGGCAGCGACGGGAGGCGCTCACTGGTTCGTACAATAGGCGGTAGTTCTATTCGAATCTAGCGCTGGATATTGGAAGCTGGTCTGGAACAAAGTTAGATTGTTTGGATCCAGACCTATATCTTGTACTGAATTCCAGCGATATCGAATAGTACGACTACTATGTTAATTTTGTTGGAACATATATAAACCAACCAGTTATTTAGTTCCATTATCGACCGTAGTAGGCGTTGTAGTCGACACTCTTTCTTGTGTTGGTGTTATACAAAATGTTTGTTCTGTTCTGTGGTGTAAATTCGTTTCACAGTAATATTAAATTAGTTGTTTCTATACAAATCATAGTTTATTTTGCCCATAATCCATCAAATTTCATTTAAAAATTATAATGAAGAATCCTATAATAAGCGTAACGCTGGCTGATTGTATGCTGCTGATTAAACTATATGTACTTACCAAAAGTAGGCAACTGTCATGCTGATTTTCTGATATGTTGTGATGTCCACGTAATTGTTTTAAAATATCTTTTGATTCATTACCGGACACTCTTTGATTTATTTTGATTGAATAAATATTAAGGAAAAACAATATTTTTGCAATATGTTTTGAGTAAATAAATAAATGTCCACTTTTTAAAATTCTTGATTTTTTCTTTGTAGTATTTGGTAGTTGTAGTGTTAGAATAAAATGTAATTAATAGCAATTTTTTTAATAAATGTCATTTATTTTCAATATCTAGAAAACATTGTTTTTTTTATTTTCATTATATCATTTGTATTTTACAATACTTATCTGGACATTTCAGATTTCTTCGTTTTTGGAATGGGAAAATTTATTGGACTATACAATTAAAAATCTTTTATATTAAAACCAATTTATTATGCTCACACACAAACTATGTACTTATACATTTCTTTGCTAACAATTGGGATTTATATACCTAAATATTTTTGCAGTTATTGAATGTAAGCAATTTATCTAAATAATTCTTATAATTTTACGTCATAATTTAATGTAGAAATTACTACAACGAAAAATTTTATTCCTTTTAAAATTTCATTTTTTTTTTTATAATATTAACACAATTGACAAAAAGTAAGTTTGTAAAACCCTTTTCATTGAAAATCATTTCAAAGCCTTTAATATTATATACATTTTAATTAGCGATTTTATTCGAAATATTTTGTGTATATTTTGCATTTATCAGTCACTGCATTATTTGTAATTCATCATTCAAGTGACATGGAAATAATTGTAAATAAAATTGTATTGTAACTTATTTTACACTTTTCATTTAATGATTACCTATCCACAAAATTTTGATTGACATGTAGCTTACGACTATATTAAAATTTTAACATTTTTTTTTTTTTATTTTAATGATTTATAAATACATTCGTGCAATTACGAAGAACTTTTGCAAAGTGCGAAGAAGGAGTCACCTCTTCCTGTATTTTTGTTTATTTTTAATATTTCGTTTTTGATGGTCGGCTTTATGCTTTTGCAAAGTTGCAGGTATGTGAACATTTTAATGTGATACTCACCGGAGGCCTCAATGCGACTGCTTCTTGGATGCCTCCCTGAAATAAGATCGTTACGTTAGTCTATGTCAAGCACGAATCGACAGAGACTAGCGGAAAAGCGCCTTCACGGCTAAATGGGCTGGGACCAAAATTTTGTGGTCGCTAGACCAGCGGACGCCCAGTGGTCTAAATTTGACCATACTCAGTTTTTCAAAACCACTAATAATATTTAAGTGAGAGTAAGTCAATTCAAATTGCATCAAACAATAGATTATTATACTCATATGGTTGACAGTACTCGTAATACATATTAAATATCAATTTTAGCTTTTGGTACTTCTTTTCCTTATAAACTTTAACTATGCCTAATCACACACTCCTCCGTACCCACAATATATGTTTTAAAAGGGGTACAAACTTTTCTCTGAATGTAGTAATATATAGATATCAAAATCAAGTGGTTTAATTCCCTGTTAAAGTAACAGATTTTTCAAAAATTTAAATATGCAGCTTTTTTTCAAAAATTGAGCTCATGAACCCTGTGAAAGTGTTTCACTGTTTCTCATAGTTTAGAACTTGGCTATACATACAGTCCCATGTCAAAAACTCAATGTGTATATTAGATTTTAGCTTTCTGCATTCTACTCCACATAAACTTTAACTATGCCAAATCTCACACTCCTCTATGCGCGTAGTATGCTTCAAAAAGGGTCTAAAGCTTTTCCTTCACTTATTTATATATAGAATATTGAGGTCCTATTTTTGAATAAGAAAAATACGTAAATATAAGTTAAATGTTTCGGTCATTAGGTTTATAGAGTTCAGGTCGTTTTTATATTTATATATATTTTATATGTTGTATAGACGACCGCTTAGCCTAGTGGGTAGCGACCCTGCCTACGAAGCTAGAGGTCCCGGATTCGAATCCCAGGTCAGGTCAGTATTTATATGATGAATATTAATACTGGTACCAAGTCTTGGTTGTTATATGTTTGTGGTGTCTTCGCTGGTACCCAAAACACCAGCTAATGCTTAGTTTGGGACCTAGTTTTTGGTGTCATGTATATGTTATTATTATTATTACTATATATATATTAAGTATCATCTTGAGGTACAATGAGCGTGTCTGTGTCAACAAAATTATGTATCATACGTTAAGTCACATGTTAGAGTGTAACAAACTTATTATTACACTTTTTGAATTTTGGAAAAATATCGATTATTACTGGAAACATAACAAATCAAAGTTTGTGTATTTACGATCCGCTCGTGACGTCACTCGGTGCGCTCTACATAGAAATTACCCACGTTCGTCCATATCAATGTAACCGAATGACGTCATGGTAAGATTTATGTTAAAAATTTGTATCTCCGGTATTTTTTTAGATATCATTAAAAAACATTCACTAATTAGTTTCCCTTAATAAAAATATAACATGTTTCTATGAAAAAAACTAAAATCACAAGACAAGGTCATCACCGTTCATGCGGTCAATGTTGACAATACGGGTTCGAATCCCAGATCGGGTCAGTATTTATAAGATGAATATTGATACTGGTACCGGGTCTTGTTTCTTATTTATTATATGTATGTGGTGTCTTCACTTGGCACCCATAACACAAGCTAATGCTTAGTTTGGGGCCTAGACGTTGTTGTAATGTATACGTTATTATTATTATTATAATGGGAAACCCAAAAATGTTCAATAAGTACTTGTACACAATAAATTAAAGTTTTTCATGCCTGTCTCTATGTAGTCAGTGCTGTGTGTTATGGAAGGAAGGAAGCCGGCCGCGACGACTTAGGCGACAGAAATCTGTTGCGATAGCCTATTCTAATATTTTATTTTTCATTAGAATAGACCACCTAACTTGTGTGTCGCCCAAATTATCGCGGTCGGCTTCCCTTTTTATAGCGAGCCCTTCGCCACGGATAACTACGTAGAGGCGACACTGGCGTCAAATAGCCCGAAAGCATGAATAAATTTTGTTGTTTGCTAAAAACCAATAAAATGTTGTGTTTTCCTTTTGCTTGATTGTGCACGCCGATATGACTAATACGCTCACAGCGCGTTCTTACGTAGCGTCTTTCGAGCTATGTGACGTCATTGTTGTGTACGTAGTTATCTAATTTCATGGTGATGTTACCGTGAGCGGGTCGCCAGCTACTTAGGCGCGCGCGCGTACGGCGCAGCACGTGCGTAGTGACGCGGTGCGTGAGCGGTTGGCGCACGCGGCGGACGTTCCATGCGTGGCGGCTTGTACTCGCGACTAGCGCCTGTCACCGACTCGTCCTCATAATAGCGCTCGTGGCTGCGGTCATATCCATAATAGTCGGTCTCGGGGGGCGCTCGGCTGACGGTGCGCGGCGGAGGCCCGTGCGCTTCATAAGGGTCTTCGTATCCGTAGGACTCCTCCATGGCGGATCGTGCGCGGTCCAAAATGCTGATCACTTTCGCCTTGGCGGGCATCACGCGTGCCGACGGCGGCGGCGGGGGCATACGGTGCGGTGGCGGCGCTCGTGGTCCTAAAAAACATTGTCACTATAATTTTAAAATTTATTAGGGTGAACACAATAAACGGCACGAGTTAAAAATGCTGGCCTCACAGTGGATTATTTAGTTTTTATTTGATGGCAGAAAGGGCAGAGGGATTGTTACGATCATGGAATTAGTTTGTCATGACCTCACTTCCTATTGTCTAACAGACTCGAAGATAAATTATAAAGCATTTATTAATATTATGTAAGAATATCAATACATTATTGTTCATATATGCTACAAGTAGCGACATCTACGTTCATGTAGTGTAACCATGTGTGAATGCAAGATTTCACTAATAATAATAATAACGTATACATGACAACAACGTCTAGGCCCCAAATGAAGCATTAGCTTGTGTTTTGGATACCAAGCGAAGACACCACATACATATAACAACCAAGACCCGGTTACAGTATCAATATTCATCATATAAATACTGACCCGACCTGGGATTCGAACCCGGGACTTCCAGCTTCGTAGGCAGGGTCGCTACCCACTAGGCTAAGCGGTCGTCGAAATAAAACCCAGATGTCAGTCTTTTGTTCAAATGCACGCGGTCGTTTTATTAATAGGTTGTGGGACCAGAATTTCGGCCATCAGACTAGTATTCCGCGAAGTAACTTGTGTTAAAAAAAAAGTTGTAGCTCGACACGTTAGCGTTTTTTCGCAGTAAGTCAGGCTAGTTTCCGCGTATTAGACTTTGAATCCGTTTGCGAAAGTAAGCCAGTTGCTATCGCATATCACCGTAATGGCGACTAATTATATCGTAAATGTGTCTAAGTTACGAGGGAGGGAAAATTACCTGAACCTGATAATAAAGTGCGTTATCGTGCGAGGTTAGTGGCAAAGGGCTTCTACCAACAACCGGGTATAGACTATGCAGAGACATTTTCACCGGTGGTGCGACATAGTTCTTTAAGATTACTTTTCGCTTTGTCAGTAAAACTAGAACTTGACATTAGACATTTTGATGTGGTAACTGCATTCTTAAATGGTAAACTTCATGAAAATATATAGGGCTAAGTGTTGTACCTTTGGACGGCTTTACTTTTGGACGCTATTGATTTCTTGCAAAATACAAATCGATTGTTTGCTTTTTGAACGCATCCTTAATGATTTTTTCTCATATGGCAACATTAAGCTATTTGTCATTTCATTCAGCGACTGTTTTCGATTTTACCCGCTATTAGGTCATTATACGAAGTACAAAAAAAAAACTGTTCTTGTGTCATAATTAATTATTCATAAGTTAAGTCAAAAGCGGAATCAATCTATTTAATTCATATATATGCTTAATTATCGAAAACATCACAAATTCAATCGTATCTTATTTATAAACTCGTAAAAAAAATGCAAAACAAAGGCTATCGTCATATACTCCGTGAACTGTTCTGAACACATGTTTTGTCAGAAATGTTATAAAAAAAATATGTTTATTACACTTTATTAAAATGAAATTATAGTGTCTGGTTTTATACATCCCAATGAATATCAAATCATGTAAATATATTTTATCCTCTTAATAAATTAACATTTGTAGCAGTTATACGAGTGTTATCAAAATAACATCAATTCCGTGAACCATTATTTTCACCCCAAAAAAAAAAAAAGCTACAAAATTATTACTCATAATACCTGGCAACACTGCTTTTTGCTGTCAGATCTGTTGTGTGTTTACCAAGGGGAAGGTAAATTTCTGTGAAGTTTTGTTAAAAAAATATAAGTAATATACGATTTTGGTCAAGTTTACCTTGTCAATTTGGTTAAGGATGATTTTTGGTATGTATTTATGTATTTACTTTGCCACCATAGCTCATTATTAATGCCATAAGGACATTGGTTGAGGTCATATGTAACTAGGTTACTTGTAAAACCTGGATGTGGCATGATTTTAAAAACGATTCGTCAATTCCGTGAACTCGTTCACAGAAATGACAGGTTTCAAGGAAATGATGGCAATTTTGAAAAAAATAGAATATGGACTTAAAACGCTCGTGTAACGGCATATTCAAGCTAAATTAATTGTATGCCCTTACAATCTATACTTAAAATTCAATATTTACTGAAAACCAAGCAAAACTTAAGATTCCGCAGCTCAGGAAGAAGGGAGAAGAAAAGACAGCGGGAAATATCACAAGAAGAAAGAAAAGGGATTAGTTAAAACTATAAAAGATCATACACCTCGGCAACAAAAAAAAATACGGAAATACTGGAAGGAAAATTCTAAGAAATATAGGACAAGAGAAGCAATGCTAAAAAGAACTGAAGAAATTCTCCGAGAAAATACACCGTCATCAAATCCTGCATTGTCACAAAGAGGGAATAGAAGTAGCTTAGCCAATAGAAATAGGAGAGTTTTATATGTTGAAAATAAGATTCTCAAGAATAAACTTCATCA
This sequence comes from Luffia ferchaultella, assembly GCA_949709985.1. Taxonomy (NCBI): domain Eukaryota; kingdom Metazoa; phylum Arthropoda; class Insecta; order Lepidoptera; family Psychidae; genus Luffia; species Luffia ferchaultella. The sequence continues at coordinate 3,825,508 of OX453261.1, forward strand.
GCTTGAAAATGTTATTGCAAAATACAGAATGAGATTCAGAAGACTTGAGCAACAAAGTCCACGAAAGAGTAGAACACTGAAAGGATTTAATCATAAACGATTTGTTGAAGCAAAAACAGCCATAATAGAGTTTTTAGAACAAGATGAAAATGTCGGCTTACATCTGGAAAAAAATAAAATTTTAAGCGGAAGAAAGAAAAGAAGCAAAAATGACAGAAATGAAGATAAGCTAGTTTTTTTTGCAAATATCGTCCTTTCTGGATATTTTTTCCTACAGTGAAAAACCATGATACATGCCTCTATGGTGCACATGCACTCATGCTAATATGGATTTTTTAGTGCGATCGGTTTTCAAATCTCAAATGATTACAGAAAACACGGCTTTACAATTTGTAAAATCAATATGCTGTGAGGGAAATTTGTTAGGATTAGTGTCTAGAACGAGTTTGTAAGGATTGCATGAATTGTAACCTGAATTTTAATAACTTTAATGGAAACGATAAAATAACTTATGAGAGATGGGTGACTAAGAAAGTAAACGCTATAGTTAAAGGTCAAGATAAGCTTTGCCAAAAAACTTTAAAAGAGACTGTTATTACAGATAAAAAAACTTTTGCTAAACATTTCCAATCTAATTTACAAAATTTTATGGCACACATTCGAAATATATACCAGCAACAAAAAGCAATAAGGCAAATAAAAAGTGACTTGAATACAACTGAAGCAATCTTACATTTAGATTTCTCTGAAAATTAAGGATGTAAGTACGCAGCTGAGGTACAGTCTACTCACTTCGGTGGTTAAACCACAAATATCACTGCACACCTCGGTGCTTTATTATCAAGACCAAAACAATAAGAAAATAATTACTAATTCATTTTGTACAATATGTGAAAATTTAAGACATGACCCAGTTATGATTTGTGCCCACCTTGACCAGTTCTAGATGATATTAAAAGTATAGTTCCTTATTTAACACAAATGCATTTTATAAGTGATGGGCCAACTACCCAATGTAGAAATAAAACGATGTTTTAATTAATCGCCAAAAATTTGAATTCAATGTTGATACTATTCTTTGGCATTATTCCGAGTCTGGCCATGGAAAAGGAGCTCCAGACGGTGAAGTTGGCTACTTAAAAAGAACTGCGGATAGACGAGTGGTTTTGGGGGACGACATACCGGACTATCAAACTTTGGCTACTTGTTTACAAAGAAACTGTCCTTCGGTTAGGGTAATACCAGTAAAGTGATCAATGCATAGGGTCAATAGAGGATGTTTTAAATAATAGTGCTATAAAACCCTTCAAAGGCACGATGAAAATGCACCAAATCACATGGGCAAAAGAACACCCAAATTTTCATTAAGCCAGGCGGCTTAGTTGCTTGGAATGTCCTTCAAACATCACCTGTCTTCATTTTGGGCTAGGAAAAATAGCTATTACGGATACATTTATTTCAAGCGACACAGAAAATGAGCCACCTATACCATTATGCTCTAAATTAAATGTTGATGAAATTTACTCTGATAGTTCTGACGAAGTACCTGGCAACCTCTGAGTCAAAATAGGGTAAATATTCAACAACAAAGATATTTTGATAGGAAACGTCACTCATTTTGGTCACCTGATGATGATTCTGATTCAGACAAAATATTTGATTAATATCACAGAAATGACATACCCGCTTAATGTCATTTCCATGAAGAAGAATGTTAGATTTTTTAATTGTATTTCAAAATAATATTTTTTGTTTTATTTTGTCCTGGTATGATTATTACCAGTAGAATGTTTAAGTTACATACTGTGTTCAACTCAAATCTCTATTTCAGTTATTAAGTAATGACCACTTCGATCATTTCAGTGAACACATGCACCAATTCTGTGAACACTAAAAAATGTTTTTTTCCGAGATTTACCTATTAAAACGTAATTAGAATTTTGTTTTCTATACTGATTATGTTTGATTATATTTTGCAATAAATGAATCTTTAAAACCTATAAAATCCTGATTTTTATTTTTGTGATTTTAAAAATGCCATTCTGTATATTGACCCTAGTGTGAGTTTTGTACTTAAAAAGTAAACATTTTTCCTATTTTATGAGTTGATTTTCTCTTGTCCAGCATGGCGTATAAGCATTATTGTGTATACAGTGTAACATTTATTGTTTAGTCGCTGAATTCTACTAGGTTTGATAAGCTAGGTCCCATAGATTTTAAAACCTGAGAAGTTTTTTTCATTTATTACTTAATTTCTACCTTTGGACAGGGCGTTGAGAGATACAAAAATACCGGTACATACAGTATGATGTACCTATGGACAGTTGTTTAGTGAGATTCAATATAACTTTATTTATTGGTTTTTCAGTGCATCGGAGTAAGACGGGCAAGAAGAGAGAAAAGCATTGCGCTGACATGCTGACAGAAGCCGTCAAGGCCATACAAGAGGGGTCTTCAATTAGAAAAACCGCAGAAAAGTTTAAACTGCCCAAATCAACACTCTTCTTTTACGCAAAACATAATAAAGGGAAGGATTCTGTGAAAATTCTGTGAAATGGTGTTAGGAAGGTTTTTAACGTAGAAGAGGAAGTGCAGCTGAATGCTGAATGAATGAAGAAAAGCGGCGTTATTACATATGGGCCTGAACGCTATACAAGTTCGGGAACTTGCATATGAATTTGCATTGAAGAAGAAGAATCCAAACATTCCTCATTCTTGGCATGAATATAAAATGGCTGGCCTTAAATGGCTCAGGTGTTTTAGAGAGCGAAATCCACACTTATCTTTGCGAAAGGCAGAAGCAACGAGCATTACAAGAGCTACCAGTTTTAACCGACATAATGTAAATAACTTTTCAGCACTATTTCACAAATAGGGTGGTTGGAGACTGGAACGGGTTGCCTACAGAAATCGTGAAAGCTAGCAACTTGAATCAATTCAAGAGCCATCTGGATAATTACTTGAGCAGCAAGTGAGAAGGGAATGATATAAGCATATCAGCGGAAGCTGTTAGCTTATTAAATAATAATAATAATAATAAAATAATAAAACTTCTTTGAAAGTCTCCAGAAAGTTCTTGACAAATATAAGTTTCCACCTGAATCAATATTTAATGGTGACGAGACGGGAATATCCAATCCATAAACCTCCAAAGATATTAGCGCCAAAGTCAATCACACAGCTAGGGAAACTAACGCCAGGTGAAAGGGGTATAAATAATACCATGATCGGTTGTGTGACTGCAGTTGCGAACTCAGTACATCCGCTGATTGTCTTTCCTAGGGTATTTTTTAAGGACAATATGCTAAAAGGAGCCCCGCCAATTTCCGTTGTTGTGGCTAATCCATCTGGTTGGTCTACAGAGCCCACTTTCAAACAATATCTGGATCATTTTACTGAATCACTTTAAACCTAATAAAGAAAAACCAGTACTACTCATCATGGATAACCATGAGAACCATGTCTCAATAGAAATTATAAGAGGTTTATTGCGAAAGTAAGTTCCGTTTCAATTTAATTCCGCTCCAGCGCTGCGATCGCAGTTCCGCACATCCGCGGTAGACGCTCTGTATCATGGAGAAGAAACGTGCGCCATTTGGAGATCGCTGTCAGTCACGTACGCTTTGTTGTGCTTGTTGTAAACAAGTCGGTGTTGATTGGAAATCCCGCCGTTTGTGAAATCAGATCTGTGATTCGTTTTTTAAATGCGAGGAAAGTGAAACCAATTGAAATTTGCGTGCGTGATTTAATGGTGAGAAGATGGGTCCGACAGTTCAATGAAGGACGTATTGACGTGCACGATGAAGAAGGAAGTGAGCGTCCATCTTTAGTTACAGAGGAACTGGTTCACGCGATTGATGACAAGATCTAGGAAAACCGCAGGTTTACAATTAGTGCTCTCGTTATGGAATTTCCCCAAATCTCACGATCACTAATTCATGTAATTGTTACCGAAAAACTGAAATTTCGTAAACTTTGCTCACGCTGGGTACCAAAGATTCTTACTAAGCAACACAAAACAAAACGGATAGGTAGTGCACTTCAGTTTTTAAGTAAGCGGCAATCAATGGAATGGAGGCACACTTCATCCCCAGCAAAGGTTAAGCCGAAGCAAATCTTGACACCTCGAAAAATGATGTGCACGGTGTTCTGGGACTGGAAAGGTATCTTAATCATTGATTTCTTACCACTTGGTCAAACAATCACAGCAGATGTTTATTGCGAGACACTTAGGAAATTGCACCGCGCAATACAGAACAAGCGCCGAGGAATACTGTCAAAAAGTGTTGTTTTTCTTCACGACAACGCACGACCACACACTGCAAATGTGACGAAAAACCTCCTACAGGGATTTGGCTGGAACGTGTTTGACCATCCTCCGTACAGCCCTGACCTCGCTCCTAGCGACTTTCATCTGTTCATACATCTCAAGTCTTTCCTTGGCGGTCAACACTTCAACAATGACGACGAGCTGAAAGAAACTGTTTTCAACTGGTTGAAGACACAGGCGGCAAACTTCTATGAAGAGGGTATACAAAAACTTATGCCACGCTATAACAAATGCCTGCAAAATTACGGCAGTTATGTAGAAAAGTAGTTTAAGAGTTATAGAATTTTGTGCAATGAATAATTTTTCTGTGTCGGTACACAATTTAATTTTATCACCAAACGGAACTTACTTTCTGGACGTGCGTCGTAGATAAAACCAAAGAAAATAGGATTATCCTCTTGACGTTACCACCACACACCTCTAAAAACTTGCAGCCTCTTGGTAAATGTGTCTACGGGCCATTTAAGAACTACTATAATAAAACGGCTGATAAGTGGATGTTAAATCACCTAGGCGAACCGATCACGATATATATCGCAGAAATAATTGGAGAAGCTTATCTACTGGCCTTCACACCAAAAAACATTATTAAAAGCTTTGAAATCGCAATAAGTCCTTTCAATAAGGAGATTTTTACTGACGACGATTTTTTGTGTTCCTGTCACACCAGAAAACATAATTAAAAGCTTTGAAGTCACAGGAATAAGTCTTTTTAATAGGGAGATTTTTACTGATGACGATTTTTTTGTGTTCCTATGTCACTGATCGTCCACAGCCATCAACAACACAAGAATTAGAAAACATAGCTCCATCTGAATGTCCATCTGTTGTTATTTGCATTTTTAATTATCTTTTAGCTGATAGGATAGTGGTGCGGATTTTGTTGTGTCTGGCCTGTTTCAGTATCTTTTTATTTTTATAGACGATATGGATTAGTTGTGCCATCTCATGGAATACAATTGATTATTGTTGTTGGGTCTAGTGGTGACTGTTTGATGTATATGTAATGATTGTTAGTAGTAGTAGATATAATGGATTGTATATATACAGGAAATGACAAGGTTGAGTGTATCAAGTGTACCTATAACCAATAAACAGTATGAGTATGAGTATGAATCTGTAGAACTTGACTTGAATGTGCCTGATAACTAGGTGTCTGAACATAGTCCTCCTATTACGTCTTCAAACCCTGACTATTGGCCTTTGCCTAAGTGAAGAGAATCAACAGCTCAAGCTGAGTCAACCCTATCCCCTACAAACAGTGATCTTGTCTCCAGATATAACTTGAACCTATTAAAAAATGATCCATGCATACCACTGGAACTCAAGTTTTGCAAAAGCACTAAATTTTTAACTCTGTCAAATGCAGATTTAAAGTCAGTGTTATCAGTGTGTCAGACCTTTGCATTGTCTACGATCCTAAATATATGAAATAAAAACAAAAGCAATATGAAGAAAACGGGTCATCCTTTCTGAAATCATTATTGATTGGTATTAATAATACACCGCAATTGTGCAAAAAAACGGAAGAGATAAGGGACTCAAAAAGTTTAGGAAAGCAGGAGAGGATTGATATCAGCCTATAATTTGTTAGATTGCTAATGTCGCTTTTTTTGAAGATAGGCATGATCCTAGCTCTTTTCTGTTAAATAGGGAAAACACCACTCTTTAGTACCTTGGTTAAAAGAGTATACATGCTCGTTAATTCATCTCCACCACAGACACTCAGACCCTGAGATACGTATCTCCGATTGTTCACCAATTATTCATACATAAATAATAAATATTGTAATATTCACAATTGCAGAAAATTTTACAGTTTCTAGTTCACCATGTGAATGTTAAAACCAAGCAACTCAGTCGTCCAAATAACCCCGAACGAAAGGAATAACCATAGATTTGATACAAGCCTTCAGAGACTATCACAAATTATAAGCTAGCTCACCTCTGTCGAAGATCTCACGCATCTGACCCTGCCGGATAACGTCGTTGGAGTCTGGAACGAGGTGCTTGCGGATTTCGGCCAGCGCGTAAGCTAGGCGGGCGTGCGCCTCCGCCGGCGGCCCTATCGCCGAAATTTCAACGTGCAGTTCATCTGACAGGTGAAAGTATTTCGGGTCCAGTGAGTTACGCAGCTCTTCCTCTTTTTGTCTGTAAATTACAAGGAGTCAATATGAGAATGTGGAGGCAGTTCTACACTTCTTAGCTGGTAATTGTGTGGCACTCTTTGAACTTCATAAGAGACATTAACTCAAAACTTTTTTCCACTATAGAAAAACTATTTGGGATAGTAATGACAATATAAAAGAAAAGTGATGCAACACAAAAAATAAACTTGAACTTCAAAACTTTGCCGTTATGTATAAACTTAGTAGTATAGAGAATAGAGAGTATAGAGAATGACCTCGAGAAAAAGTGTAGTGAATGTGTAGTTTGATTCAATATTTTGGTCCATTCGTTGTACGTGAAACATTTTAAAAATACAAATCTAGTCGTTTAATTGTTTCTTAAAATCCCTGTCATCTAATATATTGGAAATAATATGTATATACAATATAAATTAATATTACAAAAGAGTCTTAATTTTATTGTTTTTTCGAAATATACCTATCACTGGCTTTGCATGTTTGTACCAAAGTATTGATGACATAATTTTTGTTTCCAGATAGTCGAAATCACTGTCATCTAGAAATACTTTACCCGTTAGATTTTAATAATATTTTTTATATTTTGTCAAGCGCCTGCGAATTGCACACCTTACGAATGCTGTGTGTAAACAATAATCAAGCGTTTACTTTAAGATTAACAAACGAATCTATGCTCTATTTTTAAACTGCAGTCTGTTTTTCACCCATCGCCTTACAGGTGCATTACAAAAAAGACATAATACTCTTTCTTGCTCCTTCCGACACACACACTAATACCGCACCGGTGTGTTACTAACAGACCTGCAATTAGTGTTTACTTTTCTTATTTTTCTCTTTATTTATCTTACTTTTTTTTTACTAGTGATCATACTCTCGCATGTCATTACATTTCACTTATGAATTATTTCAGTTTCTGATAACGTTATTTTCTATGAGTGACAGCCAGTTTCTCAAACGATGATCAAAATCAAAATTATCTAATCACAAGTTAACCATAGATTTGGGTTGCACAACTTCGATTTTGGTTCGGTAACATTGACGTTTCGTTAGCTGACTGACATCGTGTCAAATGGCTAGTTAAACATATGTCAAACGTAAATTCCGTTTCTCAAAAGATAGTTAGTTTGTAATCTCTTGTCAACCTCATGTTAAATCAACCGTCATGTAATCAGTCGAAGGCGGGAGATTAACCTATGATCAAGTCATAATATTGTAATAATTTCTAATAATATAGTAAAAATATAAGGTTAAAACGTGAGTAAATAAAGTTTTATCAGTTTTCTACTTTCCAACATTGTTTATACATATTTTAGGCAACATTTCAGGTTATTCCGTAAATCGTTTGTGTTCCAAGATGTCATCATTTTCGGATTTATCATTATGTTCATTGTCCAGTTCTAACAAATAACGAGGAAATACATAGAACCCAGAGGACTAGAATATAGTGGATCCTTTTACTTTCTACAATGACAAGGAGTTCCACGATAGGTATCGCTTGTCAAAAACCGTCGTTAGCGAATTGCTTGCTCTGCTCGGACAAGATCACCTACATAAAGAAACTACATAAAAAACTTGTAAAAGTACGTGTTGTTTTATTTTGGTACTGCAACTTTTCACGAGAAGTAGGTAACCATTATGATAAAAAAACGTAATTTTAACTAAACGCGAACAAACACATAATCACTGAAATTAAAAATGGATTTTCAATTTGCTGTTTTGGAGCCTAACCTGGACATACGTCCAGACAGACGAAAACAGTTATGTTCTTGGTCAAACATCGTTCAGATATCGTATAAATACATGTAGGTATAGTTCCAATCAAACTTTATGGCGGATCGGAATACAACGCTTTATGCATGCTTGCGCAGGTTCAGTCATATGCCCCTCGCTCCACTGCGTCCCGCTACACCTAAAACTGGTTAGGTACTGCGACGCGACTTGTGCCTATGTTCACATCCGCCATAAAGGTTGATTGGAACTATACACATAGATACGAAATCACAGACGGACACTTCAATTTCATTTATATTAACTCAATATATTGCTTATTTACTGATTTACAGAAACCGAGAGGATTGCATTCAGAGTTGGTGGTTTTGTATAGGGTATTTTAAGACGGTGGGTATTTTTCTAAGCTATTTTCGGCATTTTGAGGGTATTTTTGTGGTTGTTATGTAACTATGGATACATTTTTCAAGACCGATATCGTTGCTATGAGATATATAAATATAATATGAAATAATGATAAAGTGAATCAAGTACAGACCACTCACTACATGGGTCGAGGCACAGAAGTTGGTAAGAAACGAAACAACGCTATACGAAAGAGCGAAAAACAAAACCAAACATGAACGAATGAGTTACGTGTGGCCATATACAAAAAAAAACTGTAATTAGTTGACATTGACATCTCATCAGCTAATTATTGCTTGACAATCGTTTATGCAACTCGTTTGAAATTTGATCATTGATCAAAGTTAAATACCGATTACCTGACTAGGAATTTGACAGGCCTTTGAGAAACTGGCCGTTATTCTTTCTTTCTATTCGTTTCTATGAGTTAACAAGAAAGGGAAAACTAAAGAAAGTAAAACTAAAAAGCATTATAAAGGCAAAGGTATATATCTGAAGTAAGTACACGCCATTTTTGAATATTCGTATACCAGATTATAATTTTCCTCGCGTGATCAGCATGCGATGAAATCGTGGCAAACTAGACATAAACAATGTTCGCGCGAGCGATATAACATGGCAAACGGCCTCGCTTGTTTGAGTGCAATTTTTGTTTAGTTTCACTATTGGAATGGGACTATTCCCATTCCAATCCTATTCTTTACTTACCTCCAAGTATGCCTAAATCTGATTATTTTATTAGGCAGCTGAGAGATACAAGACGCGCGTCTTCGTCGTCCCTACCTCAGATAATCGCGCCACCACCACGGCCACTAAAGGAGCTCGCATGGAATACTTCACAGAGTGTGTTGGTTGCAGAGCGTCAAATCAGTAAGATTGTGTTTAAATAAATAAAAATGTGTATGAAAAGTTGTTTAGGGCCACGTATATACATACTTTATAAATGTAATGTAATTAATATATAATGTAATTTATAAATATATATAAATTAAGATAGCATAAGTCAAAGAAGGCTGAAGTGTTGCTAGGTATTTGTTGACTTTTTTAAATTTCTATTCTTTTCATAAAAATAAAAATAATTATGTATACTCATCTTTTTATTCATGGAGATCCAAATTTGAATAAATATATGATTTTAAATCATTTTCATGAAATATTTGCATATCATCCAAATCTCATCAAAACTTGAATTACTACAAGTACAAATAATGGCAAACTGCATATAATCCAAATCTCATCAGAACTTAAATTACTACAAATAATGACAAACTGAATTCTACCTGTCTCTCATGGAACCCCGACCCAACACAGCCATCTTGCACATAGTTTCCTCCTGTAAGCACTTCAAGGTATTGCCTTTCGGACCCAGCAGCTTACCCACAAAGTTGAACTAAAAACAAGGCTTTGTCAATTATACTAGAATTTACAAAATGAAACTTGTACAGATTTTGCAATTCTTCAGATGCGCCCTAGCTTTATTTAAAATATGTTTAATTTAATACATCCTAACCTGGCTTGAAAAACCTAGTTTTTCTTTTATCTGGATGCTACATGCTATCTAAATAACAGAAAAATTGGGTATATTAGGGTCATTTCGCCAGTTCGCGTCCATCACCCTATTCGCGTCCATTTTTCGGACCTCCCTATAAAAATTCTCGAAAATAGGTATATTAACACACTAAATCACCGAAAACTCATCACCGCCAATACCTCATCGTATAAGAGGCACACACACATAGACAAAAGTTCTGTGTGCCCAATCAATCATGTGTAGAAAAAATAGTTAGTATCCGTCTTTAACAAAGAAGCGCGGACGCGCGGAATGTCGGCAAAAAAATAGTCTGCAGGGGCGCGTTCGACGGTAAGTATTTTATTGTTATATGCGTATTTTAGAATACACAGCTGTTTCTAGACATAAAGCAGGAAAAAAGGAGTAATATTAATTATGTATTTGCTTGTTTTTTTAAAGTTAACAGTTAAAATAACGTGGACGCGAATTACTACACCGAATTTATAAAACTTGCACTTTGCGACCACAATGGACGCGAACTCGTATATTTATGATTTAGTTAGTGTTTATTTTTGTGATTAAATTATGAAAGGGAATTTGTTTTTATTTTTTATTTATGTACTAATATCATGCAATCGTAATGAGCAATTCGCGTCCACATTATTATGATTGTAGAAAAAGATACAAATATTGTTCATCACATGTGGACGCAAACTATACCCACATGGAAATAGTATTGTACCAAATTGCGTCCATTTTTTCATAAAATACAAATAATAGCATAAATAATTTTTTTTAACTTATTTGTAAAAATAAATTAAAATGTACTTATTAATTTTTTTTATTAAAACTAAGAGTTTAACATTCAATTTTTTACAAACTAAATGCAGTGAAATGCTTATTTTTTTATTCTTTCCTGTTTAAGATGAGTTCTTGGGAAGGTAGTAAGAAAAAAGAAAAGAAAACATACACAGAAAAAGATTTAAAGAAAGCATTAAGTGACATTCGTGAGAAGAAAAAATCGATAAGACAAATATGCAAAGAATATGCTATTCCCAAGACCACATTATTGGACAAAATCAGTGGACGCAGACCAGATGGAGTTAAGAAACCGGGACCAGAACCAGCGCTAGGAGTGGATGGTGAAAAAAAGGTAGTTGAATGGCTTCTCAATATTTCCAAATGTGGATTTCCAGTGAAAAAACAGGAATTGTTGGATACTGTTCAGAAAATAATTCGTGATGGGGGGTTTAAAAATAAATTCAAAGATGATCGCCCAGGTCAAAAGTGGTTTGTAAAATTCTTGGCCAGAAATAATGAAGTCTCACTTAAAAATGCGGAAGGTATTAATAAAGCTAGAGCCCAAGTCACAAAAGAGTCGATCAGATTGTGGTTTAGAGAACTTGAGGAATATTTGGACAGTATACACCAAAAAGATATTTTGAATGATCCGAAAAGAATTTTTAATGGAGACGAAAGTGGATTTGCTCTTTGTCCAAAGACAGGAAAAGTTTTAGGCCCAAGAGGTTTCAAGAACTTATATCAAATAAAGCCAAGTAAAGAAAAAGAAAACTTAACGGTATTATTGACATTTAATGCGAATGGAGATATGTGCCCACCTTGTGTCGTGTTTCCATACATTAGACCACCAAAGGCTGTAGTGAATAGTATGCCCCAAGAATGGTGCTTAGGCAGATCGGAGACAGGTTGGATGAGAGGAGAAGTATTCTTTAAATACGTGACCAACGAGTTTCACAACTGGGTGGTGGAAAATAACATCATAAAACCAATTCTTCTGCTGGTAGATGGGCATAAATCGCATATGTCATTAATGCTAAGTACGGTATGCGAAGAACTGCAAATTATTTTATATGCCCTGCCGCCCAACACCACCCATATTTTACAGCCAGCTGACGTTAGCGTCTTTGCACCAGTAAAAACATATTGGAAATCTACAGTCCGCGCATTCCTATCAAAACCAGAAAATTTGAATTCTGCCGTTACAAAAACAAACTTTTGCACATTATTAAATGAAGTATTACAACATCCTAACATGGCCGATAACATCAAAAATGGGTTTAAGCGATGTAGTCTTTACCCATTCGATGCAAATAGTCCTGATTACACTAAATGTGTAAGAAATACTTTGGAAAATGTACAGGCCGTTGATCAACAGTCACAAGATATTACCCACTCGGACATTAAAAGTTTTAAAAAAGTTTTAAAACACCTGAAACCGACACTAAAAGAAAAAAAATATTAACATTCGAACTATTACGAGAGCAGTCAATAGTTTGAAAAATACTCTCCCTGCAGAAGTTGGCTTTGCAGAGATTTCTATCGAAACTGAATCTGAGAGGTCTCTTATGGAACTGTCAATAGAACAAAATAGTACTATTTTAGAATTGGATGCAACTAAAGAAATCACCATCTCTTCATTACACGTAGAAGATGAAAACATAAATGATGAAACTAACTCCGATTCGACTGTGCAGGTTCAAACAGTAACAGCCGAAATACATTCTGCACCAAAACCATCCACCAATGCCGAGGCTTGCACATCAAAAATCACTAGCACTAGGAATCAAGCTTCTTCTAAAATTGACTATGATGAAATCACACTATATCCGGATAATTCTAAAACTCTTGATACCAACAAAAACAATTTGTTCCCTGATTTGTCTCTTTCGACGTTACACCTTTCTGGCCTTGATGTTGACTCTATCGTGTCCTTAGACGACGTTCTAATTCTACCATTAGAAGATATTATATTATCAACTCCCACTCCCACTACGTCAAGTGTTGAAAAAGAAACTCCTACTAAGGAACAAACGCCAGAACCGCCTCTGACCTCTTTGATTCATACAGTATCAATTGTATCGCCATCCTTCGTTTTACCTACAGAAAACTCTCCTCTAGTACAACCTTCTAGTACATCTTCAGCAGCTGTTGGCGATTCAAGCCAAAAAAAAACCTGTGATCCATTTAAAAACCACCTGATGCTGCCTGAAGCAAGAAAACCTAATAATCAAAGGACTCCAGCAGCTATATCTTCTGCTGCATGGAGAAAGTATTACGAAGATAAAGAGCAGATCAAGAACGAAAAAAAGGAAGCAATACGAAAAAGAAAGTTAGAACGAATAGAGAAAAAAGAACAGGAGAGAGCTCGAAAGGTTCAAAAAACTGCTCCAAAACGAAAAAAGAAGATAAAAGTCACACAGAAAACGATAGAGTCGATAGATGTGGAATCTGAGAAAGAAAATGTACCAGCCGTGGAGCTAATGAAATGTTCTAAATGTGACGATGTATTAATTTCTGATGTAGAAGATGACGATGAGAAAAACATTGGCTGTGACAAGTGTATTAGATGGTATCATCTGAAATGCACGCGATTTCTAGGATTAAGTTATTCAGAAGCCAAAGATAATTCTTTTGAATGTGACTTGTGTGATTAATTAAAATTCGAAGGCAATAGTAATTACATTGTCTCATAATCATAATATTATGATTCAACATTTCTTTTAGTAGTAGGATTAGACAAAACTATTGTGTTGTTTTGTTGCTATAATATAGCCAACAACTTATCAATCAAGGCTGATCTTCAGTGATATTGTAATATCGTGATTTTAGGGTAAAATTAACAGAACTGATTGTTGTTGACCTGCAACCTTTAAAAGGTTCAAAATTATTAATTACTTACCTGTTTCAGAATAATGTTTGTTTTTTTTAAGTAGTTTTGTTTTAAGTTCTATCAATGTTGAGAAGAATAAATAGGTATTCTTATTTTCTTTATAGTGATTTATTAATAATAATAATGTTGATTTTCAAATAACTATATTCTTGAATAAAGAATCTGTTAAAATACAATTTTTCTTTACATTATCTTAAAAATATCACCCCTACATTCCTTTTCTTAGCTAGTGGACGCAAAATGGTCTATGGGTGGACGCAATTTAAATTTTTTGGACGCAAAGTGGGTAAAACGCGTATTTTTGAAGTTTGTCTATTTATAAAAAAAACACAAATAGTTTTGAACAAAACTGAAAGCGAACCCTATAGTAGACTATATAATGAACACATTACATAACTTTTTCATTGAAACTAGTGCTGGAACATTTTTATCTTCTCCTTCAAACTTGCCAACTGCACTAAATGGACGCGAACTGGCTAGCTTATCCTATTTCTAAAAACCATGTATTAATACTTCAAATAAATGGTAGGTCACATCTTCATGAAACGCAACACCTATAATAAGGTAATACTTTACCTTAGGATGTTCTTTAACTGGAACCAATACTTTGGCGACAACCTTTACTGATTTTTCTCGATACACATCAACATACTTCTGATCCCTCGGTGGCAATCGCCCAGTTGTTTGTACTCGAGTCACCTCTGAAATTAAATAAATATATTTAGGGTATGATATTTTATAATTTACATAAAGTTGATTTGAATTTAATTTATACATTTCTTACAACTTCTATGATTATACAAATAACACATCTTGTATATTTAGCTGATGTTAACAAACTCTGCACACACATTTAACAGATTCATTTGTACAAGAATAGCAAGAAGTAACAAAATTCATCATATATATGAAATATCTAAAATAATTTACTTAAAAACACTGGAAAAGTGTGAATCGGACTCGCACATGAAGGATTCTGAACCAGATACCATGTAAAAAAAACAAGTTTCTTTTGATTTTACTTTTATTATTATAGCAACCATAGTAATTTAAAGATTCTATGAAAATTTCAAGGGTATATCTAAACCATTCAAACAATACAGCCCTATGACAGACGGATGGGCAGACAGCAGTCTTAGTAATAGGACTCCCGTTTGTAGGGGTATGGAACCCTAAAATTGTGAAACTTGTTTCTTTGTTTGTCCCTTCATCAAGGCAAAGCAGAACAATGTGATATTTTACTTGGAGATGGTTGAAGAGACTTAAACAATTAAGGTTTCTATAATTCAAAGAGAAGATGACTGAGCTCCTCCAGAAGACTCATTTTGCAGGCCCCTCGCTTTGAAGAAGCTTCACTATTTCAGTCAAGACCGCCTTCGCGAGCTACTAGTTTCGCTTTACAAAAAGAAACACTAAGATAATAATCAAGAATCAAGTTGGATGACATGTAAGCTTCAAGTTATGATGGTACAGTGGTGGAAGTAAAACTCAATAAAAATAAGTAGAAGTTGTACCACTGCGGTGAGATCGGAGTAGCGTGTAGCCTGCTGAAAAGTTACAAAATATTTAATCAGTCTTATGGTGGAGGGGTGTAGGAAACTCATGTAGTAAATATTTTTTTAAGGAAATGAAAAAAAAAATTATAAGGCTTTTTAGTGGCTCGTCGCTCTGCTCCGCTTTGCTTCTCACATTATCACAAGCAAACCATAACCTAACCTATTTTTTTGAATTGATGGACCATCAACCTACTTTAGCCAGATTTTAAATTGATCATTTTTATGAACATAATTTTCATCAACCAACAATGGAAAGCCGAACCGAGATCGGAACGGAAACGGGATAACGTAGATAAAGTATTAAGAATGTTACGGTATGTCCATGCCACAAACAAAAACTAATGTGTAATGTGTGTAATTAAAAATATAGACACCTTGATCTATGAGCCTTGTGGAGATAGGAAATTTGGTCTGATCCATTTTAACCTTTTCACTTAATAATTCACGCATATATTCGCCAGCTTTTTCGTTAAGCTTGGAGGCATCCTCGCCGTCTTGGTCATGCTCATTTTCATTTTCTTGTTGCGCATTTCTCTTGAAATCATCGCTTCCATAACTATTCTTTTCGTATTTATCAGTCATCGTGACCTATGTTTCAAATGAAATTATGTATATACGAACTGTACGACTAAAAAAGGGAATTAAAATCGAATCGAACTGCAAATTCAAAGCAAAGTTGAAAACGCAACACCACGCAAAACCACCGCAAAACTCAATGGCGTCGGCTGGCGCTGGCGTCGGCATCAGTGCAGTGTTGCCAATCCCAAAAAACTAAAAAACAACAGCTCGCAAAAAAACAAACAGGAGAAAACAGTAGGTAAAGAAAAAAAAGGCAGATTTCATACTTTTCCTCATATAATTAAAACAATGAACAATTTTCTTAGTTACCAGAACTCACATACATTGTTATATTAATAATCACAACAACAAAAAAATAAAAATCAAAGTAAAATTATTTTCCACTTTCATTCTCAATGGCCTCATCTTCAATATTTTCACACTCATTTTTCTTTTTAAAATCATACATATTTTTGTTAAATTTCTTCATGTGCCTTTCTGTGGCTTCAAATGAGTAGCAATCGCAATAGCATAAAAATATGATCGTCAATCACACATAATGTGGTCGGGGAATAGTAGATACTGCCATCTAGTGTCATTGCATTTTATTACATAGTGGTTATCAAATAAATATTTGCATAGTGTAATAGGTGGCGCTGAACGCTAATCGAAAAACAGTAAAAATTAGGAATGAAACAGAAAACAGGGACATCAATGTGAAAACAGCAAATCTACTGTTATAACCATTATAACAGTAGGGTTGGGAACACTGCATCAGTGGCAAAGGTGTAAAAATCAGCTATATTGTCATTAAAAATGTTGTCATTGAAAATGACTATCATATCCATTTCACGGGAGACGCATTTTTGGCCATAACTCCGAGGGTATAGGGTCTAGCCAAGATTTTAAGGTTTTAAAAGATTAAGAATTTAGTTGTGCATTGTATGACATCAAAATTTTGGAAATCGGTTTGGTAGTTTTTGGAAAAAAATTGGAAAATGTAAAAAAATCGGGATTTTTTCAAAATTTTTTTTACTAAATCCAAAATATTTCAAGAACGGGAACGGATATCGAAAATAAAAAAAATAGTATCTCGGCCATTAACGTAGCTACGATTTGAGACCAAGTTTTTGGAAATCAGTTGGTAATTGTAAGAGAAATTATTTCCGAAAGATGAGATTTTTTGGTCGATCGCTTGTGTTTGTGGATATAAGTTACTATATTTCAGACGGTATTCGTCGGATCGCTTCAAAGTGTTATATCAAAGGTTAGAAGGCGTCGGTGGCTACAGTTTGAGACCAAAATTTTGGAAATCGGTTGGAAATCGAACAAGAACACGTTTTCGTGGCAATAACATAAAATAATCTGTGAAAATCGGGTTTGGGTAGGTTCATTTTCAATGAAACCGATGGTTGCGGGGACTGCAAGATCTGTGGATTTTTTAAAAACATGCTTCAGACTATAAACTATATTAGGTATTTTAGCATGTTTATTTATATGCTATGTTTAGCATAACGAACGAGGTAGCGCGCGGTGCATTTAGCGTAAAAAACGAAACACGTCCTACAACGAGACGTGATCGCGCCTGACCAGTGGTTTGAAAATCTGCTATATTTTTAAAACATGCTTCACACGCGCGATTTTAGCATGTTTATGAATATGCTATGCTTTAGCATAACACGCGGGAATGCTTAACGCGAGAATCGTTCGTTGCGTTGGGCGGCGGCGTGGCCACATGCTGTCGACCGACAGCTGCGCTAATGCCATGCTAATAGCCATGGAAATTATTGCTACTTTTAATTCATTTTCATTTGATGAAATTACTATTTTTTTCACAGTGATTTCACCTGTGAAATTTCACAGAGAGTGATTTTTAACCATCATGAGCTTATATAACATTGCTACTACTTGCTACTGAAAATTAAATATGAATTTATGATTTTTATGATTATAACCAATCGATGGCGCTGCTACGTGCAATAGAATTTGATTCAGGTGATACGTCCGTAGTATCTGGTTATGTAGCTCAGAAAATATTTAAAAACCTGTCGAGTTCAAATCGGACTCGCTGCATTATTATTTGAAAATATTAGACAGCGCCATCTATCTTCACCTTCACGGATTAATTTAAATATCGAAAGAAGTAAGAGTTATAAATTCAGCCTAGTAATAGACAGGTGGCGGGTGCAACAGCTACTATGGAGAGGTAGCGGGTGCATCTGCTAGCTATAAAGCTTACAAGAGTTTCTTGAAATAGACTTTAAATTTAGCCATATAAAGTTTTTATTTCCTTGTATGTTTCATAGCAGATCACATATTGATAATTTCACTGTTGAAATGATTTGACTATTTTGTCTATCTATACTTTCACTCACTTGTAACTTATTAGCTCACAAGTGACAAGTCGTGAAGAGCGACTCTGTTGCGATTACGTAATTTACGTACCTATTGTACATGTGCTGCGATTTATGCTAAATTATCATTGCATAATTGCATGTTATTCTTAGTGTAAATAAATATTATTAGTAGGGATATTTAAATATATTTTCCTAATTTATTAAGCTTTGTCACGGGAAACCACCGACTTCGGGAAGCATTGTCATCTGTTTTCTTTGCAACACTTCGCAACTATCACAATGTCAAGACCTGTGATGGGTCCCTTATTAAATATATTTTTTGAGAAACCTATTAAAAACCTATTAATACTAATTGTTACCAGTAGGCCTAGCACAGAACATAAATAGATTTTGTGAAGATTTTTTTATATGAAACAGTTTATCAATAAACATTAGCATGCAAATTTCTTTTATCATCGATAAACTATCAATTAAAATTACATAGGTTACTGTAACGTGTGGGAAATGGAAAGTAGGATATTTATTATAAGGTGTATAATGTATGTCACGGAGCTACTTACGTTACAAAAATATCGATGGATGGAGATCGCTGCCGCCGGTCCTGGATCGAGCCTAGTCGGCGAGCAACGGACTTTTGTATCAAGGACCGTCTGTATGACATGGAATAGAATGGAATGGAGGCTACGTGATGCTGTGCGCTCGACCAAAAGGAATGAAACACGTTTTGATCAGAATGAACTTCCGCCGCGCAGGGCGGTGAAAAATATCGAATATTAATGTCTCTATCGGAGTCGCGTATGACCGATTATCGGGCGGGAGCGGAGTTGAACCGCCTGTTCGTTTCACTCGCACTTTGAACTTGGGCTAAGTCCCATAAAACTGAATCGTACCGTTTTCCTGTCGGCACGGTGGTGCTTGTCAACGGGCAGCTGAGATTCCGTCGCTCCTCGGCGGGCCGGCAGGGATGATCGCGGCCTTTCTGGATTTTGGCCTGCGACCGGTGATCGCGGCCGCTGCAGTCCCGTGGTTAGCCCACGGGCATTACTAAGGCAGGCGGGGGTTCGATCTTGCCTCTTCGCCTCTTCTGCGGCACCTCGCGACTTTCGTGTACAAATACAAAAATATCCCTATGCGAGAATACGTGCCAACAAAACGATTTTAATAGCTATTTATTCTATGGCCATCTGCCTTAAGATAACGTCGACTTTTCTCGATTAATCTCGAGTCAAGAGGTTTGCCATTGTTCCTGCCTCCGCCACCGACTTTGTCGCCATTTTTCTCTGTACCCTCTACCCCCTATTTTCTAACATTAAATTTACGTCCGCCGCCATGGTGAGGCGGTGGCGAAGACGTGTCCGTCTCTCGTGCTCTCGGCGGAGTCAATCCACTCGGATCGGCGCGTAGCCGGCGGGCGTTAGTTTCCCCGGCGGTCCGTCCGCAGGCGGGGCGCCACCAATCTTTTCTGTATACACTTTGAATTAAAATCTGTTTTGCTGCACTGTGAACACTTTAGTGGGTCCCACACCGCTGATGCATTGGCAGTTTCTTTAAAAACAATAGCATCACCATGGAACATCACGAATAAAATAACTCTGGCAGTTTCAGATAATGCAGGAAACGTATCCAATGCAATACTTAAAATCGGGTGGCCATTTTTCGGTTGTTTTCTACATAAATTGAATCTGGTTATTGAAAAGGCTATACAAACAATTGACTTCATTTTAGAAAAAGTGAAAATAATAGTACGCCATTTAAAAAAAAGTTATCTAGCAACAGAGACACTAATAAAATATCAAATCGATTTTGAAAAAAAATCTGAAGCACTTCGATTGATTCAGTCTGTTCCAACGAGGTGGAACTCGATTTTTTTTGTTGGAGAGATTTATAAAATTACAAGGGGCCTTACAGGCCGTGATACCAAATTTAAAAGTCGATTTACCTATTATCACGGTTGACATGTGGGAAGCAATAAGACAAGTGTGCATTATGCTGAAGCCTTTTGAAGAAATCCCACGTATTATGAGTGGCACCCACTATCTTACAGCTAGTCTAGTCATCGTTATCGTAGATGGTTTGAAAAACGTCATGACTTTTATGAAAACAAAACATATCTATGGCGTGGCGAAAAACTTTCTTACAAAACTAGAGGAAGGATTGAACATATACTTCCCTTAGCATGAGATAGAGGACAATATTATGCTCGGCGTATGTACATTTTTGGATCCTCGGTTCAAAATTCATGCTTTCCTAGATGATGCAGCTCTAGAGGTAACGCATTCCGAAGAAATGACGCATCAGCGCAAAAAACGTGCTGACTCAATCAAGGACCACGTTTTGGAGCTATTAAAAACAAAATTAAAAGAAAAATGTATAGCTTCTGCTGAAAATGTTTCACCCGTACCAAGTACATCTACGTCAACATCTGTAGAAGATTTCGAAATTATCTCAATATGGGGTAAAATTGATAAAACAATTGCGAAAAGTAAGCCCATATTCGATGACATAGCCACTAAAGCTAAAATCGAAGTAGATATGTTTTTGAATGAAAATGTTTTGGAGCGACATTCTTGTCCATTAGCTTGGTGGAAATCTCATGCTTACATTTACCCCAACTTAGCCGAAGTCTTTAATGAACACTGTCACAATTTAGTGACATCAGTGGAATGCGAAAGAGTCTTTTCGAAAGCAGGAAATTTCGTAACGCAGAAAAGGGCAAGACTAAGCAGAAAACGCACTGCAGAACTAGTTTTCTTAAAAAGTAATGAAGGTTACCTACTGTAAATAAAAAAGTACATTCTAAAAAAATTCTTACGATCAAAGATCTCAATATATTAGTAATTTCATAACAATCGGAAAAAAGAAAGTACACAAAATAGATGTAAAGAAAAAGAGAGAACATAGTAACAGATACGTCATAAAATATAGCACTGAAGAATATTATGTATGCAAAAACTGTTTTATGGATACTTTTGACGAGAGTAACAGATTCATTCCAACAATTTGTGAAAAAAAATTATATATGGGAATGTAATTAAATGTGAAAAAGGTCGTGCAGCAAGTTATAAAAAAATTTGTGATGAACGATTAGAGTTAGCCAAACAACATATTTTATTATTTCCAACATATGAAAGCCATTATGGGCGGACCAAGACAACAAAGAAATTTTTAAGTTCCGATTTATGTTTAAATAAAATGTATAATCTCTATAAAGAAAGTAATACTAATCCTATAAGCAAGACCATCTACAATCATGTTTTTAAATCATTACATTTATCTTTTAAACAGCCCTCCATAGATACCTGTCAGAAATGTGATAGACTACATAAGCAAATAGAAACGTTAACATCTGATGAAGCCAAAAACAAAGCCAAAAGTGCATTGCAAGAACATCAAGCTGATGCTGCCTTTGCGTATGATCAAAAAGATGTGTATAAAAATATGCCAAACAATCGACTGATACGCTTACTGTGACATTTGATCTTCAACAGTGTTTATCCACTCCTTACTTAAAAACTGGTATGGTATTTTATAAACGTCAACTATGGGCGTTTAATTTAACAACACACGACTGCTCAAATAATAAAGCTTATTGTTATATATGGGATGAAAGTATTTCTGGTCGTGGAGCCAATCAAATTGCATCATATGTGTATGATTTTTCAAAAAATCGTGTACCAGAGCACTGCCCAAATGTAAAAAAAGTTATTTTGTACTCTGACACGTGTGGTGGCCAAAACAAAAATTTTATCGTGTCTGCAATGATGCTTATCGCTGCTCACGATTTACCTCATATTACATCTATAGAACACAAATTGTTAACACCTGGTCATACTAGGATGGAAGTCGATAGTGTTAATTCTTTAATTGAAAGAGCCAAAAAACGAACAACTATGAATATTCATCATCCAAGAGATTGGGCACAGTTGATACGATCCACAGGTAAGAAATTTACTGTAACTGAAATGACGGAGGCCAATTTTTTTAATTTTAATGATTTCGTCTATACGAAATAATCTAGTCTATACTAATACGAAAACTTAATATTGATAACGATAAATTCAAATGGGCTGAAGTAAAACACTGACCTATCTCTTTCCGTAAAGGTCGAAGATGTTGCTAGAGCAATAAATTCTTTTTATAATGGTTCCGCTTCAGGTCTTGACGGACTGCGCCCCGACCACCTGAAGGAACTTACTTCGACCACAGCGGGAGACAACGGAATACGTCTTCTGGAGTCTTTAACACGTCTTTGCAACTTCCTACTGAAGGGTCTTCTCAACTCGGAGGTGTGCCCCTACCTTTATGGGGAAAATTTGTGCGCCCTTACTAAGAAGGACGGCGGTATCAGACCAATCGCCATTGGTCGCACATTGCGCCGCCTCACAGCTAAACTAACGTGCCGTGCTGTGAAGCAAGAGACGGCAGATCATCTACAACCTCATCAAGTCGGTTTTGGCACGACTCTCGGTTGCGAAGCGGCTATTCATGCGACTCGTAGTTTTGCAGAGAACGGAAGTCCTGATTACGTTATCCTAAAGTTGGACATCAAAAACGCCTTCAACAGTGTCGAAAGGGATGTTATTCTGACGGAAATCAAGAACTTAATTCCATTGTGATTGTGTGAGTTATTATTATTATTATTATTATCTTTGTACCCCTTCTTATATCAGTGCTATGCAGAATCTAGAAACTTGTTTTATGACGGCACTGCCTTATCATCCCAAGTTGGTGCTCAACAAGGGGACCCCTTGGGACCTCTTTTATTTAGCTTAGCTATCCATAAAATAATTACTTCTTTGGAATCATCTCTTAACGTATGGTATTTGGATGATGGCACTATTGGCGGAGATCCAGACGTAGTCACTCGAGATTTATTGGTGCTACTTCCTGCTTTGGAAGAAATAGGTTTGGAGGTAAATACCCAGAAATGTGAGCTATATTCTTGCGGGCATACAGTGGATGCTAGCCGATTCACTAATCTAATACCAGGCCTGGCGATCCTTATTATAGAAACTTTCAGTTTACTTGGGACCCCAATTTTTTAAGAAGCCGTTTCAGACAGTATCAAGGCTAAGGCTGATAGTTTCTTGTCACTTTCGGAACACTTTGAACATCTGCCAATTCATGTTGCACTTATATTGCTAAAGAGCTGTTTTGCGATAAATTAGTTTACTTAATTAGGACAGCTCCAACGTGGTTGTTCCCTCAGGCAGTCACACTTTTCGATGCAATCCTGAAACTAACTCTCGAAAGATTATTAAACGTTAGTCTCAGTGGTGCCAGGCTAGCTTGCCTATCCGTTTTGGTGGTTTGGGGGTTCGTCGTTTGGCGGACACAGGACCAATAGCTTTCTTGGCCTCTGCTCATGGGGTTATGGAACTCGTCACTCGCATCATCCCATTTAACGGTGACGTGAACCGCATCCCATTTTTCGAGAAGGCCATGCAAGCATGGAGCGTCCTGTGTCGGTCTGATGACCAGCCTGTAAAGCGAAATTCGCAACGCGGATGGGATGAGATTCTATGTAAACAGCTTCTCACAGATTTATTGGAGCAGGCCACAGGTGTTGACCTTGCTCGGGTTCGAGCGGTATCAAGACCGGAATCCGGAGCTTGGTTACATGCTTTGCCTTCACCTCATCTAGGAACGCTATTAGATGGAGACACTCTGAGGATAGCGGTCGCTCTTAGGTTGGGCTGCCTGATTTGTGAACCGCACAATTGTGTCTGTGGGTCATCGGTGGGATCAGACGGACGCCACGGTCTTTCCTGTTCCAGGAGCGCTGGGCGGTTCTCACGGCATCAGGCAATAAATGACATAATCCGGCGAGCGGTCATTTCAGCCGGGGTGCCTTGTGTCCTGGAGCCGCCTGGATTATGTCGCACGGACGGGAAGCGGCCGGATGGTCTAACACTGGTCCCTTGGCAAAAGGGACGTTGCCTTCTTTGGGATGTGACTTGTGTCTGCACATTTGCCCCTTCTCATCTCGGGGGCACCCAACATTCATCTGGCTCAGCGGCTGAGGCGGCCGCAGGCAAGAAACACACAAAATATGCCAATCTAAAGTCAGCGTATGATTTTGTGCCGGTCGCCTTCGAGACAGCCGGACCTTGGTGCTCGGAGGCGAGGATTTTTATCCATCAAATAGGCTGTCGCATGATAGAGAGGGGTTTGGATAGACGTTCCGGCTTGTTTCTTGCGCAGCGCATTTCGCTGGTCATTCAGCGCGGTAACGCCGCCAGCGTGATGGGCACTTTTGGGCGGGACGAGTTAAGAGGTGGGCTTTTTTGTTCGGATTAGTTTTAAGTTTCTAGTTTTCAGTTTCATTTAAAATGTTCTTATTTAATTTTAATTGGTATATAATTTTTAATAGTATAGATACTAAATATGACATGAAATTTATTTGTACTATTTTACACAACAGATTTTTTCACTTTAAATTCGATAAAACATTTCCGCAAATTAAATACAAAACCGACTTGAGAAGTGAACGCTTTAAATTGATATCTTTTGCTAAAAGAGGCATAGATTATTCACATGAAGAAAAAATGTCGAATCTGTTGACACAGTGTAATGAGCCATGTTACATATCTAATGAAAAAAAAAATGATTTATTATCATTGCTGCCATTTATTGATAGTCAGTGTCATGAGTTTTACCTAAATTTAAAAACTAAGCCTAATGTGAGGAACATTAATCCTGATTTAAATACCAATTATTATTATTAATAATAATAATAAATAATAATAATAAAATCATTTATTGCCAAAAACCAAAAAAGCAGTTACAGAAATTCTTAAAAAAAGATTATTCTTTACGAAGCTTACAAAATTGGTGGCAAACGGAATCGACTCAGCCTAATGATGGTCAGCCGCTGGCGAACATGACCATCGCTGATATTCTGCCGATCCCGAAAATAAATATCTAATACATAAATTTATACAGACTATCACAACACACTCCGATCACATACATGTCCAGACAGAAATTTGGCGTCAGAAATGTAGACAAATAGAAATATCACGTCACTGTTCAGTTAGGCGTGACCAACGCACACAGAGTTGGTCACGCCTCTCTATTCTAGTGAAGATGAGTAAGATAGAATACATATTTTATATAATATTGTTTCGAATGGACACTTTAAAAGAAACAATTTTTTAAATTATGTTATTATAATTTATGAAGGAGAATATTTCCCTGGACTAGTTGAAAGAGTCGATAAGCATACGTACGAAATAAGTACTATGACTTTCTCTGCGGGACATACCTACATATAGATGGCCAGAAAAGCCAAATAAATTATGGTATATGGAAAAAGATATAGTGGAAGTAATAGATACACCTGTGCCTAGTAATAAGACAGGAATGTATGCTATGAAAGAAATGCACAAATATCTTCCGTTTACTGTTTAAGTTTAATAAACATTACTTTAAATTACTTAGCGTTTTCATTTACAATATCTGCAATGGTCAACTATTGGTGCATTTAATGGTCAGGATTTAGAACTTAGTGGTCATGTAATGGTACATTCCTTTTTTTCTTTTAAATTTTATAAACAAAAATATCCCTGAGTAACACGACAATACTTAATAATATTTAGTATAGTAAAGTGTGTGGCTAGGGTGGTCGCTGAAAACACAGTATCTACATGGGAAAACCTACTCACATTTTCATACCGTACCCTCCATATAGCCGACAATAGACACAAGCCATTAACCACAATAATAAAACAAAACATTAGATAACATGATCCCAGATATTATTACTCCGAAAACCCGTAATAATCATAAAATTTTGAAAACAATAGAAAACAAGCTGTCGGACGGCAATGTAAAAGGAGCTAGTAAACTTTTATTTTCAAGCGACTCCATGGCCACGGACTCTGCTGAGACACTCGCAGCCCTACGCGACAAACACCCGCAGCCACCCGCCTCTGCGCTCCTCACAAAATTGCCTAATTCTGAACTTCCAAAAAACCTCAACGTGGACGATGAAGCTGTGATAAACAGTATACGTTCCTTCCCCAATGGATCAGCCGGCGGCTTAGACGGTTTAACCCCTCAACATTTAAAAGACCTTACGGGTCCTTTAGTGGGGGATGCGGGGCGTTCTCTTCTTACTGAACTTACTAATTTAGTGAATATTATGTTGGCAGGACGGGTAGTTGAAGAGATCACCCCCATCCTCTACGGAGCGAACCTCGTGGCTCTATCTAAGAAGGACGGGGGTGTCCGTCCAATCGCCGTCGGTAGTACCTTCCGTCGTTTGGCATCAAAATTATGTTGCCGAGTTTTACATGAAAAACTTACAAATAAGTTTGAGCCACGGCAGCTCGGTTTCGGTTCCAAAGGTGGTTGCGAGGCGGCGGTGCATGCGGCGCGTTCTTTTTTAGTCAATAATTTGGATTACGAGGTATTTATAAAAATTGATGTTAAAAATGCGTTTAATTCAGTCGACAGGGGTGCCTTACTGAAAGAAATTCGAAATGAAATACCAGAAATATTTGATTATGTTTGGCAATGTTATGGCACTCCATCAAAATTATTATTTGGAGATAAGGAAATTACTTCAGCTGTAGGCTCTAGCTAGACGCTCTCCCACCCATAGTAAATAAAAAATTAGAACTTTTTGGTAATTCGTGTGAACGGCTTTTTAAGATTAAGCCACACATGGCAATATATATTCTGCGGCTCTGCCTATTTACTCCACAGTTTCTGTACTTGCTTCGCTGTTGCCCTCTATGGAAATTCCCTTTGGTTACTGCACAGGTTGACAACACATTAAGATATACAGTCAGCAAAATTTTAAATTTTAAATTTGATGAACGCTCATGGAGACAAGCAACATTGGCAATTAAATTTGGTGGTTTGGGTATCCGCTCTTCGGCAAGTGTAGCACTCCCGGCTTTCCTATCCTCCACTTATAGCACGGCTACCCTCATCGGCAGGATCTTAAATATACCACGCCTAGCCGATGTTGAGGTGACTGGCTTGGCGGAGGCTCGGACAGTTTGGATTGCGGCTTTCCCCGGGGAAAAGATGCCTAGCGAGGTAGGTACACGAAATTCGTGGGACCTACCAGCAGTCAAAGCCGTACATGCCGATCTCATCGACCGGTCCCCTGACGATGCTGATCGAGCGAGACTCCTTGCTGTGTCTGAAAAGGAATCGGGTCACTGGCTACACGCACTCCCATCCAAAAACATCGGTACAATTTTGGATCCCGTTTCACTGCGCATCGCTGTGTGTTTGCGGTTAGGCGCAGAAGTGTGCGAGCCTCATCAATGCCCATGTGGCCGTGGTGTGGACCGGCTGGGTCGCCACGGACTTTCGTGTCTCAAAAGCGCTGGTCGTATCTACCGCCACGGAGCCATTAATGACTTGATCCGCCGGGCTCTTGTGACAGCATCTATCCCCTCATCTTAAGAGCCGAAAGGTTTGTTCAGGGACGATGGCAAGAGACCCGACGGAGCAACGTTGGTGCCTTGGTGCCTGGGCCGTGCTTTGATTTGGGATGCCACATGTGTGGATACTCTGGCTCCGTCCCATGTCCGGGCCACGGCCCAGAGTGCTGGCGCGGCGGCCGACCAGGCCCAATTATGTAAACGTCGCAAATACTCGGGTTGATTCCTCACTACGAGTTTGCGGCGGTTGCAGTAGAGACACTCAGTCCGTGGTCGTCTGATACGAAAAAATTCGTAAAAGATTTGTCCACCCGTCTGGTCAGCACTGCTGGCGATCCCAGAGCGGGTGCACAGCAACTGAGCATCGCTATGCAGCGCGGAAACAGTGCAAGCGTAATGGGATCGATGCCACATGGGACCAACCTGGACGATATTTTTATGTTGTAAATATTGTAAATATTGTTAATTAGTTCTTAGATTTATTTACTTTTTAAAGTTCATAACTTTCTATTTAGTTACCTATGCCTGTTATCAATTTTCCTGATAGTAAAAGCTTAACAATCATTTCCTATATTAAATTTTTGGTTAAGTAGTTGTATAAGTTGGCTATTGTATTCAATAGCACAAAAAGCGCTTAACTGGTCAACTATTGGACCACTGACCCTAACGCCAGGGGTACCTGTCACTAAATCGAATGTTTTAAATGACATCACAAATAAAACGAAAAGCAATCAAAGAGCAAAAGAAACACCGACTTATCGGTGCACTGAATATTTGGATGAACAAACTGGCATTTCGTCAAATAAAAATGACAATAGAAAATTGGATTTTCAGTGTACTGAATATTTAGACGAACAGACAGATATTAATGAAGAAAAATGACTAACATAAGATAATGTTATCGGGACCTAAAACAGAAATTGATAAAAATATAGAAAAAAAGGGGATGAAAATCAAATGTACTTGTTAATTCTCAGAAGCTGTACAATAGTACATACAGAAATTGTAATAGCGAATATCTCTACGACGAAACGACTAAATTATTCTTAATACATAATAGACAATCCAACTATAGCAACAATGATGTAAATATGGTGGAAATTGTTAATGATGGATTTGGCGCATTTACAAAAACTAATAATCAAGGTGATTTTGAATCAGAATACCACGCCATTAATGAATGTATAACTGAACAATGTATGCGTTCCACATCAACCAATATTCACGATAAGGAAATAGTTAAGGCACGTAAACGAATTACATCTAAAAAGGAAGTAGGTACCTACTAGCGAATCTGATTCCGAAATAGACGCTTCCACGAAATATTCTGTCGCCAATTCTGGTTTCCCTCACATGGGTAACTTAGGCGAAACTCCTGACAACATGCCGAAGAGCATGAGTGGAAAAGAAACATAAGAAAACGTAAAGGAGTTGCTGGTGAAGAATATGTCAGTACAAAGGGTAAAATTATATTGCCTAAAAGTTTTATGCCAATCACCTGTAACTGCCGCATGAAATGCCACGGTAAGGTTACAGTAGAAACACAACAATCGATACACAATGCCTTCTTGGGATTCCCAAACGACGTGGTTATGTGGAACAGTGAACACCGTAACACCTAAACGTCGCAGAAAGATCCACTCTGAGAATAGTTGAAAACAAATTACCCAACAATTTGTATTAAGGGGTCTAAAAGTTTGTAAACCTTTTTTTTTAAGTTCTAAATATTAGCAATCATAGATTGGATTATGGTCTAAATCACAAAAAGGGACCCTCGAATATCCCTACACTAAATCAAAAAGGAAGAAATCAAAGAGGGAGCAACAAAGTACCAGGTAACAAAAAAAAAACAAGAGTTGTATTTAAAACGAAGTCATATATAAAGTTTTCCTAAATATGTCAACCATTATGGTGAAAGAAGATTTGATTGTTTATATTTATCACCAGAATTGTCATTGAATAAAATGTACCCATCAAAAACAATACTTATCAAAAAAACAAGTCTCGCAATTCAGTTGTTCTGCGGTAAAAAGTTGTGAGATCCATGTAATACCAAGTCGGTTATTAATTTATTCAGTCTCTACTTAAGCGACTTTCTGTCTTAATACGTCCAGTCTCTAAGACCACGATCGTGGTCCATAACAATTGAAAATCAATTGTGTCTGGAATCTCCGTACTCGAAGCATTAAGTTGTTACGTAATAATTAACAGCATCTTATAGTGACGCATATCAATACTAAAATTCTTTAATGTTTTATATAAATATATTGAGACTTGGCCATCTGAAGACTTGGCTGTATGGGCTTAATTTTCTTTGCGGTCTTTTCTAGATTTTTTAGTTTTTCCTTGATTCATACACCAAACACTACTTATATTCCAAATTTGAAGCTTCTAGGTCTGCTAGAAGTGCCTTAGAATTTTGATGATCGGTGAGTCAGTGAGTGACAAAATTAAGAAATTTGACCCGTTATAATTTCTTAAAAATACTGGTTCAAATTGAAAATATACGTGTAATATGCTTATATAATATGCCTGCATGGTTACTGAAAATTTCAGTCTTCTAGTTTTATCCACAACGAAGTTACAGGGGGTCGAAAATGGTCTGAATTGCTTCGAGAAAAGGATGGTACGGCCGTGACGCTTTTTTGTTCGACTTGGTAGGGGCACGGCCGTGCCCCCAGATGAATTATTTAAACAATAATGTGAAATTGATGGTAAAACTGTTTTGAAAAAGAGCCTTTATGGTAAAATTTTCAAGAGCAGATTTAATTTGCATTTTTATGTGCCAAAATCAGACACAAAACATGTGACGAACTTGAAATTAAAATAAACAGCGAAAGTGATTTGGAAATATGTATTGAAATCAGATGTAAGAAAATTGAATATTTGCAGCTTTCAAAGCGAGTTAGAGATATTTTGGATAATTGCAAAAATGAAAGCAAGGGGGATAATACAGTAGTTATCTGTACTTTTGACTTGGAATGGACACCACCCCTTCGACATATCAATACACAGGTGAAGTATACTATTTAAGACAGTGAAACATGTTAAATTTTGGCATTCATTCCTATGAAAACGAAAGAGTAAGGGTAGTCATGAACCTATGGTATGAAACTGTAGCAGCTTGGGGTTCACAAAAAGTGATATCCTGTCTTTATCATTATATCAAAGAACTACCTATGGAAACTAAAACATTAGGTATACTTGTTAAGTGACTGTTGTTCAGGTCAGAATAGAAACTAGAATGTTTTATTCTTTGCTTTATATATGGTGAATTTACTGCCCAATTTAGAAAATTTTGTTAGGTATTCAAAATTTAGTGAGTGAATTTATACACTAGATCAGTGGATGGAGCTTATAAAGCAGAAAACAAAATTCCTATATTGTAAGAGACATGACACAAAACAACATGTTTTTAGATTTTTCAGGCATACAGGAAAATTAAAAGACTACAAAACATTGTTGGCCCAAGATGCAAAAATTTCTGTTATGAGAAAAGTGAAGTTCACTAAGAACTCTGCAAAAATGGAATTTAATGATGACTATACAAATAACTATAAATCTTTAAATAACTATAAATATATAAAAATCTATAAAGTAGATGAAGTTACTTTTTTGAGAAACTTATGCAGTTTCCAGCCATAACCAATTATAGTCGTACCAGCGAGTCGTGAATATTCAATAAGGATATTGTTTTCAACTGGCAATATCACACAATTGTCAGTTGAACAACTAATCTGTAAATTACATATTGACATTAGTCTGTGGTGGTTGTATATTTTGTCGATTATTTACAATTATTCCTGTTTTTTTTTTGCATTAAAATGTCTGGTCCTATTAAAAGCGGTGTGAGAAAAATTATTTACGATATGATTTGTAAATATGAAGAACAGAAAATGGTATTAGAACAACAATTTAGTGAAATAACGACACAGCTGATTAGAATCACTAACACGATAGGTTAGAGTGACTGATTGTATTTGATACTTTAATGGCTTGAATTTATGTGACAGTTTCATGAAATATAGGAATTTATTTTTAGATCAAATCGATAATGTGGCACTTAGAAGTGAAATTGCAAACGCATTGACTTCTCTACAAAAGCTTTTACCATGTTTCGAAACTACAAATGAGAAATCTTATATAGAAAAAATCTCAAAACTAACAGGTAAAAAAAAATTATCTTATTTTTATTATGTTGCTTTCTAGTTTCTGTTTTTCAAAATAGAACTAAATATACATTTTTTAACAAAAATCCTATTACTAACTTTTAGGAGTAAGTGTCAGTACAGTACGAAGAATTAAAACAGAAGGTTTAAGAAATCAAGGGATTTGGAATACACCAGGAAAGAAGCGTCCACGAAAAGCAGTTATAGAATTGGATGATTTTGACTTGTGTGCCATACGACACAAATTAAACGAATTTTAACCTACCCTTAAAAAGTTACTTGCAGCTTTAGAAGAGTCAATTGATTTTAAAGGAGGTCGAGAAACTTTACGTCAAACCTTGATAAAACTGGGCATTGAGTATACAAAAAACGTAAATGAGCGTGCATTTCTAATAGAGCGGTATGATATTGTAGCATGGCGTTACAAATATTTACATGCAATAAAAAAAATTCGAGATACACCTGATGAACAACGGAAGCCAATTATTTTTCTTGACGAAACGTATGTTCATGTAAACTATAGAGTGAAGAAAAGCTGGCATGGACCTTCAGTCAATGGCCCAAAAGAAAGTATTTCACATGGCGATAGGTTTATCGTAGTTCATGCAGGCAATGAAGATGGATTTGTTGACAATGCTTTACTTGTATACAAAACCAAAAGTAAAATGGCAGACTATCATCACGACATGAATTTTGCCAATTTTACTAAATGGCTGAATGAAAAATTAGTACCAAATTTAAAAAAAAAAAGAGTATAATTGTTATGGATAATGCAAGTTATCACTGTGTACAGATAAATAAAACACCAAATAGTAGTTCTCGAAAGAATGATATTAAAAAATGGCTCACGGAAAATGGTGTTATTTTTGAAGAAAATGCCATAAAAGCACAATTGTTAGTGTTAGTACAGCAAAATAAGCCAGAACCTGTGTATGAAGTTAATGAAATATTGGAGCAAGCCGGTCACGAGGTTTTACGACTGCCACCTTATCACGCTGACCTCAATCCAATAGAGCTAATTTGGAGTTTGGTTAAAAGACGAATCAGCAGTCTCAATATTTCAAACACGGCAGAACAATTACGGACTGTTATACAAAAGAGTTTTGATTCAGTTACAACCGACGAGTGGAAAAAAAATGTAGAGCATGTAATTCATATCGAAAATGACTACATAAAAAAAGATCTATCTTTCGATAATATGATAGAAAATTTTGTTATTCGAGTAGGCGATAGCAGTGATGACTCTTGTGCTTCTGATGAAGAAGCTCCGTTACAAGACGATTTGATGTCTGGTATTGAATATTTAGAGTCAGATTTTGACTATAATTCACCTTGAATAAATGTTTTAATTTAAAAAAATTATTGTATTCATTGCATTTAAAAAATTCATTACTGACACTTAAACCTAAGAGAAATGATTGAATAAACATTTCGAAGTCGAACCTTGCGAGAGAGTGTATGAAAACAAAAGTTTGTATAAATAAAAAAACTAAATATCAAAATTATTTTATCCAAAACAATCACTATTCGCCAGTGTTGTTATACTGTGTTTTTTTCTTTTCCTTTGTGTTTTCCCTTACTTATGGGGAGTCACGACTCGCTGGCACTACTATAGCACTCGATTACCCGTATCGTACAAAAAGATGATACATTAAAAAAATATTGAAGTTTGTGCCGCCAGTTTATTATAAATTTTTCTTATCTTTACCACATAAACCAAGAAGGTTAGAGATTCGGATGAATTGGATATACTTATATAATTGAAGATATCATCATCATCATCATCATCATCAGACCCGTGTCTCTACACTGCAGGATATACACGACAAACATATGCTAAATGTTTGTTTCAACTTTCTGTATAAATATTCTATACTAATATTCTATCGAATATTTATTATATCGAATCTATAAAAAATATAAATATAAAAGTAAACTAACGCTTTCCTTGGGATTAAAAAGCAATTTGAAACGACGCAGGGAATGTGTGCGTAAAACAGCTCAATTACGAAAAAATATAGAAATGTTTTATAAGAGACAATGTAACCCGTGCTACGGCCGGTAAAAAAGAGTATAGAACTTACAAAAAAGTTAAGCACCAAATAAGATACCAATTGGATAAATTGAAAATACTGTGGAGTAAGTTCGTCTCTGAGGTACAAAATATTAGCTTCAGCACATTCAAAAAATACAGGCTATTCTATGTCTTACCCCCTAAAATTAAGGACTGTGATACTTGTGCCTGTAAGAAACACTCAAATATGCAGTTTCTAGTTGATGAACTAAAATCGCAAGGATTGGTTCAACAAAACAACTTAAATGAAGTTACATCAAGCTTGGTTTGTGATTTTAAGTCAAAAATATGTATGTATGGTGATTGTACTGTTTGTTCAAAAAGAAAATTAGATGGTGGTGATAAAGATTTATCTATAGGAGTTAACTGGTTTGAGTGGGCCTTGCAAGACCATTAATATGGTCAGGGTGATAAAACAAAGAAAATTAAAAGAATGATGAAGATAATCAAAGAGGGTACTTTACAGGACTTATTAAACACATTTAATACAGATATGAAAATCTTTAAGATACGTGTGTTTAATTTTTATTATCAACACAAAAAATATAAAGATTGCAGAGATAATTTAACAGACAAGGAAGTTATGGTTCATATAGATTTCTCAGAAAACTTCACATGTAAATATCACAAAGAAATCCAAGCCACTCATTTTATTAAAGACCAAATAACTTTACACACTGGTGTAATGTACTCAAAAAATGAAAAACCTTTGTCTTTCTGTTCAATATCTCCAGACAATGAACATTTCCCAGAAGCCATATGGGCACATCTTGATCCCGTTTTAAAATATATTAGGAGTACTTACCTAAATATAAGTGTAATACATTTTTTTTCCGACGGGCCCACTACCCAGTACCGCCAGAAAAAGAACTTTTATCTTTTTAGCAAGTATATTTATGAATATGGGTTTGACAATGCAACGTGGTCCTATTTTGAAGCCGCCCACGGAAAAGGTGCAGCAGATAGCATTGGAGGTGCCATCAAGCGTACGCTTGATGCAAAAATAGCTCAAGGAGCTGATGTCCCCGATGCTAATACTGCCTATGAAGTACTAAAGTCATCAGATACACACATGAAATTATTTTTTATACCATTTGAAAATATAAAAGCTTTAGATATAAAGCTAATTCCCATAACCGGAACGATGAAAATACACCAAGTAATCACAGATAGTAAACTAAATGTTAAGTACAGATACCTAAGTTGTTTCTGTGACGATTTACATGGTATGTGTGACTGTCATTCACCTATGAATCATGATTTCACGACAATAGACAACAACACTAAAGTACAGACATATAAAAATAGGAAGCGACAGAAAAGTGAACTAGAAGATGCCGAAAATAGTGTGAAAACGAAGAAAACAAAACGACTTGGAAAAGTCAGCTCATCGTCCGAAGATAATACAGATATATATATTGTATATGCGGATAGTGACGCAACATGATGTCTGAAGATTCATTGAGTCTAGATATCAACGACGATGAGCCCAACGGAAATAAAGATACTTTAGACCAAACCACTAAATCAGAGTTGGATGAAAGAACTGGCGTTTTTAAGCCCAAGATTGAACTCAACAAACAGATAAAACATATGTCAGAAAATATACGCTATATTGATTTAAATGTGTGTGATATATTAAAAAACGACATTGAAAATGAAGAAGTTATTGCTAAAACTATTAGTAAAAATGAAGATAAAAGCAATAATAAAGAAAATAATAGTGAAGACGATGAAAGAAAAAATGAAAATAATCGTGAAGTAGATTCAAGTAAAGCAGTAAAAGATGGAGATATGGTGGGTAAAGGTGAAAAACAAGATACTAATGAAACAAGAAAAGGTGAAAACGAAGCTGAAGGAATCCAAAGAAATGTTGATTGTATTTTAAAAATAAATGACTTGGTTTTAGAACGCTATTATCAAAAAAAAAGACTTGGAAATACTACATAGGTTTTGTAATGAATTCTGAAATAAGGGATAATGTGTTTCATTATAAAATACAATTCTTAAAAACTGTCAAGGATCCTACGAGATGTGTGAAATTCATCATACCAAAAAAACAAGACATTGATTTAGTACCTATGATATCCATAGTCAAACAAGTAAATATAAATAAAAAACATGACTTAAATGTGTATCATTTGACTAATGATAGTGATTTAGTGTATTTTGTTTGAAATATTGATTTTTTTAAATATTTTAGTATAATGGGAGTTAATACTTTTGTACTGCAATTTGAATTTGTAACTAAAAAAAAAAAAATTACCGTTTTTGTTTTTGTTTCTTAATGTGGTGCATGGTATGGTAGGTAAAATAAACTCATACTAAACCTCTTCATTATGTTCTTAGCCTTACAATAAATTAACCTTACTTTTATGTTACTTAAGCTTTACCGTAACGTAAGTGTTAATGTTACTTTATGTTACAAAGTGGAAAAATCTACGGCCTTACCCATGAGCAACAAGAAGAAATTTCAATAAGGAAATATATGATATTAATTGCATTGGTTACAATCTGGATCTCAATTGAAACATATATTCTATTGAAAATTTACGATAGTATAACATTTAATATACTACAAATACTAATAATGAAGTAACCGTAAACGTTACATAACAATAACAGCATGGGAGGTCAATCAAGCAAATCAGACCCCATTATTGTAAATGAAAACTCAAATATTGGAGCAAATTTACTAAATCAAGTTGTGGAAAAACACCGAATTTCTTTTTCTATGCAAATATTTATCGTTACAACATTGTGCATTATTTTAATCATTTATGGCATAAGGAAAATGAAAGACTGTTTTGAGAAGAAAATTAAAGAGGAAATAATGGAAATGTAATAATGGAAAATTTCCGATACGAATTATGAACACAACAGACAAAGACTACATTTTGGAAAAATTCGACTTCAATTTCGAACACTTGTGTAACTATAACATTTGTAGTTATAAGTCTGCATCTGACAGACATAGAGTTAGGAAAGTTTTAGATGAGTTAAATACGAACAAATTAAAGGATGAGGAACGTAAATCTGTAATTGAAATATGTGCTAAATATTCCAATATTTTCTATTTAGAAGGTGATAAATTATCTGTCAACAATAAGTACACTCATAGCATTCAAATTAAACCAGGAAGCACACCCGCATATACGAAACCATATAGAATACCTCATTCACACAAAAGTGAAGTAGAAAAACAGATAAAGGACATGTTAAAAAACGGCATTATAGAGCCTTCCAATTCTCAATGGAATTCACCAGTTCTCTTAGTCCCAAAGAAAAATGATTCACAAGATAAAATGAAATGGAGATTAGTTATTGACTATAGAAAACTGAATAACGTTGTTATCGCCAGTCAGTTAGGCGCCAGTCTCCACAAACAATAATTTATTCACAGTACTATATTTGTAACATTTGGTATTGTTTGTGGTGATAATAAACAAATTTTTATTTTTTATTTTATTATCGATGATAACTTCCCTCTGCCCAATATAAACGAAATTTTAGATTCACTATCAGGTTGTATATACTTTAGTCACTTAGATTTATACTCAGGTTTCTATCAATGTGAATTAGAACCATAACGTAGAAAATACACGGCATTCTCTACACCTAGTGCACAATATCAAATGACAAAAATGCCAATGGGCTTGAAAACGTCTTGTAACATAAAATTCCTGGCCCGGCAAAAATAGGTCGCGTGCGCCATCTGCTGATAAACCACAGTCGCAAGGCAGAACGCAGAAGCGCACCGAAACGCAGCGACGTGGAATGTCGATAGATGGCGTCCTCGCGAACGATTAGCCAGCGACCCACTCAGCGATAGGCAGAGCTGAATTTTATCGAAACACTTGGGATCCGGCATTCGAGTTAGAAAGTCGATTTTTATAAAGAGTCAAAAAAAGGAGGCGGAATCAAGATGGCGGGCGATGTAGACGATCGCGCCACGAATATTTCCTACGAGAGGAAGAGGAGATGGATTTCCGGCACGTTTTATACCGCCAGAAAAGCGGCGGTCGATCTACTTTTAGCATAGTTAGTCTACAGTAAATTCAATATATTTCGTACCGCGCCCGAAGTACCCGACCATCCATCGGGATAGACGGGAATATCAAGTCAAGGCGGGATATCTCGTTTTCGACGTCGCGGTCGTCGGCTGAAGAGGCTTCCTATTTATTCAATATTGTATCTTCGGTAACTATTTTATCCAAATACCTACTGCCCGGGAAGAGAGTCGAAAGAAAATCGCCGCCCGAAAAAGGAGACGGAGCAGCCCAGGAGCGGGACACCACGGCCGGCCTGCACTAGACAGCGCCAGCCCCACGCTGCCCCTGCGACGAGACCGAGCTCAATACTGGACGGCGCGATCGAAACGAACCCCCGACCCTTCATGTCGAAACGTAAAAGGCCTGTTCCCATTTTATTTTATATGCGCATATAAAGTAGCTTCCATCATAAAGTCGAATACTCGAATTAATGTAAATACATATATCTCGAACGCCCGCGCAAACAGACCGACGACGAGACCACCGAGGGCGCGGCGTAGCTTTGTAATTAGTTTTATTTTCATAATTGATCTAGATATAGTAAACGCTCTTTATTGAATTGTGGTGTTTCATTTGCGACGGCGAGATACCATCCCGACAGCACGGTCCTTGATCCAAAGGTCCGAGCTCCGCTGCTGATACCTATCCGAACAAACCACGAGGTAATCATCGCCTCACAATAACTAGAACTCACATTTATTGTTACGCTCCACCAAACATTTTCCATACTTTTCTTTTTTAACGTAACAGTCTCCTAGTGCTTTTTCTAGAATGATGAGTTTAGCTATGTCAGGCCTAACCTTCGATTTGAGACAGGCCTTGTATACCAAGACGATTTAGTAGTCTATGGAAAAAATTTAGATGACCATAATAAAAATTTTGCTACAGTATTTAAACGTTTAAGAGAAGTAAATTTGAAGCTTAATATTTCGAAATGCGAATTTTTAAAAAAAGAAATGTTATATTTAGGTCACGTAATATCCGGTGATGGAGTTTTACCTGACCCAGAAAAGATTCAAATAGTCAAAAATTTTCCAAAACCGACAAACTCTGACGAAATTAGAAGATTTGTCGCATTTGCAAATCATTATAGAAAATTCGTTCCAAATTTTGCACACATAACTACATCATTAAATTAGTTAATTAGAAAAAATGCAATTTTCAAATGGGATACTGAATGCGAAAAAGCTTTTCAAACTTTAAAAAATAAATTGATTTCACCACCAGTTTTACAGTATCCTAATTTTGATAAAAACAACGAGTTTATACTACAAACCGACGCAAGTAATTATGCGTTAGGTTCTGTACTTCAGAATAAAAACGGTAAACCAATCGCGTACGCTAGCCGCACGCTAAATAAAGGTGAATTAAATTATCCTGTTATTAAAAAGGAACTATTATCAACTGTTTGGTCAGTAAAACATTTCAGACTTTATTTGTATGGTCGTAAGTTTAAAATAATTACCGATCATAGACCTTTAATATATCTTTTCGGGATGAAAGACCCATCAAGTAGACTATTAAAATTTAGATTAGCGCTAGAAGAGTACGACTTTCATATTGTATAAAAGGTTCTCAAAATACCGCGGCAGATGCCTTATCAAGAATAAAAATATCGAATGACTTAAGGAATGTGCGAAAATATGGTTTGTGTTACGACAAGAGCGCAAACTAGACGAGATAGAAAAAATATGAGCAATAGCGCTTCGGATCCTATGAACATCCAAAACGCAAGGCCTGATCACCCGAACGTTGTGGAACTTCATAAGAAGCCGCAAAGCATTGTAGAATTAAAATTTATTGAAAAAGGTGAACTGAGACAAATGAACAAATTAAATATAATAAGCGATAAATCAAATCATCGGTAATGATTCGAGTTTCTTCTTCCTTCCGCTGCGCCGTCCCCCTAAATGCATATTTCCCAATTTTTTAACGGGCTATGTTGTAAAGCGCTACCCAATTTTCATCAGGCAGAAAGCCGACCCTCGAATGATAAGCCACGGAGAATGCGGAAACCTGGCGTAGGATGTAGTTTATTTTTAAGAACACTAAAATGTATTTATATAATATGCGAATTCGGTTAACTAATGAAATGTATCTTAAGCGAATAAAATTTTTTAGTAGATACCTATGAGTTAGGCCGTCCATGCCAACTTTCCTTTCGTGCCCACTTTTGATTATTTCATACTAAAATTCCTGCCATGCCAACTTATTTCACTTTATTAGGATTTCGTTCCTTAATGCCTTCTTTCGTTTTAACTCTTACAAAAAGTAACACTATGCCAACTTTGAGAAAAGTAGATATAAGAAATCCTGTCTTGCCATCTGTGGTACATACAAACTAAAAAAATTGTGTTCATAGACTTTTTCCAGATTAGTTTCATTATTCTCTGGCGTCCAACTGCCCTGTCATTGTTTTGATATAAACTATAGAAACTGAAGAAAATAATATACAGAAAAATACGTGTAATTTCATTTCAATTATTAATAAAATAAAAGTGGAACCAATACATTTCCGTTCATTTAAAAAAGTTATATTAATGTCATTGTGAAAAAGCGTGAGGGGCGCGATATCAATTGTTAGGTAAGTATAATTAATTGCACCCCACGCTTTTTCACAATAACAAATTTTCTCGTTAATCACTTTATACTTTTACTAAAAAAAAATATTTTCTTCTCGATTTTTGTGTTTTTTAAGTATAATTCATTTTTTAATTTGTAGTCTTAAATTTTTTTAAAGTAGGTACTTCTCATCAAAATTTACAAAATTACAGGTGGACCTCACAATTACCTATAAAACGATAAACTCACATACAAAGTTTCATATCCGTGCTACTAACCACTAAGGAGTTCCCTCGAGAGCAAACTATCCTACGTGCATCATCACTTCATGGTGAAAATCATAGTTAACTATTAGAATTCAACTTAAATATAAAGCTTTGTACCCGTGCAACTAACCGTTGAGGAGTGCCCTCATGAAGAGACAATCTTGGCTTTAGCATCAATTCGGGTGGTTATCATGATTAATTATTAAAATTCAACGTATATACAAAGTTTCGTGTTCGTGTTATTAACCGTTGAGGAATATGACAT
Organism: Luffia ferchaultella; assembly: GCA_949709985.1. Classification (NCBI taxonomy): domain Eukaryota; kingdom Metazoa; phylum Arthropoda; class Insecta; order Lepidoptera; family Psychidae; genus Luffia; species Luffia ferchaultella. The sequence continues at coordinate 3,866,582 of OX453261.1, forward strand.
AATCAAAAGTGGGCATTGAAAAGAAAGTTGGCATCGACGACGTTCTAACTCATAGATTTTAGTTTTCTGCACTTCTACTCCACATAAACCCAGTATCACAATCCTCCGTGAGCGTAGTATCAATGCTTAAAAAGGGATTGAAAGCTTTTCCTTCACATAATATATATAAAAACATGACATGAAAATATCTGCTATAGCTTGCATAGGAAATTTAATGCATGGTTTGTTTATATTAGTAGAGGCTGTTGCATCAATATTTCCCAAGGAATAAAAACAATAAAAAATATTTAGGGTACAAATTGATTTGACTGTACAAATTGTAGGCTGAAATAGGCGAAATACATTTTTATAAAAGTTGGCGATACAAACCACACAAATGGAATGTTGAAAAAGTAAGTAGACATCGTAAGAAAGTAGACTTAATAGGAACTAAATCCTAGTAAAGTTAAATAAGTTGGCATGACAGGCGTTTTAGTATGAAATAATCAAAACTGGGCATGATAGGAAAGTTGGCATGGACGGCCTAACTCATACCTATATCAGGAACGTGTAGTCTACGCAGGCGAAGCTGCGAGCTAATAATAAGTAGTAAAACAAATAGGTATAAAAATGTGAAATTTTCCCGATACCGCTCAACCGCTAACTCAACTCAACAATAATTTAATTTAGTAACTTAAATTATATCCTCCGAGATTATTTAAAAATGATCAAAGGGTGATAAACTTATACTGGTGCAAATAAGATGAACAAACTTCAACGTGACTTCAACCACAAACTTCAACCAAACTTGACCAAACCATGACCATTTTTTTTTTAAATATGTTTAGGGCCTGGATTGAAGTCCTTTTAGCCGCAACCATGACCAAACTCAAAATGCCACAGATTATGCCAAAACAAACACCTCTATAGACAGATGCCAAAATGACACCTTGATCGCCCTGGGATCATGCCCTTTAAAGCCTTGATTACACGTACCGAGTAAACGAGAGAGACAGTGAAATTGTACTAGGCCGAGACAGCAGCAACGTGCAAGAGCAACGTCGAACCTGTTCTTATAGGTCTCCAGACTCCCTGACTTTTTAGATTAAGCTATTACAAACTTAATGTGATTAACGAATATAAGTTAAAAAGAAAGAGTTTAGAGAGTATTTGGAGTAGTTTAAATTCAATAAAGTTCGTAGGTACGTGGGTATGTACATTCTGATTTCACTATAATATACAAATGAGCCTAAAATACCAAAATAAGTACCTATCTACTTAGGTCTAAACATGGTCTAAACCACAGGGTTAGTTCCATAAAGGTATATATACTAGCGTAAGAGATGAACACAGTGTGCGAATGACATCCAGCTCTTTGCGGAAATCCTACATGTGAGAAAGAAACGCAACAAAATCTGTCATAAAACCTCTTTGAACACATTTAGTTTCCATTAGCGACTTGTCAAAATAAGGTCTAGATTTTGTTTTCTATTTTGTGTTTTAATTATTCTGAACTACATAAATTAAATCTTGTAAATTACAATGGTGTCGTGTTCTGTTTTAGATTGCACTGTAACATATGACAATAAACCAAATAAAAAGTGATTTCACATGTAAGTACTGCCAATAACATACTGTTATCTTAATGCTTATTTTTATAGGGATTGCACAAAATCTATCGATATGTCGATATTTTCAAATATAAATATTTTGTATATTTAATATTACCTAATTGCACCTGTTCCACTGGAAAGATGTCGTTAACTGTTTTTAAACATATTGGGAGGTTCACTTAACCTGGCAGCACATTGTAAGAGAAAGTATGACATCTATACATATATACTACACGTAAGATATATTTAAATACAAGAATTGTTCATACGAAAATATAAGAGATATACACAAATAATTTTAATCGTTATTTATTTATGATTTAAAGTTTGACGTTCTATCTGCTCTCTGATTAAGAACGTCGTAAATAATTTAACTTTGAATGACGAAGTTACTGTATACAATAAATTAACCTCATTTTCATCCAAGAAACTGCGGTGTAAAAAAATGCTTTCCGATAATGACGACTATTTCATAATACCCAGGTTTCCTGTAAACGCGGTTAGCAGAGAACAATGGATAAGAATGTTAAATAGAACAGGTGGGACGCTTCGAAAACATTCTTTGGTTTGCAGTAGACATTTTACAAATTATCACTTTGTCTTTTACAAAAACTTGTTCCTTTATAATCAAATAAAACTTAACTACCTATTACATAAGGAAACAAAAGATATTATAGACTTGGATGAAATATTGGAATTTGTAGTGCAGTGAGACGATGCGACACTCGATCGAGTTGGCAATGTGACGTCACGGGCAGTAAAAGGCCACCAGTCAAACCGCACGAAAATACATAAATTTTAATAATTTATTTCTAAGCCATTTATTGACGAATTTCAAAAAAATTCGCTGTGTTATTATTTTTGGTTTATCTTTCAATTTTATCGAGTTAAATATGATATTCATCATGAAACTTCTCCATTGTAAATGTTTTTGATTTGTACATTCTCATTTTTTTTTTGTTTACAGAGAGTGCTAAAAAGTTTGTTGTTATGCGTTGCAACATGACGTATTGTCATTAAAAATAAAAATGGTTTATTTAAATTGTTTTATTTATTACTTGGCTTGTATTCAACTAAATATTAAAATTTCCATAATGATGTTAACGCTTTCTTTACTTCTTTCTGCAAATTTTTAAGCTATTGCATCACTTCTATCGCGGGCCTTTGAGCGCGGGGACCGAATTGAAAAATTCCGTAACGAAAAAAACCTCACGCTCATAATCAGTGCAAGAAAATAGGAGTGCATAAATCGTTAAGAGTGATTACGTCACTTCATGCACGTCGACCGAACTACCTCTAATTTATGCGATCCTGGTACTTACTGCGCTTATAATACACGGTTATAATACAGTCACGGTTCGATCATGACGCACACAACGGCGTTACGAAGTGAAAAATGCGTTTGCAATATTATAATAAATGAGCTTCTAGCTTTTGTTCAGAACAAAATTGACGTTATGGACGACGAAAGTTTAATTCTTATTTGTTCACGTTCCTTTTCGGGATCCGAAGTGGCCCGTGCAAAAAGTGTTCTATACGAAACCGCCCGTACCAATCAAAAACTAAAAATGAGAAGAAATGAAGGAAAATCACAACGTGATATGGAAGACATCATACGTCTTCTGAAAGAAACGGAACCTGGTGATGTTCCTATTTTTGTTGCTCAGCAATTGCAAAAACTACCCCTAATAACATTTGATTATGTTGACGTCACCCGATTGCTGAAGGATATAATTGCCATAAAATCTGACTTGGCGAGCTTTCGAGACGGATACGCGACAATAGATCAGCTGGAAGAACTGAGGCAGAGTGTCCTGCCTACAGAGGAGCACCGCAGGATGTCCGTGTTCGAGATGTGGCACGCTCGACAGTGGCCCGATGGGTATGACTCACCTGAATTCCAGCACGTTATCCACCGGTAATGTACATCCAGATAGCTCACCCACTAAACCAGATACACAGAATCAAACTAATACTCAACCGTTGAAGTCGTTCGCTGAAACTGTAAAGACTCCGATACCAGTTCCGCGGATAGCGACGGCGGCAGTACTCGCTAAGCAACAGGTTTCGGAGACGACAGCGGCGATCGGCTGTGCGCGCTCACCGCCGGTAATCAACTCGAGTGAACCATCTATCATTCTTACACAAGGTATGAAAACTACCCACAATGATTTTATTACGGTCATAAGTAAGAAAAAGCGTCGTAATAAAAATAGTCTTGGTATTCTTACGGATTATAAAAGTAAATTGGCCGCAGTGGTGCAAACTACTCAGTTATACGTATCGCGCATAAAACCCGAACTTTCGGAAAACGACCTGATAGAACACATAGAAGACAGAGGAGATCGGTTATTAAGATAGAAGAATTACATTCATCGAACTCTACGAACTTTAAAAGTTTCAAGATAACTATAAATAGCGCAAGCTGCGCAAAAATGTTATCAAACAGTTTCTGGCCAACTGGAATAGTTTTTAGGCGGTATTATGAGTCTAGAATGAAGCCGGCAGTGGCGAAAATCTCATAAAGTAATAGAAATGGCGTCTCAATCAGTCAAAATAGTTAGTGTTAACTGTAGGTCAGTAAAACGGGCATGTAAATTTATCAATGATTTATGTTGCGAGAACGACCTAGTCTTTCTTCAGGAAACGTGGCTCCTGCCGTTCGATTTAGATTATCTGAACTGTATTCACAGTGATTTTATCGGGGTGGGCACTTCGGCAGTTGATATTGGCAATGGGCCGCTTGTGGGACGGCCTCATGGTGGCTGTGCCATTTTACATAAGAAAACGCTCAAAGCGGTTACTATCGACTGTGGGAACCCACGGCTTGCTGGAATAGAATTGTCATTATCCAGTTCCAGCAACCTGCTCATCTTTAGTGTTTATATGCCGACGAATGACTTGGAAAACCTACCGGAATTTTATGACTGTCTCGGTAAAACGCACGCTATCATTGAAGAAAGAGAGGCCTCCAACTTCATTGTAGCTGGTGATTTCAACGCCGAACCATCTAAACTTTTTAGACGAGAGCTTGAAGCTTACTGCAGCGAATTCGCATATAAGTACGTTGACAAGAGCATGTTGCCGGCGGGTACATACACGTACGTCAGCGACGCTCACTCAACAACTGCATGGTTAGATCATTGTCTAGCATCAGAGTCCATTCAGAGTGCGATACATGATATGTATGTGGATTATAGCGTCGCCTGGACAGATCATCGCCCGATGCACATTCACTTAAAATTTAAGAATCTCACAGAAGTTGTTTACAGTGACCAATCAAGTGCCAATTCGTTCGCATGGCGACCACGTACAAGTAAACAAATTAATCAGTACAGCGAACTAACGGAGAAACGACTTACTGAAATGTCATTATTGTCGAGTTTGTCTCCAGTCGACATTGACGCCTACTATGATAGTATAGTCGCGATAATGCAAGACTCAGCTTTGACTGCTTTTAAGCCAAGAGAGCAACGTAAACAGCGCTATAAAACCGTTCCCGGGTGGAATGAGCGTCTTGCATCGCTATATGCTGACTCTCGACGAGCCATGACTATTTGGCATGAGCAGGGTCGACCTAAGTGTGGTCCCGTTGCAGAACATCGGCGACAGTGTCGGAAGATGTTTCAGCGGTAGCTGAGAGACTGTCGGAGAAATGCAGAACAAGTTGCAGCAGACAAGATTGCTACTTGTGTGAGCACGGGGAATTTCATTCAGTTCTGGCAACACACCAAAAGGATGATGTGTGTCAAAACGGGCAGTCCGACACATATTGATGGGGTTACAAATGCCAAGGAAATAGCAGATTTATTCTGTGATAAGCTGTTGCGAAGCACGCCACAACATTCGATAAGCACGCGTCGTTACGAGTATATGTCACAACAGAATACAGAATGTCCAAGGGTTGACGAACAGATTGTGACACACGTGTTCAGGCAAATGTCACGCGGAAAATCACCAGGACACGATGGGCTTAGTCTTGAGCATGTAGAATACTGTGGGCCACACATTATACCACATTTGGCACGATTATTCTCGGCAGTATTGCGCACCGCATATATGCCTTCTGCACTCACTCGAACGCTAGTCACGCCAATTCCCAAAAATAAAAAGCTGGATCAATGTGATTCGAAGAACTATCGGCCAATATCATTAGCAACGATAACTGCCAGAATTTTAGAGAACATGCTTCTGCGCATGATGTCGGACAAATTGTATAGTTCCGACGAACAAATGGGTTTCAAATCCGGCCTGTCAACGACGTCTGCTATATATACAGTAAGACAAGTAAGCGGCTACTATGCAGCCCGGAAAACATCAGTATATGCTTGTTTTCTGGACTTAAGAAAAGCATTCGACAATGTGTCGCACGACTTGCTTTGGGTCAAATTACAAAACAGAGGAGTCAGTGGTCCAATCATAGAATTACTGAAGACGTGGTACAAACAGCAGGAGAGTTTCGTACGCTGGAAAGACGAGCAGTCCAAAACGACTCGACTCGAATGCGGCGTGAGGCAGGGCGGATCTATGTCACCAGTACTTTTTAATGTATACATGGACGATCTTTGCACCCGATTATCAGGCTCAGGTGTCGTCTGTTCTCTCAACGGAGCCATGATCAACAATGTCAGTTATGCTGATGACATGGTATTACTGGCCCCGTCTGTATCAGCCATGCGGCAACTACTTCTGATTTGCGAAAATTACGCCCGTAAACACAAATTGACGTACAATACAGACAAGTCGGTGTATATGGTGACAAGCTCGACTCGCAGTCTTGTGCGAGTCCCACCTCTTTTGTTGGAGGGAAAATCACTGCAGCGTGTAGATGAGATCAAATATCTAGGGCATATGCTGCGTGGTGACCTCTCGGATGACGCGGATATAGAGAGACAACGCCGCGCAACCAGCGTGCGCGCCAACATGATCGCGCGTCGGTTTCATCGATGCAGTGCCTATGTGAAAAAATTGCTCTTCCAAACGTATTGCTCAAGCGTGTACACGGTCGAGCTGTGGGCACGGTATACGCGCAGGACCATGGCGGCCATGCGTGTGCAATATAACAACGCATACCGTACCTTGTTCGGATTGCCGCGGTACTGCAGCGCCAGCGGTATGTTTGCAGCGGGCCGGGTGCCCACGTTTGACGCAGTAATGCGCGTGCGCACTGCTAGTGCGCGTAAGCATCTCCTCAATGCTAATAACGGAGTAGTGCGCAATGCGGCAGAATGGGATTATAGTCCGATTCATCAGGAATGGATGCAACTGCACGCGCCGCCTCCGCACAGATGATGGCATGGATGCACATAAAGACTTTTTTAGTTAATCACTTATTTTACTTTTTTTTTTTGTTGCATTATATAATTAATTTTTTTTTTCTCTTTCTATTATATTTTAAATGTTATGGTGTAATTTTGTGCCAGAATAAACATTTATTATTATTATTATTATTTATTTAATACCACTACGCACGGAATCGCGCCATTGTCGCGCTGGACCACAGACAAAATTGTCTGTGACTGGGACCCACATAATTTATTAACGTCAAATAATATACTTTTTGTGTATAAAGTGTTTTGAATATAAATGAACAAAGTACATTTATTATTAATGAAGAAAGTCACAAAAAAATAGTGAAAGAAAATGAGTGAGTAATTTATATACATACATTTTATTATAATCACAAATGCAGTATTAATTTTGAATTGAAAATATAATACTGCTATAAAGATAACCTAAATTTTTGATATTAAAATGAGCAATATTAAAAGTAGCCCTCTTTTATACACACAAACACACACACGCGTATAGTTTAAATTCTCAATTTAGATTCTCAATATATATATATAAATAAATTCATTCTTCATTATGTATATAACAGAAACCATCAAACCAAGCACGTGTACTATTCAGTACCTTTGTTTTTGGTGTATAGATAATGCACATGAATGCCGCGCAGAGAAAGTATATATGATATTATATCTATATAAATGTACATCGCGCGAAATTCGATAATCACTTCTTAATATCGTTATTTTTTTTTAAATGAATAATTTTGTTTTGGTGTGTCATTACACTATTTATACCTAATTATTTATACCTATTATTTATACCTAGATATTTTCGTTTTATAGAGAAGAAAAGCGTAAAGAGCTAAAAAGGAAAAAAAAAGACGTGTGGCACTCGAGGACTGCCGCGGTAAAGCTATTGCATAGCATTTTGTATCAACCTATGCAATTATAATTAGTTATTTATTTTATTTATGCATTATTTTTTTTCTTTGTTTTTGAAGTAAAACTTCTTTAGGCGCGACTAGGAGTAACTCAGATTTAATACTGCATAAATAAAATAAACAAATAATTATAATTGCATAAGTTGATACAAAATGTATGCAATAGCTTTACCGCGGCAGTCCTCGAGTGCCACACGTCTTTTTTTATTATTAACAGTTAACAAAAAACCTTTTTTTTTGTTAGTGTAAAGGAAATAGCATTTGAATTGATTGATTGATGATTTGTCATTTTAAAAAACTAAAAGTTAGGAAAAGTAACTCAAAATTAAAATTTAGTAGTATAGCAGATTCAAAATAAATAGGATTGCCGATTTAGACTTTTGATATCGCGGTAATTTCAACGACACATTATCATGAAAGTACTACGTGCTATCGATAATATCAAAAAACATCCATGCACATCACTAAAACTGGCACCAACTCATATGCATTTCGCTCGCAACATACTCATTTCCGTTTCGGTCATGCATGCGATGTTTAGATGTCAGTTGGTCTCATACGCTAGTATATGTATGTCTATGGTTAGTTCCATGCTCACCTGCGCGTCTCACATTTAATGTTCTGTGGTTGTTAACAGTTGTTGAGGTACACCCTATGTATTTTGCGTATTTATTTTGTGGGTTGATAGCAGTTGTTAAAATCTATGGTTGATTGGTTGCTATTCCCATTTTGAAAACCTTAAAATAATACAGATTTTTTGTGGTTTATTTTTGTATATAGATTTTATTGTAATTGCAATAAAATGGCAGACAAATACGACAACGGTTATAGTGGTGGTGATTTTAAGAGAAACGTATCGCAAGATCAAAATGAAAATGATGAACATGAACAAGATGGCGAGGATGGATCTAAACTTAGTGAAAAAGCCGGCGAATATATGAGAGAGATTTTGAGTGAAAAAATTAAAATTGACCAATCGAAATTCCCAATTTCTACGAGACTCATCGATCAAGGTATACCATAGTCGAAGGTTTTAATTTAACCGGAGTAACAGAAACCTATTTACAAGTTAGATCATACCTCTGGGGTTATGGGGTTATTGACATAACAATGAACTTTAAAATTAAATGTTTGTAACTATTGGGATTTTAAAATAACCCTTCAATACAATAACTTTGCAGATTTATATTTCTCTTAGCGTATTATTAATAGAAGTATTAATAATAATTTAGGGGATGGTGAGATGTGGACAGAAACCCAACAGTCAGAATTTTTATAAAGGCGGAAATATGCAAAAAAACCAAAAATAAAAACTGACTACTACATACCCGTTACCACAGACATGAACTTGCTCCTTGCATTAACATAATCAAAGGATCGACTATTGAAAGAGGGAATAGACTTTAGTAACAATTGAAAATTGAATTTCCTCACCTAACTTTAGTAACAATTGAAAATTCGTTTCGGTTTTTTTATGTTCCTAGTGGGTTGGAACCATCAATTGTTGGAACAGTAGTCGGAATGCCCATATATTCGGTTTTATTGTATATTTTTTTTAACTAACCTACTACTCCACAAATTTAAGGTTACATTCGATATTATTTCTAATAATTTAACATAAATACGTCGGTATATCCGATATGTCGTTACAACCGATGTCGTTATAAGCGATTATTTTTAACATGTAGGTACTTATATGAAGTTTTGACGGGATCGTCATATATGGTGGTTACAACCGATATGTCCTTATATTAGGTCTAAACCTATGAAGTTGCTGTTCTTCAATACTGGCCATTACAAACAAAAAAAAATTTGATTGGCTGTGAATTCTTAATTCAAATTAATTTTGTTTTAAAAACATGACATTCTTTTTACAAAGTCAGTCTTTTGTTTATTCATTAGCGTTGTGTTTTCATTACATTTGAAAATTTTTCATCATAATGGACACTTTAAAAATTCATGTAATTATGGAATATGAGTTCCGGCGTGGCACTAATGCGGCACAAACGGCACGTAACAACAACGTTTACGGAAAGAACTTAACAAATTAACGCACAACCCGTAATTGGTTTGCCCGCTTCCGTTGGAAATTATGAGTAATGAACCTCGTCCGGATGAATAATGAACGTCTCGTGGTCGTCCGGATACTTTGGTCAACAATGATGAATTGAAGGCGATTGTGGAAGCTAATGATACTCAAATTACAGCTGAACTAGCAACAGCTTTTGATGTTAGCATCAAAATAATATTGGACCATTTGCGACAAATTGGCAAAGTAAAAAAGCTTGATAGATGGTACCCTACGAACTTAACGATCGCCAGCGCAACGTACGCGTCGAGATCTGCCTCGCGTTGCTCAATAGGCACAGAAATGATGGAATTTTGAACCGGATTGTTACTTGTGATGAAAAATAGATTCTGTTCAACAATCGAAAGCGCTCAGCAAGTTGGTTAGATCCTGGTTCAGCACCAAAGCAATGTGTTAAACGAAAAATAATCCCTAAAAAGATGATGGTCACTGTTCTGTGGTCTAGTGCCCGTGTGATTCATCACAGCTGTTTACAAAATGGCATGAGCATTCCTGCAGATGTGTAATGTGTACTGTGAAGAACTGAAGACAATGATTGAGAAGCTCGCACGTCTGTGACCAGCTTTAGTCAATCACTCGTCCCCACTGCTCCTTCACGACAACGCACAACACCATACTGCACAACAAACAGTCTCCAAGCTGCTAGAGTAGGGGTTGGAAGTTCTCCCTCATCTGCCATACTCACCAGACCTTGCACCTACCGACTATGACTTTTTTTTTTACAAAATTTGGACAACTATTTAACAGGAAAAAAATTCAATTCCCGAGAGACAGTACAAAATGCCTTTGAAGAGTTCGTTGCGTCCTGTCCAGTTGATTTTCACAAGAAGGGCATCATTAAACTACCACTGCATTGGCAAAGATGCATCTATTGCACGGGTGATTACTTTGAATAACAGAAATAAAGATTGTAACTGAAGTCTCAAATACTCTTACAAGATGCTTTAAAAAAAAATACTTTAACTTATTTCATAAAAATCGACAACTTCATAGGTTAAGACCTAATATCCGCTAGCCTTTATAACCGATTACCACTGTATATACCTAGGTATTGTACATCCAGACATGGAACAAATAGAAATATTCAAACACAGAAATATTGGCCCCGGGCAGAAACGAAACCCATTACCTTTGGTTTTGCAGTTAAGAGTTTTAATCACTCGACCAATCAGTTGAATGCAAATATATCGGTAAGTGATTGATGTCTGATGTCTGATGATAAGAGACTGACAGACATATTGATGTTATTTTGTAAGGATTCTGTTTTACCATTGATAAGGGACACTAAAAATTGTTACAATCATTCAATGCTAACGAATGTAGAGATAGTTTACAAAATCTTGGCATTCTCTTCCACAAAGTTGAACGTATCTGTAAGACATAAAAGTAGCAAAATCGTTAGGGTGGACCGCTAGGGAGGAAGCATAAAATGAGTTCAGTGAAGTTGGACAAGATACAAATCGGGCTATTATGTTTTATGACAGTTGTTTTGTTTTGTTGCACCCAAACGCGTGATTTCACTCCCCGAACATTATGAGCATGTGGATTTAATACAAATATTGTTACGTTCTTACTCCCGAGGGGTTGGCCCATGTAACGATGTTTGTGCCTCATATTATATGGCATTGTTTAACTGAATTATAACTAAAACTAATTATCATAGAGGTGACTCGAGTACAAGCAACTGGCCGTCTGCCACTAAGAGATCAGAAGTATGTGGACGTGTACCGCGAGAGGCCTGTCAAAGTTGTTGCGAAAGTGTTGGTGCCAGTTAAAGAACACCCCAAGGTAAAGTTTTTTTTTTTAATATGAAATTTCATTAGTTCTTACTAAAAATATATACTTTATAATAAATAAAGGCCCTAAAACATGAAATCTGTACTTTTTATTTCATATGATGGCTGGCATTCAAAAGGTTAAATGTTATTTGTTTACAGTTCAACTTTGTGGGTAAACTTTTGGGACCAAAAGGCAACACCATGAAACGCCTGCAGGAAGACACAATGTGCAAGATGGCAGTGTTAGGACGGGGTTCGATGAGAGATAGGTAATAATAATAATGGTAACACCTCGGACATCTCACATAGTGCCATCTAGTTCGAAACTAAGCAAAGCTTGTATTGTGGGTACCAAACAACTGATATACATACTTAAATATTCTTTATAATATATACATATATAGACACTTTTTAAACCCAGATACAGAACAAATAGACATGTTCGTGCACACAAATATTTGTCCAGGCCGGGAATCGAACCCACTACTCTCTGCTTTGGTGTTAGGGTCTCATCCACTCGACCAATTGGTTAGTCTAAAATTAAAAGGTCTTTTTTTTAATAACATTGTAAAGTCTTATATTTTTTTTGGTTACTTTAAAATCTATTCTGTTTATTACAAGACAGTATACCAAATAGCAAGATAATGTTTGACTGTTTTTAATCTTTATACCACTATTTCTGAAGGTACCATTCAGCTGAAGAGCTCCCAAAAAGTGATGCAGTAGAATCTTTTAAAACTGATTAAGTAGTTTATTATTGGTCACCAAATCAGTAGTACATTCGTGTAAATAAATTAAGAACAGATGCCCACCGAGCTAGTTACGTCATCCCGGCGATGCTCTGGAGGCGGTCCTACACATGTGGTAAAACATTTGGCCATATAATCAGCAAATGTTTTCTTGAAAATAATTCACAAATGTTTGTCGAATTTGTACTTCCTACTCTTACTTCGCAAATGTCCGTAGTTTATTTTTTTGACTTCAGAGTCGCACGCACGCGCGACTGGCCATTCGGGCATGTGTAGGAAGTATACGAATGTTTTCCGTGCGGTCTCTTAAAGAGCGCAAGAAAACCGACACGCTGTCACGAATAACAAATGTTTGCCGCACAAAGCATTCCCGAATACGAATAGCTTTCCACATATGCGTGATGGTAAATATTCGGCATGTTTGTCCACATGTGGGGGGTGCGGGGTAATAATAATAATAATAATAAATAATGAATAATTTATTCAGGAACTACAAGAATTCACAAACTGTTTAAAACCATAAAAACTAAAACACGAAAACACGAAAAGAAATGGTACATTAACAAAAGGATAGCCATGACAATGAAATAACTAAATACTTAGGTAAATAAAACTATGTATATATTAGGTATATAAAATAAAACTATATATAAAGTAAAGCTATGTACATTGTATGAAAGAGTGTTATAATGTCAGTATATGCTCCAGGATCTAAAGAATCAGATAGTGAGAAAATTATGATGCATATAATGATTATGTAATTGAGTAATTGAGCATGTATAAATTTTTTGTATGAAGAAAATTTGAGGGAATAAAAAATTAAAAAATTGCAAAATTACTTTATTAAAAAAAAATAGAATCACTCTTTAAGAGTCTTATTACAAAGTCGCACTACATCCACACGGCAGCGCACGGTCTGCTGGCCCAGGTGAAAAATATATGAGAGTGAATATTTAAATAATTAAAATCATACAAAAATAAACTGGACTAAGTGACTAGTGAACTTTACTACAGATAATTTAGCTTGAACATATTAAGCTTAAAATAACTAAGATTTAATATCAAGAAATAATTAAGATTTGCAATTTTTTAGCATTTTTTTTAATAATCAGATTATACAATGTTCATACAAAATAATACACTTTTAAGGATAGTCTATATTCCTATTGACAGTATTTTATTTAACGTTTTTATCCATTTTTCATAAGTAAAATTAATTTAATAGTTCTCAAAACACAAACTTTCTAAAAAGCATATTAGAAAATTTATATTTTACCAAACTTAGCTGTTAAACATCCAAGTTATTCTTAATACACTTTCATGAATAGGTAATGAACTTTCACATGTATGCATTATTTTGAATCAAATTTTTGACTTAAGTCACAATCATAATTTAAAAATCCTTTGAAACAGCGCTAACTATAAAAAAATTGTGAAACTGCTCTTAACAGATATTCAATCGACAACTATTGCATTGTTTGACTACACTCACAATAGAAATAGTTTGAAAGTAACTATTCGAACAATTTTCACCCAACACACTATGACGGTTCTGGCAAGTCAAAGCAAACACCTGTACAATCACCGAAATATTAATATGAATTTGACAGAGACATGTTCATCAAATTAGAATTAGAAAGTTTTTACTTTGCCTGATATGATATCGGTAGTCTGATACTAATGTAGTTTTTGGTAATGCAAAAGCTCTTTTACCTCACCGAAACAGTTCATTTGCACACAAAAATGTTAATGAAAAACGAGTGAACAAGATGCGAGTAGAAGTGTGTCGTTTAGGGAGCGTAATATGGGCGTCTATTTCGAATATTATATTAATATGTTTACGCCGGCAGCCGTCATTAAAATATTAACGTACGTCAGCGCTTCTTATGGTATCAAATATAACTGCACAGAGATCCGCTGACGATCTGCAGCGCGTTTCGTGTGAACTTCGCTATTTAGTCTACGTACGCGACCGACACAGCGTCGCTCTGTTGGAGGCCTTATGTTTGAAATAGCAGCGCCTGGGCTGCGCGAATGACCACAAGATATTTATTTAGCTTAACCTGACAACAAAATGCAACTAGAATACAATATATTTAATAATAACTACCTAAATTGTTTATCGCCTTTCCTCAATCGCTATTTTGGCGAATCTATGCAGCATCTCGACCTTCAAAACGTGAAGAAGCCAGGATACTGTTATAGGTGTCAATTTTGTGACCTTGGACCCCCAATAATTTTTTTTTTCTGTGAGAGTTAAATGTTTCGGTGAAGTAATGAGTTTGTGGTTACAATGTTTATTTCAAATACAAAATCATTCTAATACCAACCAACATTTTACAGACAAAAGGAGGAAGAGCTGCGTACCTCGCTAGACCCGAAGTACGCGCACTTGTCGGACGATTTGCACGTGGAGATATCAGCGATGGGGCCACCGGCAGAGGCCCACGCTCGGCTGGCTTACGCCCTCGCCGAGATTCGCAAGCATCTCATCCCAGACTCCAATGATGTGATTAGACAGAGCCAGATGCGCGAGATCATCGACAGAGGTAAATGATCGTTATCATCCCAGCGGGCAAACGTTCACTGTTGGATATGAGACACCCTCTTATATATTTTGAGCCACTTGTAACCAACAGCGGACCGCGACCTTTACCAGCTGGTCAGTCCAACTAGTGGGGGACAGTCCACGCTACAACGTCCGCTCTGTGGCCGCTTTTTGAAAACCATTCTGCCCCAGCGGTCACACCGGCTTTTCGAGGGACGTGGCTTGCCATTTCAACATACTAATTATATGAACTATTTGATCCCTCCAGTTTCATTACAAATAGGAATATGCAATTTATCCGATGGATCGAAACGGAGTGAGACATTATAAAATGTGTGGTGATGTCACAAAGCAGCGGAAAACGCGACGTGGGGCCAGTTCGGGCCGCGCCGTTTGGTGTTCTGTGATGGTATGGTCCGCTTCTCCAGGGGATCTGCATGTCACCGCACACATTTAAACGTCTCGAAATTGGCGTACCGTTTAAACTTCCGCAATGATATACAATTATTTTTTTTAGAATTTATGGTTTGTCTCATAATTTTTTTTATAATGTAGTGGAGTTACCTAATCATAAAAAAATAAACCAACAATTATTTAGATTCCCGATTGCATTTCACACACACTTCAGTATAGCTCTTTTTATAGCATATAAAATTACTTTGAATTGTAATTTATAAGTAATTTTTTTTTGTAATGTTGATTTTATGTGTGTATATGTAACATGGATACGAAAAGCTTTTCAAAGGAACTTGCTTGCCGGAGCTGAACTGTAGCCATGTAATCAGCCTTACGTCATCTGAGTGCTTAAATGTTCAATTTACCATTAGGCATGTCGTGATAGCCCAGAGCGCAACGAACCTGTCTCAAATTTATAAGGCCCCATGGGCCATGGTTCGAATCCGGGCGTGTACCAATGAGTTTTTCTGACTTAAGTACACAATATCACTGACACCGTGCTTCGGAGAGCACGTTAAGCAGTCGGTCCCGGACGCTGTCAATAGATGGCGGTCGTTACAGTTCCCAACCCGCAGTGGAGCAGCGTGGTGGACTTAAGCTCCAAGCCCCCCTCCTCACCCTGGGGGAGGCCTAAGCCCCTGCAGTGGGGTAAAAATGGGCTGATGATGATGATTACCATTAGGCTAATTACTTAGTCAGAAATCACTTAGACTAAATAGTCAGGAGACGGTTTAAAGTAATTTTACAGGCTAATAATAACCTTTGTGTAATTGAAATTCAAACATATTAAAGTATTTAAAAGTACTAATATTATTGATATTAATAAAAATAACATTAATAATAAAACTGTACTAATGTAATATATTTTAAAACAATAAAGTATCGAAAAAATATTATTATTCAGGTTTACGTTTAAATGTCATTTTCGCCATACTTGGTCGTTAGGACATTTAAGCACTCAGACGACGTTATGAGGCCGATGGGACCACGTTTCCGTACGTCAGTAGTGGCAGCAATGTCTAATAACTTCAGTCTTTAAGCTGCCTAACCGACTTGAATGTAAAGGCATGGGTATGTATGTTGCAGGGCCACGAGCGCCGCCACACCGTCCGCCCCCGCTCACACCACGCGTGATGCCCGCCAAGGCTAAAGTGATCAGCATTTTGGACCGCGCTAGGTCCGCTATGGAAGACTCTTACGGATACGAAGACCCTTATGAGGTCCACGAGCCACCGGCGCGCACCGTCAGCCGAGCGCCCCCCGAGACCGACTATTATGGATATGACCGCAGCCACGAGCGCTATTATGAGGACGAGTCGGTGACAGGCGCTAGTCGCGAGTACAAGCCGCCGCGCATGGAACGTCCACCGCGTGCGCCAACTGCTCACGCACCGCGTCACTACGCACGCGCTGCGCCGTACGCGCGCGCGCCTAAGTAGCTAGCGACCCGCTCACGGTAACGACGCATTAGCTGTCCAGCTATCCAAAGATGACGCTTATCTTTCTCACTTGTACAGTTCCAATCAAACCTTATGGCGGATGTGAACATAGGCACAAGTCGCGTCGCAGTAACCAGTTTTAGGTGTAGCAGGACGCAGTGGAACGAGGGGTATATGACTGTACCTGCGCAAGCACGCATACAGCGTTGTATTCCGATCCGCCATAAAATTTGAGGCGAACTATACAAGATTTCTGACTAGAAATGGCAAACCATATTATTTCTAAGGGAATTCGACAGAGAATTTTCTCGTACTCATTTTTTTTTGCTTACTCTTTTACAAGAGGTCCTTAACTTAAATATTTTATATTTTTATTTTTAATTTGTAACCATGGAAAACAACAGAATAAGCTCAACTGTCCAGATTACGTCACAAAAATAATCTCAACTTCACATAAATTTTCCTGAATATCTGTAAAATTCATAAAAAGATTCACCTTTTTATCTTACTTAATTGGGATAGGCTTGCCCTACACCACGATCGACTTGAGTTCATTGTGTTTCCATCCGTTACCCTTCTAACAGTTATTCTCACATACACTTTCTATGAAGATTGTGTTTTGACTGTTTACGAGGGAGGTACAGTTCCAATCAAACTTTATGGCGGATCTGAACATAGGTACAAGTCGCGTCGCAGTATTAACCAGTTTTAGGTGTAGCGGGACGCAGTGGAACGAGGGGTATATGACTGTACCTGCGCAAGCACGCATAGAGTGTTGTATTCCGATACGCCATAAAGTTTGAGGGGAACTACACTAGTGCAGAGTATTATATATGTAAAGGATGTGTAACGTTCAAATAACCATTAATAAATAAGTCCATCGTAAATCGTGAGGTAAAAACATCCAATTTTTGATTAATTGACCAAACACTACAATTTCTCGAGTATGCTAAAATTCTAAATTAATTCTATTCAATACAGATATGATTCCTTAAGTCTTTAAGAGTGGGCTGAACGTATCGGAAATCAGCCGTATTTTCGATGTTTTTAGTTTCGCACAGAGCCGGATTTCGCCTACTGTGGGTGGCTATTCTGACATGTCCCTGGGTGTCAATTATACAATCTTTCCAAAAGTGACAAAACGCTGTCAACAACGTCATAAAACCATTTTTTAATATTCGCCGCTTATCGTAGTATCGTTTTCACTTCAATAACAAAAGAGCTATTGCCTATTTATTTATTTATTTATTGAAATCAACAGCATATTCAAGAAAATATTAATATAAAAGTGACATTATATAATATGTTATGCCAATTACAGATTTCAAAATGAAAAACAGAAAGTAAACAGATGACGGATAATACATCAAAAATACTAATAGATAATATTGTATTATAGATGTTTACACCTTTTTAAATTGTCATTTATAATTGTTTTTCACATAAAAAATATGGCCACATAATCCACATTTTAGTAGTTAAAGTACAAAAATTTTTAAAACTTTTTCATTTTCTTTCTCTAGTCATATAAATAATCTAACGGTTATAGATAAGGGATACAATCAAAGATTTTACTCGAAATAATACACAAAAATAATAATAATAATAAAAAAAAATAAAACTAATCCAATAACCCACCCCTCGTCGCCCCCGACGCAAATGTGCCCATGACGCTCATCGCATTGCCGCGCTGAATTTTCTTCATTTTCTTTTAGTTTTATTATTATATT
Source organism: Luffia ferchaultella (assembly GCA_949709985.1). Taxonomy (NCBI): domain Eukaryota; kingdom Metazoa; phylum Arthropoda; class Insecta; order Lepidoptera; family Psychidae; genus Luffia; species Luffia ferchaultella. The sequence goes on from OX453261.1 coordinate 3,885,195, forward strand.
TCCAAAAAAGTAATAATAAAATAATAATAATTACGTCTATATCACAACGTCTAGGCCCCAAACTAAGCATTAGCTTGTCTTTTAGGTACCAAGCGAAGACACCACATACATATAACAACAAAGACCCGGTACGAGTATCAATATTCATCATATAAATACTGACCCGACCTGGGATTCGAAACCGGGACCTCCAGCTTCGTACGCAGGGTCGCTACCCACTAGGCTAAGCGGTCGTCAAAGTAACACAGTACAGAGACAAATGTCATATCTTGTCCTTCCCATGCCATGAGATGTCAACAGGTTCAGCCAATTTCAAATCAATCCATGACTATGAATGTATGGAAATGTCTATGATCGGGTCAAACTTACTTAATATTTGGTCAAACTTACTTAATATTTTAAGCTCTCACCACAGACTAACATCAAGTTTTCTTTTCAGGGAGGCATCCAAGAAGCAGTCGCATTAAAGCCTTCGGTGAGTATCATCAAAAATGTTCATCCACCAGCAGCTACAGCAAAAATATAAACACAATCACAAATTATGAAAATTAATACAAATCACAGGAAGGCATGATACAACAAGCGACATAAATTGACTTGTAGTGTATGAACAAATACATTTGGATATCATTAAACCTAAACATGATCAAAGAATTCAAAATAAACATGTTTTTAGAAAAATAAACAAGGGATACCTATATGGAAAAAATAAAAGTAATTTGGAATAATTTTACTACAAGATAAAAATGTGAAACAAAAATCATGAGGTATATGTTGTACGCTACGATTCTTGTTAATGATTAAAATAATGCGATAAATGTTTAATCATTTTTATGCAAAAATATGAAAATCACAAAAAAAAAAATGCAAATTGAGAAAAATTTGCTTACTATGGAAAATTATTGTAGACTTAGAAAATCTTTAAATTAGGTATTAGTGTGTAATCGGTTTAAAATAAAGCTTCAGTAGTAATGATTGAATATCAATTTTAATATAAACCGAACAAATAAAAAATTTGCTGTTACGAAATTAATTTTACTGAATAATGTATAGGTATCAATCTTTTTTGAATAAACAAAAATGTAAGTCAAAAAACATGATTATGCTATTTTATTCAGTGATTACAATGTATCTAAACTGACTTGATTGGAAAACCATATAAATTATTTGATACCACAAAATTTATACTAAATTTTTTTGTATTAGGTTTAAAAAATTACTCTGATAAGTAAACTAACATGTACTCCGTAGATCGTGTGTGAATTATAATAAAATAAATTCTAAATATAAAACGGGATTTTTAATTATAATAAAATATCAGTATGCTAATAATTTCCCAAATTTTAAATGTATAATTATCAACAATTACATTTAAACAATAAAATAATCAATTTAATAATCTCTATAAGCATATGAAAAATCTGTTTTAAGGTGGATTAAATAAATATTCAAAATAAGAATTCACAGTTACAAATTGTACATTTAATTATTGCAATAAAATGTAAACGGCGAAATAAAAATAAAACAGAACAGTAATTTGCATAGTAAATCCTCACAATTAAAATATCAAGACAACATAAGGTAAGTTTTCTTCTTTCAGGTAAGTTTTTTTATTCAAAGTCTGTATAGCAAGATGTAAATCTTATATCAAAATCTCATCAGGTTTGTTTAGTTGAACGTCGCAGATCGCGTCAAACTTTATGGCGGATCTGAATACAACACTCTAAGCGGACTTGCGACGGGACTTCTGCCTACTTTCGGATCCGCCATAAAGTTTGATTGTAACTGTAAGACTATATGATTGGCCAGATATCCGTCAATATTATATGAGCAATAGTTGCATGCGAAACTGAAAGAGTGACCCAAAATGGTCGAGTTTCTAAAATCCATAGAGATAGCGACGCTCCCCTCCCGCCTACCCACTAGAGCAACGGTACTCAACGTGCGGCCCGCGTAGCATCTCTCATTTTGAACTACTATCTCTTAAAATACTTTGAATAACTTGCTATGTACTTGGCTAGCGCGATTGTGTGTATAGTATGACAAAATATCGCTAGTGGGCGCGTAATCAGCACATGTGAGAGAGATTGCTAATATTACTTTTTGCTCTCTGCGTCACTTGTAGTGGTACAAGAGATGCGGTTTCAAGTATATGTCAAAAAACTAAAGCTAGTTAGACCCTCCATCACCTGCCGTCCAAGGCAGGTGATGGATGGATTGATTTGCTCGGCGTTTTTTGACGCAACTCACAGATTTACACCCCCTTTGACTTTGACGAAAAAAAAACTAGTTAGACATTTATTTAAGCTCAGCCTTATACTTTTTTACTATGTGGCCTGCAGTAGAATTTCAGGTGATAAATATGGCCCTTGAAAAAAAAAGGTTGAGGAACCCTGCACTAGAAACACAGTACAGTACATTATGATGCAAGTACGGTAAGCTGCATATTATAGTCGCGGTGTTTATAGGCATGACGCAAAGCCGAGTGCTTATAATAAACCGATGACTATAATAGCCAGCTTACTGAGTACGAGCATCATACGACATTTTTCAATAAATTTGCGATTAAAATTAAGTAGATACTTAAATGTAATAATGGCGGGAACGGGCTGCTTTTCGCTGTTTATGCATGCGTTACAAACAGAAGCTCGTTTGTGATTAGTGTAAAGCAAAAAGGCCTAGTACTTAAAATACAACATTACGATTTAAGTTTCGATGTCATAAAGACCATATTAATAGCAAATGTATTAAAAAGACATTTACTGTACGAAACGTAGCGTTCCATTTAGCGGAGGTGTGAGACGCGTTTGCAGAGAGAAGCGTCCACACAATTTCATACTTCCATTATGAAAAGTTTGACCACTCAACGTTGCTTTTGTCCTTTTTTTACAACATTTCACTGCATAATTCGGCGTTTTCGCGATGAAATACTTGCTAACGGGCATTTGCCGACTAACGATCGGTGCTGGTATACACTACTAGCGCGGCGTATGTAAGGTCGCCCTGTCGATAGCGTGCTGTCGTTCTAGTGGAGAGCGGAACGGGCGAATTTCGCTACTTCTATGTGAAAATCAGAATTTCAGGCAGGTGATAGTACTTAAAAAACTCATTCACGTACATGCGGTAAATCAGCTGGACATGGGTGAGTTAAGGCGCAGTGCACTTTTTATTATTAAAAAAAATTAAAAAGTAGTATTTGTCTAAATAGCTATATTTTGTATACTTCACGTTGTTATACAAACAAAAACCGCAGTACCGGTTTTACGAGCTTTTAGGAAATTCTTTGAAACACTGTTTAATGGGGTATGTCACTGCTCTTTTCTCTTGCCTAACTAACTAACTAATAACTAACTAACTGTAAGTTTCATACAAAAGTTGTAATTTTTAGAAATATACGTAAATATTGTGATAATGCTGCAGTGTGCACTTCTAAAATGTAAAAATCGAAGAGTCCATCGTTTTCCAAAAGATTAGAAACGCCGTAAGCTTTGGGAAAAGACTTTGAAAAGGCACAAACCTAGAATTTACGCTGACGCTGAAGAGCAACGAAGCATCGGAAAGAGATGTCATGAACTTATGAACGCTACCGGTGAGGGAAAGAGACAGACTACAAAGTTACTTTAGGTCATTGTTTTTTTTTTAGTAAGAGGCCATAGCGTCCCGCTTGTTTGTGATGTGAACGCTGTTTTCTCAAATTATTTACGAATCATGCAAATAAATGCGGAATAAGTGTGTAGTGTAGTCATGATGTCTTATTCCATGAGTATTTTGATGTGACAAGAAGAAATAACTCAAAACAAATGCATGTTTTACAGGTACCTAATAAAATTATCTTTGAAATATTTCATGTAATTTTTTTCGTCAAATTACTATATATGATCAAATGAAAACACATTTTTACTATAATATATTAGTTTCCCTAGTGAAATATAGTAATATTTTCTTTACATAGTAATATTTAAAAGACATTTTGTGTAATAGAGTCAAATGTTAGATTACGTTAGGGCTTAGTGAACGACGAACGACACTACAGTTTGACAGTACTGTATAAAACATATAATAAATAATAATAAAATAGACATTTATTCACTTTCTCATACAAAAAGAGACTTAACCTAATACAATTTCAAGGTAATGTAATAAAGGCGCAAAACTATTGTTAGGCTAACGGTGGCGGCTGTGATAGTATTAAACTGGGCTACAGCTGCCTACGTCTTCCACCCAGAAAAGTTGAAATGACAAATATAACATGACTATTAACAAAATATATAACAAAAGCAAATGTGAATTAGGTATTAAGAATGATACAAGTTAATTATACCACATAGAGAATCTACTATAAGGATCTACTATCTGTGCATCAATGATAGAAAAGTGTATCGTGTACAACATCATTTTTGGCTTAAATGTAGACATGCACCAACACAAGTAAATATTTGTGTCCTGTCTCTGAGATGTCATTGTATATCTTGTACAACATACATCTATGTTAAGAGCAAAAATCAATAGTTTCATCGAGGTTATGTTCTGAACATTTTTTATCAACAGACAGAAGATATTTGTCATCATCTAAAGAATGGAAATAACGACATAATAAGTGAGACTTCTGAAAAATTTAAATTAGACGAGACATTATTTATTAGTCCCTTGTTCACCTCCCTATCAAACCAGCCTTCTTCCATTCAGTGATGCTATCCGCTTACGTAACTACTCTTTTAATTGAGTAACTGATAGCGTTGAATACATTATTACCGCAAAAATAAAATATATTCACAAAATATAAACGTCACAATTTGTAGACATGGTACCTTTGCCGGGAGCGCCATCTACAAAAGTTTTGTGTGACACACCCCATTTGCGTTCTTCCATGGTTGCGGACGTGCCAAACACCAATATGTAGTTGACTGATTGGTACCACACTCTGGTTTATGTAAAAACTAGTAGTTAAATAGAAAATGAGCTTTTAGAAAACTGTTTTTCTGTCTTTAAGTATTCGTAGGGGCACTGCGCTTTAATGCACTTCTATACAGTTTCCTGCCCGCAAGAACGTGAATGAGCTATGTAATTTATACATTTACCAAATTAAAGTTTACAGGCAATCTACTGAGCGATTGGCCAGATGGTTAGAGACCCTAATTGCGGAGCCATAGGTCGCGGGTTCGATTCCCGCCCGGGACAAGTGTTTGTGTGCATAAACATGTCTATTTGTTACGTGCCTGGGTGTAAAATATTTGTAATATTACATTACATCATAAAGAATATTTAAGTACGTACATCAGTTGTCTAGTATCCCATAATACTTGCTTACTATGGGACTAGATGGGGCTGTGTAAGATGTCCCAGATATTATAATCAGTTGTATTACAGGTATATGTGGTAGTATTTGTTTTTGCACTGTCACCTGCCAAAAATTCGGAATTTAATAACTTGAGACTATTTTTAGGGTTCCATACATGGAGACGAAAACACGGAACCCTTATAGCATAACTCTCATGTCTGTATGTCTGTCACAGCTTATTCTCTCCGAAACTCCTATATGAAGAATGTTGAAAGGTATATAGGTATACAGAATTTTCTGACCCATCATGGACATATAGGGTTAATAAATGAATTTCTATTTTAGGGGTCTAAATAGAAAATTAAAAAATGTCATGTGCATAATGTGGCATTAATTAAAAAGGCTCGTAATGAAAAATATAAATGTATTTATTTTACAATGTTGAAAAGTATAGTTCAAAAGATATGAAAAAAAATATATGAAATCGAACGTTCCTAACCCCTTACCTCCACAACTACTGAACTTAAAATTTTTGAAAAAAATACGAAATATAGGGCCTCATTCATAGTTTACAAGAAAACCTAAACGGAAGTCCTGAGTTTTTAAATTCCTGCAGTGAACGGAAAATATTCGTGAAGGGAATGCGTATAGTGTTTCTTAATTTCACCAAGGGGTAATAAATTTGGTTCCCTAAATACGGAACCCTCTCCACGTGAATGATTCGCATTTGACCGGTTTTGGTCACTGGTTCTCGGTATAATTAATAATAAAATAATTAATGTATTTGATTAGACGAGCTCTTTGTCAGCCAATCTAGCGTCTATATCAGAATGTTTGCATTAGATAAGTGCGTATAAGTGACATTCGTTTCTATACAAATCTACCTACATGATAATGTTTCAAGTCTATTCTAATTTCATTGGTAACAACCTTAGGTACAGTTCCAATCAAACTTTATGGCGGATCCGAACATAGGCACAAGTCGCGTCGCAATAACCAGTTTTAGGTGTAGCGGGACGCAATTAGAGCGAGGGGTGTACCTGCTGAAGCACGCTTATAGCGTTGTATTCCGACCCGCGATAAAATTTTAAATATTTTTATTCAAGATGGATAAGATGTTAGAGGAATTCCGTGTTCACTATACCATACCATTAATGCCCCACTGCAGGCTCTTAGGCTTCCCCTCGGGATGAGGAGCCTTGGAGCTTAATCCACGACACTGCTCCAATGCGCGTTGGTGGATTTTAGCGACTGCCATTTATTGATGCAACCGGGAGCAACGGATAACGTGTTCTCCGAGACACAGAGTCAGTGATAGTTATGTACATAAGTTAGAAAAAAACTAATTGACACATGTTCTGGGATTCGAATCAAGGCCTTTTAAACAAGAAATAGACTCGCCACTACTCGGCTATTCCGTGTTTATTAGTGCATTATTAATTTTTAATTTTCTCTTAGTATATAAATAAATTGGTTAGATTGCCTATCTAGTCTCAAAAGCCAGTAAACGTCACATACATATTAAGTGCTGTAAGATAGTAATTTTTTAGCCAAATAAAACAGAGCAATTGCCATTTTAAAAAGGTCCAGCACTGAAAAATGCGCAGGTCCACCATACTTCCCGCCGAAGCGCTTTTAAGAAATTGTTACTGCTATGTTTTTGTGACTAACTTCAGAATCGTACATGGCGAGTATTGTACTTCTCATATGGATTAAATTAACAACAACAAAATGGCTGTAGCACATTGACTGACTGACAGACGGACTTGGGGCAACTATGTGGGTTTTGAAGGAAATACAAAATTCTAAATAGTTGGACGATGTAGTAATAGATTATTTATCAGTTTATATTTTCATATCGTGTTGACAATTACAGGGGCAAAGTTGGTAATTATTTATGTCTTGTGAACCAAAGTTTTTCGATTTAAGACTAACATTATTAAAGGAAGAAATAAATACATCGAGACTAATACTTGTGGTTTTATTTAAGATCTCTACCATAGCGTTAATAAATTTGACAGCAGCGTTTTAATAGTCATAAATGTCACTTCACAATATCGAAAATGTCAAACACAATTTCGCGGGGGTAAAAACCGGCGCGCGGGGACCTTGCATACTGAAACTCGCAATCTTTACACCAACTAGCTAGAGTATGAGTGGTAAGACGGTAAACGAAGAAGAGGAGGGCTTCTAGTCAATTTGTACTTTTAAAGTATCACATTAATAAATCAAATTCACATTTTAATGAATCAATTTATTCTGAATGTTAACTATTGAAAAATTATATAAATACATTGCTTAAATCATAGCTTAAACTAAGTTATAAAATTATTATTTACCTTACTAAGTATTTTTAACTTACAAAATGATATTTTTTTAAACAATATTAGACACAATTAGACGCTTCAGTCTGATGGCCCCACTAATCATCTCCACCAGTGGGGTCACGAGGACTTTCAAGTACTAATGTCTCCACTGTAGTAAGCCAGTGGAGCCATGAGGATTTGCTAATACTTATGACTCCACTCATATTGTATAAGCACTGATCGCTATTTAATATACTATAAGTACAATGTCAATTTGCTGTCAATATTTGTTGAAAAAATAATTGTCAATGGGAAAGAAAATCAATTTGTATTTGCTCGGATCGTGTGGAATGGAGCCAATTTCTGAAGAACAATTAGAATTAGTATATAGAAAAGGTGAAGAGGTACTATTTTACAAAAGTTACCTGTATTACAAGCATTGTTGCGGCTCCTGTATGGAGCCTAGCATCTTTATTATAGGAGAAAAGTACCAAGTCTTTGTTTCTTATTTTCTATATGAGTGTCGTTCTTTCCGATAAGCTAGATCAGTAAGCTACTAGGTTTTTCTTTCCCTGTCATTCTCATAAAATTTTCAGATTATTTAGATATTCAACACACTACCACAATGTCTGAAGACCAAGGTCTTCAACCAATGCGTCCTGCCTATAATTACATACGCTGCCGAAACATAGACTCTCACGACAGAACTGGTCCACAAATTTAAAGTCGCTCAGCGCGCTATGGAACGGGCTATGCTCGGTACAACAAATATTGACAGCAAATTGACGTTGTGCTTATAGTATATTAAATAGCGATCAGTGCTCATACAATATGAGTGGAGTCATAAGTATTAGCAAATCCTCATGGCTCCACTGGCTTACTACAGTGGAGACATTAGTACTTGAAAGTCCTCGTGACCCCACTGATGGAGACGATCAGTGGGGCCATCAGACCGAAGCGCAATTAGTCAGGATCAAGGTTCGTCATACTTTTATACAATAACTACATCAGCCATCAAGAGTTTGCATTCCTGACAGGTTGTAATCAGCATAGTAATCGGATCATTGTGATTTTGTACCGTATCATATCTAAATATTATCGTTAACATGCACAAATGACACAAAATTATATTATGTCAACTCACAACAACGTGTTCTAGCTATAAATCTCATGTGTCAGGAATGCAAACTCGCGACGGCATTTGTCTTGCATTTTAAAAAGAAGAAATTGGACTAATGACTGCAAAGTTAACAGACTCAAAATATCTGATAAACGTAAATATAAAAAATATCATTAAGTATTACTCCTTAATGAGAATAAATTAAATTACCATGAACACTCTATATGACTTTTATTCTCACTGTGTGTATGCTAGTTTGATGTGTTCTGTATACAAATTGAACCACATAATGCAAAACTTAAAAAAAAAAAAAAAAAACAGTTGAATTGTCATAAGGATGGAGTCATACTGCAACATAATTCAGTAGTCATTAAAATATATTTTTTTTAATTTTGTAATTATTATGAACTACTAAATTGATAATATTAAAAACTCATAGGTACCATGAGAATAGGTAATAACTACATAGAGGCGACAATGCGCCATGCCTGATAGTATTTAGTTTTTAATTGAACCAACAAAACATACACGGTGTTCACTTCTGTTCGACACGTCAAGATCATATTGATTTAATAAAAAACCAAATACAACTGGGACATTAGCTACATAGCATGAGTGTCGCCTTGACGTGGTTACTCTGTATTCATAAGCTTATGCCTTACGTTTTACGCTAAATAAAGTCAAGCTATTACAATATTTTAATCTGATGTGTTCTGTATAACAATTAGTATGAATTCCCGGTCCGGTGCTATTAGAATCTCGTGCCGTCGGCTCCGAACTCTTAAGAAAGTCAAATCATTGCTTGAATCCTGAAAATACAAAATAAAATCACTTTTAGCATGGCTATAAAATTATATTATTAATTAAGTTTTAAATTATAATAAATGCATAAATATAAATAGACCTTTGTATAAAAATTGGTCCTGTTTACAAAATAGAATCTCCGGAATAGATGAATAAAAGGTCCTAAATATGTGTTCTAAAGGTATACTTCTCAAAGTTGGTTTTTCCCGATTTTCTGTGATAGCCGAGTGTTAGTTGTATGCTCCACACGGAAAGCAAATACCGAGTGGTTTATGTTTAATATATATGACAAAATAGGAAGTACCATTTTCGTGAACACTAATATAAAATTCTGTAAAAATTCAAATAAGACAGAAAAAATACAACCTACTTATACTAAGTAATACAGATTTTTAACGTTAGGCTGACATCGGTGCTCTATAATATCTTAATTTAAATAACTTTTGTTTAAATAAATGAAAACAAAATTAATAATAATAATAACACACACAATCACAAAAACGTCTAGGTCCCAAACTAAGCATTAGCTTGTATTTTGGGTACCAAGCGAAGACACCACATACATATAACAACCAAGACCCGGTGCCAGTATTAATATTCATCATATAAATACTGACCCGACCTGGGATTCGAACCCGGGACCTCCAGCTTCGCAGGCAGGGTCGCTGCCCACTAGGCTAAGCCATTATCAGCACAAATCACAATTTCAAAATCTATATTAAAAAAATTTGTATGGTAATGATTTGCAAGTTTTAAGAAAGTTCTGTCAGGGACAGCTCTTACAAAATGCAAAATCAATGAGTAATATTGGCGGGAAATAAATTCATTAAAGCTTATGATTATAGTTTACCATTTCACGAACAACGTTTCTCGCTTTCTCGGTAAGTTGACCAATCAGACCAGAATATAATACAGATGTTGCATTGTCTAAAGAACTTTTTATAGGTATACCTGTTGAAATAAATAATAATTAAGTTTGTTTGATTAATAAACATACACAATCTAAATATTTATTTTATTTATTTGCAACATACAATAAAAGCAAATTAGCAAATAGGTATAATAAAGGTTGTACGGAAGTAGTCATTAGATATCAGTCCGTCACCTAAACTGGGTGGTTAGCCTGTACTATAGGAGTCGATGATAATCATTCACAAAAAATTACACAAATACAACCAGTTACGATAGTGAGTGAGTGAGGAGACTACGAAATAACTAATTACAATCAATATTAAAGATTGACTTAGGATACGTATAGAAACATGAATCTTAGTGTCTGTGCGCGTGCGTGTGTGTGTGTGAGAGAGTGTAGTTAAACACAGTAGAAAAAACAGAGGGCCAAGTGTGAGTTTTTTACTATCAACTATGTAGTTTGCGTTTTTTAAAATTTGTATGGAAACTCGTACAGCACATCTAGCGGTCGTTTTAGGTAACTACGAGTTTCCATACAAATTACGGAAAAAACGCAAACTACACAGTTAATAGTAAAAGAACTCACACTTGGCCCTCTGAGGTGGAAATGCGAGTAACCAAAAACTCAGAACAAAAAAAAATGCTCAATATAAAAAATAATTAACTGCACTAAAAATACTGCTCATGAACATAAACAGCAGAATACTTTTATTGAGAGTTCGGTTTGCATGGTCATGAGCAGATCAGAACAGTGGTTGAAGTACCCTAAGGATCTGATGAAACTGCCTCCATTCTTTAAATTAACGGACTAAATAATTTTAATATGAACAAATATGACTGTTTATTAAAAGTGGGCTCTTAAATTTTTTTATTGTGATGAGACCTTCCAACTGAAAACAGATAAGATTCAGTACCTATATGAAAGTTTGAAACTGCAATGAGATTTTCAGAATCCTAGCCATTATTGATGAAATGCATACAAAATTAAAGCATATAATACATAAAAATATTGCAGCAGTTCAAAAACTAGGTAATTTGCTGTTTTTTTTTTTGCATTAATTTAGCTAAATTTTTGGGCAGACTTCTATGAAGATAGACCAGGGAGCTGTGTTTCGAGGTAGGTCTACAAAACCTAAATATCGATCAAACCTTCGTGATTCACGATTATCACCCCCATTACACCTTTATGAGCTTGAATTCGCTTGATAGTATCTTCAACTTCAGTGGCCTTTAAAAACAAAATATTAGTTACAAAGTGGTTACACATAACGTTTTATAAAGTAATATTAAATTGATATATAACGTAAACAATTTACCATTTTTCCAAAATAATTGTTATTCGAAACTAATCGAAACCAATTAATTAGGTACGTCCACAGATTTATACGTCTGAATCATAGGTCTGAATCTAAAATTATTAGTTAAGCCTCAGTAGAAGTGGGCGTTTCAAAACGTACATAGTTCTTGAAACTATGTATCACACCAATAACCTAAAACTACGTATTGGTTTGTACTGAAACTGTTTATTGGACGAAACCGGTATCATGTGTCCAAACAGCAACGAAAACAGAAATACCGATACCGACCAATACCGATAATAACCACAATACCCGATACCGCCTTTACCGACGGATACCGACTGAGAGCCGATACCTGCAATACCGAAAATACCGACATTTCGGACAAAGGGCCGAACCGATATGCCAATACCGAGCAATATAAACTATTTACTGCTGAACTGTTATAGCATTTTAAACCGTAAATTCAACACCACAAGTTCTAATTTTAGTTTTAAATCATAGAAAGTTTTAATTTTTTTTCGTGTGTATTTATGGGCTCCAGATGACTTGAACAGTAAAATAGAAGGCGCCGCGCCGAGCGCCGAGAGCAAACCTTTTTAGTACAAGAGGCGACAGTATTAAGTATATGTGAGATTTAAGCTTAGTAATAATTTTTCTAAATCTACAGGTTTGACAGTACGGTTGTGAAAGATTTTTTTAATAAAAAAACCAGGATAAAATAATAAAAAAATTTTAGAGAATCTTTTTGGAAGTTTTTTGTAGGGATTGATCTACAGGAAATATATAAAAAATTTGGCACTTCCACTCCTGTTTGCCTAACATACCTGCTAGACCTAAATGTAATGTCATTCGTTAAATTATCTATAGCGAAAATACTTTTTAACATAACACGAGTGGGGGACGAATAAAAGATATAAAATTTCCTACAAATTGTTGTCCTGTTTGTTTAAGGGATAATTGGTGAAAATTATTGTTTAACGAGGAATAGGGATGCAAAATGTGATTATTTATTTTATACAAATCAATTTATAAAATATTAAAAAGTATCCTTCAAAGTTTTACAGATTTTTACTTGTATTTTCAATAATTTTCTAAATTTGAAAAAATCTACCAAGATAGGGACTGCCAGACCAATGATTCCTTATTTGTTTAGTATTTACTTCCTAAAAAAGATAATTCTGTACTTAAAACACAAATTTAATCTAATGACCACATTTTTTAAGGTGTCGTCTCTTGTACTATTAGGCAAACACGAAGAAAGTTAAAAAAAAATATACTTGAGACTTGGCAAAAAAAAAAAACACAGAAACCATTTTTAGATAAAAGAATCAATATAATGTAATTATAATAAGCTTGTCAAACGTTAGTGTTCCGCATATGTAGTGAATTCGCTCGGGTACCTAACTATGATTAGGTAGGTATACCTATATAAAGATAAATTCGTTTTTTAAATAAGTACTTCTTTTGATTCTGCCTGTGTTTTCATTGACTGATTTTAACGGAAAACGGTTATTATTGCTTAACCACATAGGCAATAAGAAATTTAGACTCTCAGTTAATGAACAACCAACAAAGAACTTCCGCCGAGTAAGTAGATAGGTAGGTACCTACCTGTGTATGCACCGACGTTTGAGTGGAACTCCAATAGCGTACTGGCAGTTAGGTAGACTTACTAGGTACGGTATGAGTGTGTTCAAGTTAATGCGTAGGTACCTAGGTACATAGCAAGCTGAATTAATAGGGGTTGTTACATAGTGCTACATATACATATATTACATGTATATAATACGTGTAGTGATAACGTGCTTCCCTAATATTCGGACCTTAGACCTAAGTAATTATTGTAACTACTAACATTAGATTAAGTTGTTGTCTTTTCCCATTCACTATCATTAACAAATAGAATATAAACCGTCCTGTTTCCTGTCCATTTAGTATTCGATATTCATTGCTAGATCTAAGACATAACTCTGTTACTGAAAAAATATTATTAAAATCATTTATTAAATAAAAAATATTTTTTTAAATTACATACGAGCTTCGCCACGTAACAGGGTGCATCGGTAGTCAGATATATCTTCGCAAATTTTTTTGCAGGTAATGATGAGCCCTATAAATAAATTACATTATTTTATGTGTCATCAATAATTTTCGTAGCACACTCCAAATAATGACTTTTATGGGCAAATTTTTGATACCTTGGATTACGTTATTGTAAATCAAATATTTTCTTTTTATATTAGTCCAGAAAAAGTAATTTTTGTTATATAAAAAAAGTAAATTGATAAGATCAAAACAATGTGACTGCGCAAAAAGCGAACTTAAAAAACACCGACTTATACGTAGGTACCTACACGTAAAAAAAGATGGAAACAAGATGTCCTACTTTTCTCTTTGCTCACTTTTAGATTTTTTAAATTCAATTGTTTTATTTTCCTTTTTTTATTGACCTCGTTACTACGCCCGGTACCTACCAATATTGCATCATGTTATATCCAGAGTCCATATTGTAACGGAAACAGAAATACCCACATTACCGAAACCAATACCGAGAATACCGACAATATGGATGGATCGAAGGCCGAACCGAAATTTACCAATACCACCTAATACCGTCCAATACCTATTTACAGCTGAACTTTAAGGAAACCTTTCCACATTATTTCAAACCTTAAATACAAGTCATTAAGGTCTGATTTTCATTTTAAATCAAATAAAGCTTTATTTTATATGTATTTGTCAAGGAAACCTTTCCACATTATTTTAAACCTTAAATACAACTCATTAAGGTCTGATTTTCATTTTAAATAAAATAAAGCTTTATTTTACTGGTATTTGTCAAGGAAACCTTTCCACATTATTTTAAACCTTAAATACAACTCATTAAGGTCTGATTTTCATTTTAAATAAAATAAAGCTTTATTTTACTGGTATTTGTCAAAGAAACCTTTCCACATTATTTTAAACCTTAAATACAACTCATTAAGGTCTGATTTTCATTTTAAATAAAATAAAGCTTTATTTTACTGGTATTTGTCAAAGAAACCTTTCCACATTATTTTAAACCTTAAATACAACTCATTAAGGTCTGATTTTCATTTTAAATCAAATAAAGCTTTATTTTATTGGTATTTGTCAATGAACTCCAGATGGCTGTAATAAAAAAAAAGAAAGCGGCAAGAGCAATCCCTTTTAGTACGAGCGGCGACTGCAAAAAAATATATAGTTATCAGCTTTAAACGCAGAAATATTTTTTTTAAGTAAGTAGATTAATATTAGGAAAATATACAAACACTAGTTTGACAGTTTAACCTTTAGGCTTTATTGATTAAAAAAAACTTTTATTAAAAAAAAAAAAACAAAATGTAGTAATGGCGGAAAGTACAGAACAAATTTCAAAATGTTGTTGTAAGGTTTGAGCTATAAAAAATAAATAGTTTGGTTTGGTCTCCCCCATTCCTGTTTTGAATGTCTGCTGGATCACCCTTAACATTGACTAATTTCCAATAATATTAAAAATAAAAATATTATATAAGATTATTATTATATATTACAGAGAAATGTCGTTCATTTTTCTTTTTGAACTTAAATTGGTCTGGTGGATCAATGCCTGCACAGAATACCTACCCGAAAATTTATTATCATTCGTCTAATCGTTTATACTTAGTGATTTAATTTTTGAGGTTCTGTACTCAAAGGGTGCCAACAGAATCCTTGCACTAAGCCTGCGCCACGCGCTGTCTGTCTGTCCGTTAGTAAAAGGTAGCGTGTTGAAGTTTTATAGAATTTGGGGTAATTACGGATATCCTAATAGTTAACAAAAATTACAAAAAAAACGGGTTTTTCCAGAGTCATTTTTGTTTGTTCTGTCGCAAAAGCAGTAATACATGCTACACTTGATGTGATTATAGTACAAACTGTAAAGTAAAAAAAAATATAGTCAAGTACGAATCTACCTCCTGCTAAGAATTCTGAAATAAATGCAAGGAAACACTATCGTACATATCACAAAATGATGTTTTGTAGACCAATTCGTACTTGGCCTGTTTTTTCAACATGTCGTAAAAGAGGGAAGATATAAATTCAAAATTCATTTACTTAAGTTTTTTTAAAGTTTATTGTTAAGAATTATTATTATGCTTAAACACTGAACATGGCTGGCAAATCTAATTATTTTTTTATGTTATACATCATAACTAAATATTAATATAATTATTAAATTAAAAAGAATAAAGTATTAACCTTTTTGTAATTTTTTATTCTTGACATTTAAAATATATATAAAGGCTGCCAGACAAGTGGTTTTCATTAGCTTGATATATTTAAAAAATTGAGTTTTAAACTTAATGACTACATTTTTTAGCGGTCGTCGCTTGTACTATTAGGTAAACGCTGGGTGACGCAAAATATTGTTCTAAACATACACGATAGCAAAACGTTAGGAAGCATCTTCAGATAATCGACTCATTAGGCTTGTCAGTGATTTTTTTTACATTTTATTTTCACACTTCATTTGGTATCCTGGTATTCAATCACTATTCGGATTAAGAATGTCCGGAAATATTCATAAGATAACAGGTAAGTATTAATTTGTTTTGATATTAGCCGAATGGGTTAAAAATATATCTCGCATTGGATACCATATATCTGTATTTTGTTAATTGTGTTGGACGAACAAAAAATGGTGAAATGAGATTTTATATTTTTCTAAAAGACACATAAATGGCACGCGGGAACATGTCTATCTAGCCGCTCATAGTGCGTTATCCTGTGGTGTGAAAGAAAGAACAATATACTTATTTACAAATACAAACTCGCAAATTTCGAAGCCGTTTCGTCCCCTTTTAATTGTATATTTTCTATAATATTCCTAATATTTAAATATTAAGTTAATTAACTTCCCGACCAATCGCGAGATATATCTTCAGATAATATTACCGTAAAAATGTCCAATTGTGTTTGCAACATGTGTTCTCATTGTTCTTAACTCAAAGTTTGACCCTTTCCTTGACCAAACCAAACTAAACAGTCAAATCAAACAGTAAATAAATAGACAACCAGACAGACAGTAACAACAATATTGTTATCGTTCGATTGGCTTGTGTATTGTACGCGTAGACAGTGATTTTCTCCTTGGATTTTTTACTGATTTACAAATAGTTTTTAATATTTAAGAATAAACGTTTGTGTGTAGTCATAGTGTAAATATTAATCCATATAGTGTAGTATTTTTTTAAATTGTAAAATGGCTCAAACTCGTGTAAATTCTAGTGTGCTTTGGGGCTATTTCGATAAGAACAATGTAACCGAAAAAAAGGCGAAGTGTCGTGTTTGTGGATATTTAAATATAAATTTGTAGGTAAAATGATGTGAGAGAAGCGTAGGTACATAGGATATGCCGACTACCAACGACTGAGTTCATGGGGTCTAGTTTCCTCGTTGCGGTTCCTCAACTAGAGGGCAGTTTAAAGTTTAACATATTTTCAGATTAGAGCAATCCTCATAAGAAAATGGATGTGCCCTTGCCTCATAGCTACTCTGCACGTCACTCCAAGGAAGGCCAAGATTTTTTTTAAAATTTATTCTAATATCATGTCATGTTTCATAACAATGATTATGCATAAGTTTTAAGTAACAATTTGAAAAGAGCAATTACTGAGTTGAGTTTCTTGTCGGTTCTTCTCAGTAGAATCTGCTAGTGAACCGTCAATCTTAATTTCATATTTTTAGAAGAATAGGGACCTTCTTCAAAATTAAGGGGGGGAATATGTAGCGCTGGCTAGTTACAAGCCAGACGTTTGATTAAAATACATAATTTGAATTTGAATAAATTCAAATTATGTATGTGTTAGGAACACGAGCCCGGGATGGCTCGGCCTTTTTGACAGAGATAACTCTGGGGGTGTTTACCAAGCATTGCGAAGTCTCGTACGAATATATGTTTTATTGTGTTATTGTAATCGCATTTACGAAATACAAAATCTTTTCCTTTCAGCATTCATATCTTTCATTTCCGCTCTATTAAGCTACGATCCCAAGCAAAACATAATTAATAGAAGAGTAAAATACATACAAAGAGAGATATAAAAATACACTCTCTACAATGTATATCTTTTTTATCTTTCTTTCGCAAGCTACACAAATCTACTGCGCAGTAGGTCGGGTGGCGCAGGTGTCTGTATGCAAATTCGGCTCTCACTAAATAAAAACAAAAAAAGTAGGTAAACAGACGACGAAGTGTCGACAAAACCAATTTTAAAAGAAATGAAAGTTTCGCCCAGAAATATAATTTCACGTCATAGTAGTAATATTCCTAATTAGCATTGAAAAATGTAATAACAATCTTCACTGATATAAATTACAACGTAAGGACAAGACAATTAGCGTCATGGCATCTCTTTTATAGTTCTATTCTATTGTACATTTTTTCTCCATGCAGTACAGGTCATAAAACAATAAGGTCTGCATTGCATTGTGGGTTTGCGCCCATTAGTGTCAATAAAATAATAACCGTAAAATAAATACGTATAAATATAAAGTTAGTTAAACGGCGGCGATAATTGGTTTAAGATAGTACGATGTGTCACGCACATGCCAATACATAGTTATCAAAATACATAGTTTTGAAACCCGTTATCGGAAATCAAACCAATAAATAGTTTCGGTATTACGAAAACGCATACCGACCCATGTCTAAGCCTCAGTATTTGCTGAGGTCTGTACTCTGTACTAATCTGTGTTCTGTCTGTACGTCTCGTCTGTACTGGTCTGTACCCTCTGTACAAACCATAGACATATATATACTAGCGTAGGAGACCAACTGACATCTAAACATCGCATGACCGAAACGGAAATGAGTATGTGTGCAAAATTCACATGTGGTTGAGCCAGTTTTAGTGATGTGCATAGGTGTTTTTTATGTTATCGATAGCACGTAGTACTTTCATGTAATGTGTCGTTGAAATTACCGCGTTATCATAAGTCGAAATCGGCAATCCTATTTATTATTTTGAATCTGCTATACTACATAATTTTTGTTTTGAGTTACTTTTCCTAACTTTTAGTTTTTTAAAATGACAAATCATCAATCAGTCAATTCAAATGCCATTTCCTTTACTCCAATAAATATTTTTTTTTTGTTAACAGTTGATAATAAAAAATTTGCAGAAGTATAGAAAGCGTTAACATCATTATGGAAATTTTAATATTTAGTTGAATACAAGCCAAGTGATAAATAAAACAATATAAAAAAACCATTTTTATTTTTAATGACAATACGTCACGTTGCAACGCATAACAACAAAATTTTAACTCTTTGTAAACAAAAAAATGAGAAAGTACAAAACAAAAACATTTACAATGGAGAAGTTCATGACGTTCAAAATATACAATTTAACTCGATAGAATTAAAAGATAAACCAAAACTAATAAAACAGTGAAGGTTTTTTTTTTTTTAAATTCGTCAATAAATGACTGAGAAATAAATTATTGATATTTATTAATTTGACGACCGCTTAGCCTAGTGGGTAGCGACCCTGCCTACGAAGCTGGAGGTCCCGGGTTCGAATCCTAGGTCGGGTCAGTATTTATATGATGAATATCGATACTGGTACCGGGTCTTGGTTGTTATATGTATGTAGTGTCTTCGCTTGGTACCCAAAACACAAGCTAACGTTTAGTTTGGGACGTAGTCGTTGTTGTGATGTATACATTATTATTATTATTATTATTATGTATTTTCGTGCGGTTTGACTGGTGGCTTCTCACTGCCCATGACGTCACATTGTCTACTCGATTGAGTGTCGCGTCGTCTCACTACACCACAAATTATGCCTTGGATGCCTTGGACTAGTCTATAATATCTATTGTTTCTTTATGTAATAGGTAATTAAGTTTTATTTGAACATAAAGGAACAAGTTTTTGTAAAAGACAAAGTGATAATTTGCCTAAAATTGATATTTTCACTGTGATGGACTTTTTTCAAATTTATTTTATATTAGTGCTGAAATAAAGGTTTAGGCTCTAAAGTTTAAGGTCCTGGTGATATATCTCGGTAAACGTACGCTGACACCGATCGCTTGGTCTTCAGATTGACCTGTACAGAAATTACAGTTGGCATAAATGCTCTGACTTTAGATATTAAGTATTATTAGTATATTACTTAATATACTTAGTAAGCACATATGAAAAAAAAAAGAAACCCCTAACAGCACAAATTCAGTAGGTATAGATCCTTTCTTCAAAAGTCGTCGGTGATTTAGTTAGACAAAACAGTTATCCGTAAAACGTCTACTGCAAACCAAAGAATGTTTTCGAGGAGTCCCACCTGTTCTATTTAACATTTTTTCCATTGTTCTATGCTAACCGTGTTTACAAGAAACCTGGATATTATGAAATAGTCATCATTATCAGGAAGCATTTTTTAACACCGCAGTTTCTTGGAGGAAAATGAGGTTAAACTATTGTATACAGTAGTTTTGTCATTCAAAGTTAAATTATTTACGACGTTCATAATCAGAGAACAGATAGAACGTCAGACTTTAAATCATAAATAAATAACGATTAAAATTAAATAGAGCATCAGATTTTAAATCATAAATAAATAACGATTAAAATTAATTGTGTATATATCTTATATTTTCATTTGAAAAAGTCTTGTATTTACATATATACCCTATGTGTAGTATATATGTATAGATGTCATACTTTCTCTTACAATGTGCTGCCAGGCTAAATAAACCTCACAATATGTTTAAAAACAGTTAACACATTATTCCAGTGGAACAGGTGCAATTAGGTAATATCAAATTTACAAAATATTTATATTTGAAAATATCGACATATCGATAGATTTTGTGTAATCCCTATGCTTAATTGTTTGATTGTAATTTTACACAATATTTTTGTATCGTACACATAATTGTTTAAAATAATAAATTATTTACAAAATAAAGTATTTACCGTATACTACTGATGTATAACCAAGTAAATTTAGGATCGCTTTTTATAAAAATAAGCATTAAGATAACAGTATGTTATTGGCAGTACTTACATGTGAAATCTCTCTTTATTTGGATTATTATCATATGTTACAGTGCAATCTAAAACTGAACACGACACCATTTTTATCACAAGAATTAATTTTTGTAGAATTCAAAACGGTTATAACACAAAATAGAAAACAAAGCTGGACCTTATTTTGACAAGTGAGTAATGAAGACTAAATGTGTTCAAAGAGGTTTTATGTCAGATTTTCTTGCATTTCTTTCTCGCATGTAGAATTTCCGCAAAGAGCTGGATGTCATTCGCACACTGTGTTCCTCTCTTACGCTAGTATATATACCTTTATGGTACAAACCTATATACCTATATTACTCTATGCTCTATACTTATCTATGCGTCTGTATCTGGCTGGTAGTCACAAGTGTGGTCACAAGTCAAAATTAGTCTGAATTAGTCAAAACTGGTCAAAACCTCAGAATCACTTAGAATATTGCAGACACAGTTGCAGAACATTTACTGTCAAAAACCAATGTTGAGTGTTGTTTTATTGTGAATTATATTATGTGATCTATTGTTGTTTCTAGTGGCAATAGAACTTGTTTCGACAGATCATTAAGAAAAATTATACACAGAACCTGAATGCCTATGAGGAAGTTAAAAATGAATGATTTTTTGTAAGAAAATGACCGAAAGCGCAGCCGAATGTGCCGAAGCTTTAGATCCTCGTGTTCAGGTGAGAAAATCAATACTTTTCAATGATTGGTTAAAAACATGTCGGCAAATTAACTTCATTGCTTTGTTATATCTACAATACAGCGCCTACATCGTTTTAGTTTTTTTTTTTTTTAATAAAACCCTAAACTTATTGTAGCGCTTTACAATGTTGCACGACGAAGAGTTAAGAAAATATTTAAACGTGCATATAAGAAAGGGGTATAGGAACCTCACGCAATAAATATCTTTTAACAGAACACAAAAAAATTGGGCTTAGTAGCGCGTCGCTCTGCTACGCTTTGCTCCTTGCACTAACAAACAAAAACTAACCTAACATATTTTTTTGAAATAGTGGACCATGAAGTTATCTTGGCCAAATTTAAAATTGGTTATTGTTATGAACACAATTTGCATCAGGCAGCATTGGGTTGGTAAGTCGACCCCTTAACATACCAAATTAAAGTCTTAAAAACAACTTTTGTCTGTCAGTTTACCAATCCTACAACAATAAAGATTTTGCTGGAACTTCCTGGCGATATACTGAAATGCTGAAAAGTGTTGATTATTACAAAGTATCTTTGTCACACTAAGAAGATAAATAATTTACTAGAAAAGCTGAAAACTATTATTAGTTTAAAAACAAAAATGAAAAAAGTTTATTTTTACAGCTTAATAAATGCTAAAAGCATTTGTAGGAGAGCTGGTAGATAGTTTTTTCCTTTTAGTTTATTTTAGAAACAGTCAGTACATATCTACTAGCATATTAATCAATACAAAAACTATTTTGTTATCTAATTTATGTCTATACAGTAGCATATAAAATTTTTCCTACCTTCATCAATAGTTGAAATAAGAGACGGTTAATAAAAAAAAATATATATATAATTACTAGGGTACTTCACTATATACAAGGTGAGATTCTATTAACCGGCCAAAATTTTTCTAGGTGTTAGGTATCACCAATAGACCTCATTACGTAAATAAAAAATATGGGTTACATTTTCAAAATTAATTATTTTATCTACTGTGTTATTTTATAATGTTTGGTTGCCTTCTTAACGCTATAGTAAACGTACGCGCCTTTGAGGCCTTTGAAACGGAATGATGCGGCGGGCAAGAATGGTAACTAGAGTTTTTGGTTTTTTCGGGAAAGGTTTATGTAGTCATATCTCAATATTTTTCTATAGAACGATACTAAAAGGAAACAAGACGGCTATAGGTTTTCTACCAAAGATCATTATATTAAAATTTGGCTGGTCATAAAAATCTCATCCTGTATATACATGGTAATTCCTCAAATGATTCACATTCTTCATGTGTATTTTCATGAACTTTAGAGACTTAGGTCTTGCAAATACTTGTTTGTAATAATGTAAATCAGTCAGTTGCTCCCAGTTATCTCCAAAAGGTGTAATCAGTAATTTATTTATATTATTTTGCTTGTTTAATAACATTAAATAATTTTGTTTCATCTGGGTTTATAGCAGATACTGATTTCTTTGCTTAGCAAATATTTTTATAATTTCCTTGGATATTGTTCTAGGATTCTTGTGCTTGAACAAGCACATTTTGTTCCTTCTGTGATATTTGTTTATAAAAAATAGACATCTCGAACAATTAAATGTATGTTATATGACATAAAATAAATGAACTTTGGATGTTAAAATCTAAGGTTGAGGAGAGGTGTGTCGGTAGCACAGACCAGTCAACCTATAGACCACGCTGTAATAGACGTTAATACAAAAACGAAATCGCCAAAAAGTGGCGGGGTGCGGGGAGAGGTCGGCTAGTTTTCATTGACTCGTTCAAAATTGACAATATCGCTGACAAATTGGCTTCCGACGTGCTTCCAACTGACCGCTCACAAGAGACGTAGTTATGTAGTGTCATTACATAGCCTTGGCGAATGCTACTCCCTGTCAAAGCGTGGTCTATAAGGTTGACTGGTCTGTGGTCGGTAGTAACAAAAATAGTTTAGATAATCACAACTCTTTTATTTTTGAAATAAACAATCTGGTTTTTGGCTATATTTCAATCAGTCTTTATAGTTACCTACCTGCATTACAAATTTACCAATAAATCTAAAACTTAACTCTAAAATTGAACTCAAGCAAAAGTCAGAATGTTACAATTGCACCCCAGGTGTGACGATTGTAACGGTACTAAGGTTCGGTTGTAACACTATTAGTTTTGAGTAAATTATTTTTTACTAGCAACCCGCCCCGGCTTCGCACGGGTAGCAGAGCATATATGCCGCAGTGTTTTTTTCTGTCGTAGTGTCGTATCTGCTTGTGTTGAACATGTGGATTCTTTAGTCCTATAAAAGAGGAAGAATCCTTCCATAGGTGCATTGTTTTGTTTTATCTCAAAGGAATTACATAGCATTTTCGATGAAAGCGCTCAATCAGATTAATTTTTTTTGACGTCTTCAACAATAATTGTCATACTTCAAACAATTTGCATAAAATATTAATAAATTATACACATAAACTTTCCTCTTGCATCACTCCGTCCTTTGGTGTTAACCATAAGCAAATATAGTCGGTAGTTTTTGAGTTTATCATGTTCAGACAGACAAACCGACAGACAGACAGATAGACGTGAAGGGGACTTTATTTTACAATATGTAGTTACTCATTAATCTGAAAAGCACTTTTTACATATAAAAAATGGATCCTGAATAGCACAGCTGCTATGAGCCCATTTTCAACATTGTACACTGCAGTCAATCTTCTTTACTCTCTTCATAAGGATTGCAACAGACTATACAAATGTCGCCTTCTTCAGATGAGTCATATCTTTATTTCATAGTTATGTAACATAATCTTGAAATACGTCATAAGAGTGAATTTATTACAATTTATTACTTTGTTGAAAAACATCATCACAAAGGTGCTGGTTCCTCTCAGAGGAATAAGCAAGAAACTAAGGGACGCATTTGTTTAACAACATTATGAACAGTTTTTTTTAACAATAAATGCTTAACGTTATTGAAACAAACCAATGGCGAGCGATTTATAGCCATGGATTTTTATCATCTAAGTAGTCCGATACTTTATAATAAGCTTTTGCATAAATTTATTATAACATGTTATTATTAACTTTAAGTATATACTATTACAAAGGAACTTAACGTGTGCATTAGGCAAAATGACATCCTCGCCATCTAGCGTCAAAAAGCGAAATTTAAGTTAGCAATTGATTTACATTTTTAACCTCCTGAGACCCAGAGGTATTTTTTTTTCCATATCTAATGTAATTTATTAATAAGCTTAATACATAGATTATAAGAAATCAGAAAAAAATACTATTAAAGTTCGAACACCCCCACTACGCCCTTTTATTATGTACTTCTGTGAGGACACAAGGACTGTGTCCTCATGCTAGTACATAGACCGTAGTTTTTTTTTTTTTTTAATAAACGTACTTTCACAAATAAAATAATTCTCTTACAGATTAGTTTAAATATTTATTGCCAAAAATAATGATTTTTTTGTCACAAACAGACGGTAGTGAAAATGTTTTGAATTTTACATTAGAAAATAATCAATTTGTATTTTTATGAAAGTTTATATAACAATTACGTTCAATAGTACTACATAAATAAATGTTACACGTCTTGCATTTTGTCCTGGTTTTCTTTGAACATCCCTTCATTGGACATCTGTTTTGGGTTGTCGTTTTAGTTGGCATATGTTCGGCATTTTCCTGTCTTCGAATTTCGGAAGGCACTATATTAGCCTGTCTTTTTTTGTGTTTTGGTAGCAATTCACCTTCTGAAAGATCACTTTCATTCTCACAAGATTTATCGTTAGATTCAATAAATCCCCAACCTCATTTTAAATTCCTGGTGTTGCATTATTCGTTTACGTGGCAAATTTTTTTTAATGCATTCCTTGCGGTATACAAACCAGGAATTACTAACAGCCAAGTCTAACATATGAAAAATAAAACGGATGTTCCATTTTTTAGTTCTTGCTCTAGCTGGGCAATCTGCCATCATGTTATCGGCTAAGTCCACTCCACCCATTGATTGGTTATATTCCTTAACGACTTCAGGGCGATTTATCAACTCGTAGTGTTTGTATTTCTTGGACCATCATTGGCCAATGTATTTTAATCCTTTAGCTAATAGTGTTTCTAATAACCTGAAGGTAGTAAAATATCGGTCACAAATTATAATATGTCCAGGCACTAAATCTTCTGCCAAATGAATTACTGCACACTCACCTAAATAGTAGTTCTCATAGAGTTCATTTGAAAAAGTTGTGTCGCCTTAATAAACAATCATGTTACACACCACTCCACTTGGGTTTTCCAAAACAAATACTTTTAATCCCCGTGGATTGGGTTTTCTCTGGACATATTGTTTAATGCCACAGTGACCAGTGAACGGTATTATCATTTCATCGACCGACAAGTTCTTAGTGCGCTCTTGCTTTCGACATCCTTCTACGACACGATCAAAAAGGGGACGAACTTTCCAAATTTTATAATTTTTTTTATCACCGAAAGCTAATTAAGTAGATCTTAATTTAAAAAAACGATCTCTTGTCAGAGCTCCTGCTATGATTGGAATGCGCTACGTGTGGTTCCAATACATTCGTATTTTAAGATATACATGACATTACAAAATTTATACCAAAAAGAATTTTAAGTTCCTTAACTGTTAATGACAAGCTTTTGCCAGTTTTCAACAAAGCAGTTCTGTTTGTACTTGTTACAAATTTAATTAATATCTCGTCGTCTACATATTCTTCAAAGTATCACATAGGTTCCATTCTGACCTATCATATAAAATGTACGACGGTTCTTGAATGTTCCGAACTTCCGGCTTGAAATAAATATTACACCATTTCATAGGATCACGTGGCGGTTGTCGCTGTTGGCGTGCACTACATCCACTTTGACGCATACTCTGTGTTGTTTCACGCCCTCTACCTCGACTAAGATTTTGCAGCCGAGGATGTTGTCCACGTAAATTATTATGTTCTCTACCTCAGCCACGGCTTCGACCATGTACATTTCCTCGTGGGTGAATTGTAATAGGAAGCGGAGGATATCGAGGAGAAGCCACTACAACATCAACTGAAACTTCTTCAGTGCAGACAGGAACAATTTCACTGACATTATCATTGTCACTGTTGTCAGAGCTCGTTGATTGTGTAGTATAATTAACTACAGGTATAGCCCCGTCATCACTATCAGAAATCTCATCATCGTCCGAATCATTCAGAATGTTCAGAATTTGATCACCAGACAGGATCAAATCTGTTAAAAAATGAATAAAATTAAGGACCGGACATACTCATACGAAGACATAAAACATAAACTATATTTGTAAATGAGCATGAAAATCCTCAAATGAGGACATAAAACAAAGTAAAAATAATCCAAGAATAACAGAAGAAAATGAGAAATAATAATCTATACAGATAAATCATTATCACTCATTTTATTTTCATACAAAATATATAAGAATAAATAAAGAAAATATAGTGATTAATATGAATTTCAAACACAATACTCACTCCTCGCTATGATGCAGTCCGCCGCTTAGGTTGCCGTCTTGAATACTGAATTGTTTGCGTTTCAAAATTACCCACAGTCGATTTTTTTTGTACTACAACACTAACACCAAGAAATTGAAGCGCGCCAAATTCGAACCGATAGACGTACCGAGGCTTCAGATTTTTAAACTTTTTATGTCCTTGCTTTAAGATCGGGGGTTTCAGGAGGTTAAACAGGTTATACGTTTAAACATTTATACCGAATATCCAAGTTCTCTATGAGCAACTTTCGTTTATTATGGGTTTTTTCCAACGAAAGCCCAGCTTGTGTATCACTTTTCTTAAAGAAGAAACACTGCCTGGGTAATTAATGTCTCGTTCTAGAACTTGATGAATTCTTTTCATAGTTGGCAAAACCTTTTCTACCAAGTGAAAGTTATAAATGCATCTTCTTATTACATCATTATCAAAACAATCGAAATTCGATTTTAATTATAAACTTATTGTCGTCACAAAACTCACCAAGTTCCATGGTCAAGTGGAATTTGTGAATTTCAAATAATTACTTTTTCAATTAGCCAGTTTAGACACCATTCGCAAGGTATTCATAAAAGATTTCACTCATTAAGCGCCCAGAGTTTCAGAGCGCCCTAAAAAGCAGATTAGAGTCATGCTGTCGAGTTATGAAGTAGGTAAAACGCGTTTTCAAATCTCTCGACATGTTTCATCTCTTTTTCCCATTCTGCAGCTGTTATTAAAGGTATTATTGCTTCTTTTGTTTAAATTTTTCTGTCTTGCCGACTGATCAGTATTTTGGTCTGCCACCCTTTGTTGAACCAAACTCCAAATATATTCGATTGGATTTAAGTCACAATAAAAGGGTGGCAAATGTAAGACTTCGCGGCTATCTTCCTTCAACAGTTCGTCAACAATATATTTTTATCCGGTTTATTTATTACAAATATGATAAATTATAAAGTTCTGGTTATGTCATCCTTTTTTTCAAAATAGATGTTCTGATCGACCAGCTTTACATCTCACTTTGTAAAAATGACCTGCATGGTATTTTTTTTGCCTGCATAGAATAATACGGCGTGTTATTAATCAAAACTATGCCGTTTGGAAGCAACTTTGGTATTAATTTTTCTTTGAGCCATTTAGTAAATGTTTTCCGTATCCATTTCGTCGTGGTCATCACCTGTCTTACTTTTGCACTTATACAGCAGTTCGGCCTCAGGGATAAATCCACAAAGGACCTGGATTGGTATTTTTCATTATACTAGCATTGTTGCTACATTGCCAGCATTTTCTTTTTGTGTAATGTGAATGATTCCAGATCTCATTTAAACATGTCACTGGTTTGTTTGTCCGCGCCGAGGTCATTATTTCCTTTTTTTCGTCGTCGACGTAGTGAAATGAGCGGATTTACAATTTATTGCAAATCAAAACAAAAAGTACTTGTTAGGGTTCCGTACCCTAAGGGTACCAACGAGCACACTATCACTAACACTCTGCTGTCCGTCTGTTCGTCCGTCTTACAAAGGGCTGTATTGTCTGAACCTTGAAATTGCAAGTGTACCTGCACTGGCAATTTCTACAGAATGTGTATTGCAATGGCCGCTATAACAACAAATAACGCGAACTTCGCCTTCATCGTTAGTAATAGAACTCAGAGAAATTGCAGCATACTTACATTCATTTCTTTTTTTACCGTCTGCAATTATTTTGACTAATAGAAAGAAAGAAGAAGAAAGAAAATATATTTATTCATAGGAAACACCAGCAGACCCAACAGAACAAAAAAACTTAACAACTAAAACACATATATATATATATATATACTTTGTATAGGTCTGTGCCGCACCCACGAATGGGACCACAACTCAGCCCAATACTGCGACTCACGTCGCAGCGCTGATTTTCAGTTGTGCCCCAGAACCCCGCCCCGCAGCGCACGTACGACCATCCTCGCTCAATACACCGAACACTCCCCACCACCCAGACAGCAATGTCTATACCCACGCCACGCACGCCACGCACACCCTGACATTCATGTCTCCACAAATGGAGACTGCACCACTATCAGCAACCCCGTATCACGGCAACGAGAGCTGGGATTTGAGTAAAAGCCCCTTAAGTTTATTTTTAAAGGTATATGTTGACATTAATACAAACATTCCTAGTTGAAAATTATTTACAGACACTGCATTGAGTTCTTATGACTCTTCTTCTTCAGAATCGGTATATACGCAAACGGTATATAGGTACTGAAACGCAATTTTTTCTTGACGGTCTCTGCAGTTGAAATTGGTGGTTGAAGTCCACAATCTGTACTACTATTGCAGCGACACCATACTTTGTACCGTTTCTTTATCGGTTTTAAGGGCATATACTACTTCATGCTAGATCTCTCTTTGAACAAAACCATACTTTCGTCAATTGACTGGTAGTATGAATTATTTGCATTCGTGTGAAATGCATTGCCGAGAAGAGTAATAAGTGGATGCAACTTGTACAATTTATCAAAATTCGGACTGTTTCTGTCAGGTTGTTGAATATTATCGTTCAAGTGAATCGTTTCCAAAATTTTTTTGAATCTTTTTACTGGCATAACACAGGCCACTTCATTTACCCTGAAACTCGGATCTGATGACCAATATAAATTTGTATTAGGCAAAATGTGATATCCCATTATTATCAATATACCTAAATGCCATAATTTCAGCTTTGTCTACTGGAGTCCAGTTTTTGATCCCACATTGGTATATCTCATTACTAAAAAAATTGTGAAAGTCTGCAGCTGGACAGAATAAAGTCTGCAGCTGGACAGAATCTACTATTACACAAATATTGCGGACTTACGGGTACCTTGTCAAACATTTCAGGGCTGGCCGAGAAGTCCACATTGTCTTTCTCCAAGGACCATTCTCACTATCAACACTTTACCTTCACTTGAATCTTCCGTATTTTCTGTATTTGAAAAATCTTCTACTAAATTTTGATGAGAGTTTGCAGGTGATTTCATCATATCATATCATTTGTGATATACTCGCGACAGGTTCAGGTGAATTTGGGCAAACATAATTCAAATCCAGAATACTTTTTATCATCTCGATGTTGGATTGCTCCTCATCCAACTTTAAGTCGTTTTCTGACTGACAGCCATCTGATATTCTACAAATCTCCACCAATGCATCTATAATTTCTTTATTTTGCAGCGATTTTCTCGACATTTTGAAATTTCAACCTATAAAATAAAATAAGCTTATGGTGTAAGTAGAGGCCAGCGGGACAAATATTCCCACCGACAAAGGATGCCTAACGGGATTTGTGATGCAGCATAAGGGTTGAATTTATATTTAAATGACGTGATTTTCTACTACTTCTTTTAAAAAAGATCCATTACTGGTAGGTAGATTCGTCTTTGAGGTTTTAGCTTTTTTAGAAATCGGCGTCACCAAATCAGCAGTTTTGATAAATTTTAAATTACTTCCAACAGTGGACAGCTTCACTTTTGCCCAATAGCATTTCACTGATGTACAAGAAGGTTCATCTGTCCGTATGTTTAGCCACCGATGCTTCACCACCCTTCAGCCAGGTCTTCGAGTTTGTGTTAAGACATTGCTTAAGAAGCATTAAGTATGCAAATTTTCATGCTGCCTCAAATACCTACTCAAAATTTTCTACCAGCTCTTGGACTACATGGAAATGAAAACTATCATTCTAGACTAACTGACATGGCTTAAACTTAATTTTTGCATTTCCTTCTTAGATGTATAACAATCAACATTTATGATATGGCTTTCATGATACCAAAATTTGGCTTGCCCAAAAGTAATTATACTGATTGATTTAGGGTAACTCACTAACTTGCTAGACTTTTATCATTATAATTTTTACATTAATTTAAACAATCTTTTGATGTTATTTAAAGATATTGTCATTGTAATCAAAAGTTTGTGGGATGTATGCAGGTTGCTTGAATTGATTTGCTTGGAGTCACCGTATATCTGACATGTGGGAAGGAGTCTTGCATGTGTTGCCTCGATGCCTGATTATTTAGATCTCCCA
Organism: Luffia ferchaultella; assembly: GCA_949709985.1. Classification (NCBI taxonomy): domain Eukaryota; kingdom Metazoa; phylum Arthropoda; class Insecta; order Lepidoptera; family Psychidae; genus Luffia; species Luffia ferchaultella. The sequence goes on from OX453261.1 coordinate 3,916,215, forward strand.
AATAAATGAATCTAAATAATCGGAGTTTAGGTTCGCGCGTAAAATGAATAAGGAATCGAGTTTGAGTCTTCACTAATTTATTATTTGATATATTATCGCGTACAGACTTAACCTAGTATTTATTTACCACTTATATATATTTTACAATGATTAACTGTACAGTGATAGGATGGAAATAGAGTGAGTTGAGTGAATATGTTGGCAGACAGTATCGATTCACGACTTGTCGTGCTGAGGATTGCGTAAAAACTGTGTCTCCTGAATTGTCATCAAGTCGAGATGAGATTTCAAGGGTTCCTGGTAACGGTTATATCACGGAAAAAAAGGATTTTTTAATCTAAAGCAAATATTATTGAGTCAAGAATATTCTGATTTCCATATAAGGAAGACAATTAATGTGTTAGAAGTAAATAAAATATTGTTGAAAGTACATTATTGAAATAAAATATTTTTAACTTTATCCAAAATGTTTATTGATTTAAATGAACAGATTCCAAATTCTTTAAGTAACAATGTGTTATTGTTGCATAGTAAACTAACGTTCTAAATTTGACAATATTCATGTCTTGCTTCAAGCATTTATCATTCAGTTGAAGAATGTGACAGCTCATTCAGAAAATTATGTTTTGCTCTATGAAGAATTATGTATTCATTTTAAAAGATATATTTTTTATTCAATAATATTTTTCTCTATTGTCGAGAATAATTTGATTTCAGTTAAAATATGATATACTTTTTATAACAATCTGTAATTGTTGTTTGAATAAATATCTCGTTTATATTGATAATATATAATTATTGGTATAAAAATTATCTTATTGCATATATGAATATCTTGCTTAAGTCAAGTAAATTTGTAGTTGAGCGAAGAATATATAGTCTTTGTCTAAAATTGTATTTCTCTTAAGAAAAATGCCATTATTAAATCAACAATGTGATGATTGTTCTTTTAATATTTTGTTTACTTAGGTAAAGCATATTCTTATTTAAGGTGATGTGACATTGTCTTGAAAGTTACCTTACGTTTACGGCCACATTAGCGCACAGTCACTGACTTTACAATCAGACCAGCTAATCATGTCACATCACGTAACAGTAGAGCTGATTGTTTACGTGGCATAATGTGATTGGCTGGACTGATTGAAAAGCCACTAACTGCGGGCTAATGTAGCCGTAAACTTAAGGTATCTTTCAAGACAATGTCACATCACCTTAAATAAGAATATGCTTTACATAAATAAACAAAATATTAAAAGAACGATCACCATATTGTTGATTTAATAATGGCATTTTTCTTCAGATGGACAATGTCATTTAAGCTATGTTAAAAATTTATTTTCTTACTTGATGTAATACATTTTAGATAAATAAACAAATATATATTAAAGTATATTTATGTACCTACATCTAAAATTTATTACGAATCAAGTAATAAAATAAATTTACAACATACCTAAAAAACATTATTCATCTATGAAGGTAATTTTCAAGACAATATCAAGCCACCTGAAACAAATAAGTGTCTTTAGTATGCATGTATATATATGTTCGTATGACTCTACTAGTAATCAAAACTATTTAAGGGAGAAATAAAAATTAACACATGTTTGGAAGTAAATAGGTAAGCAGTAAAAACCAATATTCTATTTCTAATTAATTTATTGAAATGATAGTAATTCTAAGTTTAAACTTTAAATTTAAACACAATTTTATCAATACAACTATGATAATATTTGAATTGCAGCTAATTGCAATTTGCAGGTTTTTCAAAGCACTGTAAGATTGGCTGAATTTGTGCATTGTAGCTGATGCAAACATTGATCTACAAATAAATATCTGAAATCAGATCAAAATAGTGTCCTTATATAAGAATTTAGCTTAAATATGACAATCTTCTCCTTCTAGTTGATCAAAACTATGGTTTAACAAATATTCTGTATCGGCTGAGGACTCCAAGTATTCCTGTATTTTTTCTTTTAATTCAATTCTAAGTCGTAACACAGGACAAAGTTCTTTTAATGCGTCTTCTGATATTTTTGATATATACCGCGGTTTCATTTGATGTTCTGAAAAAGTAAAATAGCAAACTGAATCAAATGATAATGATTATAAAACAGTATGTTCCAAACAAGTTCTCTATTGAATGAATGATTGTTAACATACTATATAAATAATATAGGTACATGTTAGGTATTAGATTTATGTAGGTATTTTTTACTGCATGAGTATAAAAAAGTGCATAATTATTCAGTGCCTTGGTGACGCAAGTTAAATTGAACGCCATTATTAAGTTTTAAATAGGCCAGATTTATAAGTACATATATCATTGGTACATAATATTTTTATACGTGTACCTGATCTTATAAGAATAATAACCCAAATTACAATATTCTATTCAAATATGTAAGATTTTTGGTAAGATCAAAACGACAAAAACTGCACAACTTACAGTTTGTACTTACGCATAAAGTTTTTTTGAACATCATTTGGTACTGACCACTGTATAAGTAATTGAAGCATTTCCTGTTCTTCGTCCATTTTTGAATAGGCAATAAACAATAAAATACGAAACTAGGAATAGGACAGTAATAATAGTATGGGTAGTATATTACACTGAACAATGCAACGTACACGCACAGCCCACAAGTCATGAATAAAGCAATATTATAAAGGGAAGCAAATGTTATCAGAATGGAGACACATCAAGTGGAATCAACGGTTCACAAACAATTTAATTATTGTCTAAGTCACAACACAACAGGTTACAAATGGTCGCAGTACAGTAGCAGCACCACACCATAAACAAAATATCTCAAGTCTCAACTAGGGCAGGATTGCCAGATCGGACAAATCAGAATGCCAGCAACGTAACTTAAAAAACGAAATTATATGATCAGAATCGTAAATAATTATTAATAATAATAATATTCATTTATTTCTCTCTGACATAATATGATACATTAATGTATATTTAATTATTTAATTATTATTCAATATTTAATGTATAATTAATTATGCATATTTAACAGCAATAATTATAATTTTAATACATTTACCTAATATATTATTACAATAGGGTAAAATCCATTTTTTCAATATTTATTTTATTAATCCTTTACAGCAGTTGAAGCAGAAAACTTTACTCACCTAGATACTATAAAGTATCGTTGATTAGAACTGGAACTTTTTAAGTAGATGACTTACGTAATGAAGTTATGTCAAGTCATAAACTAGACCAAAAAGCCTTTAACAGCTTTTTTATACATTTTTATTTTTCAATTGATTTTGTTTCAGATTATGCTATCGTATCATGTCAGTCAACTACGTATTCTTTAGTTTACATTCATTTACGTAATAAATGTATTTAGGTATTATAGTCTCGTAGTACTATGATCGAGCACAATATATTTTAGATATAAAATATAGAACAAGATACTTTAGCGTAGGTAAATAAAAAAAATCGTAACTACAACAAAAGTAAGCAAAACAAAAGAGTGTTTGTGAATATAAGACCACGCAATATAAGTGGAAAACTGATATAAAGAAAGTATTAGTTAAACGCGCAAATATACAACAGCATACGCGTATCACCTTAATTACTCTTAAATAAAGTATTAAATACCAATTGCGTACTCACATATTATATATAATTGAGATATTACACTGATTATGCATAAAACATACGCGAATTACACGACGAGTATACGTGATCCAACGTCACCCACCAGAACGTGACGCGTGATGATTCAGTTTCGTTCACTGCTCAGTATGTCTTGTCTAAAGAAGTTTTCGTTTAAAAAATACATCTACGTCGTGGATGTACGTACAGATACCGCGTTGTGACAACAAAAACGTGACCAACAAAAATATACGAGTTAGTGTTTTAAAATATTCACTGTGAAATAGAATTTCGTTTGACCCACGTGTAAAATTCGATGCAATGCGAATGTAATGACTCTATAAATATTTTTTATTGCGGATTTTGATGCAAGACGAAATACGGAATCATGTTCGAAATATTTATTTGCATACGCTTTATTTGGATATGCTATACAAATCGGAAAACTCGCGGTATCTCGATGTAAGTACATCTATGGTTACTATCTAAACTAGTTTAAACGATTAAAGCAAAGTGATAAAAAAAATTTTAAGAAGTAGTAGAGGGATATTCTCCGTTAATATTTTTATATTTATTGCTGTTATAGAAATCATTTATTTTACTTTCCCTGCACTAATGAATTTTGCAGTAAGTGGGCCACACTTACCCTCAATAAAGGAAATACTTGACGGTAGGACCAATTCTAACACTTCGAAATTCAACAGTTCAAGTCTTAAACAGAATAAAAGTGTAATATTAAATTTAGATAAAGATATTGCTATTGGAAGTAATTTTTCTTTTGTTTTAACAATGTATTGCACACGTACGAAGAAGTAAATAAATTTGAACAAAGAATTCACGTTGAATTTCAACCAACAATACAGTTGTCATAACTTTACGATTCGTATTGTCATATTGAAATTAGTTGTCTTCAATATAAAATTTCTCAGCCAATACTTGCAGTAACTCGGACTGAGTGTCATATGCTTGTTTTAACAATTTAAATTTTTAATGCGACTCAATATGATGTTCTAACAAAGAAAAAATATTGTTTTGAGGTAACAATTGCAAATTTGTTATAGCAAGAATAAATTATTCGTGTAAGAATAAAACTCAACGATATAATATTTTATAACTGACAGAAAAATATTCTTAATAAAAAGATGATATTATTGTTTTGATACAATATTTACTTGGCATAACTAACAATAAAATATATTTGACTCAACAAATCCTTTTTTACCGTATACTGTGGAAGAGTAAAAAAATAGGTCGGCATCGCTTCTTTGAGGGTTGCCGTGTTTATTACAAATAGTATATTGGTAACATTGTATAAGTCTAACGGTTTGTTTGTAAAATGTCCCTCGACGTCAATAATCTTAAAATAAAAAGATTTTGTAAAGGGATATGGCATGCAATGAAGATTTAAAATTACAGGAAAATATTTTAAGTAATAAACATGGGATCTTACAAAGGATAAAGATGTTTGTGCAATTTGTGAAGTACTGACAAAAGAATACCGACTATTAGCTAAATGAATATTACATAACTTAGGTACTACTTAGATATATACATTGTTCTTATATAATATGTTATTATGTGAGATAGTGTACTGCTATCACCACAAGTTTATATTATTTTTTCAAGTTATTTTGTAACAAAATAATGTTAATCACTTTGAAGGTGGAGTTGGAGAGATTGAATTCAGCCACTGATGAGATAAATCATCTAGAAGTTGAATTGGATGAAGCAAGGTTGGCTTTCAGAAGACTCCTTGCTGAAGGACATATTCGTATTCAACAGCTGACGCGGAAACTTGGCACGAGTATACACAAAGCCAGGCCATACTATGAAGCTAGATTTAGGGCAAATATTGTGAGTTTAATTGCTTTTTATCCGTATTATTACACTAACACTACATTAGGGAGTTATCACCCAATCATGCACCACTAGACATTAATTTCCGTTTGTAAACAGATTTTAGGTACATTTAATATGGAAGCTTTTTTAATTTCCTAGATGTTTAAAGGTATCCCAAATACTTCGAGTCTCTTAAACCTTACAATTATTTAATACCTAATATTAAAATCATCACTAAGTTAATATCGTATTTAAAATAATTTCAGACTCACCAAGAACTGCAGACAGCGACAATTGCATTAGATAAAGCCAACAGTGCACATGCAGCAGCAAGAGAAATGGTAAATGGTTGATTAACAATTTGAATGTAAATATATTCCATTAATTCAGTTTTAACTATTATTATTGTACATATATAATTCGTTAAAAAAAAATAATTATTATCTATATTATTTTTTGATGTCAATATTTTTATAGATTCCCTTACAAAGTTTAATGATTTTCAAGAATCTGTCTCTGCATGTGTTTTGTATTAGTTTTGTATTTGCAAAGGCAGTACTGGAAACTTTAAAATAAATTGTAGTACTTCCTTGTGTTTACAAATTAGAATTTTTTTTAAATTTCTTAAATAAGACAAACATGTCACATAATTATGTTAAACGTTAATTATTTTAAATGTATGTTATGTAAAGGAAGCTATGCGGTCCTAAAATTGTTAACAATTTACCACCCACGATCCATCTTAATTCGGTATGTAAAGTAAAAAATAGATTAGGCCAAATCCAAAGCCGTTTCGAGATAAATTGTTTTTTAGTAATATTTTTCTATTATGAGCTCTTAAAACGGTAAGATGATTATTTAAAGAGAAATAAATTTAAATTTAAAGAGAAAACTCATCAAGAATCAAAGTAATAACTAGTAAAACTTCAATTGTTTAATGAAATGGTAGTGAGAGTAGATTGAGGAAGTGAAATATAAAGAAATAGTATGGTCGCATGAACAAGGATGAAAAAAGTTATAGACATATCATACTTGTCCATACGGATGAAGCTAAAAATAATTTTCTTTACAATATACAAGGTCAAGGTAGTAAATATTTACGAATTGAGGGACAAGCAAACAGATGATAATGACAACATGAGTGTTTAACAAGACAACTAATACGTACTGAAAGGATAATTCAGCTACTTAAATTAAATTCTAAGTTACATGAAAAAGAAATTAATGTTTTAGCTTCATCATCAGCCCATTTTTACCAGGGGCTTAGGCCTCCCCCAAGGTGAGGAGGGGGTTTGGAGCTTAAGCCCACCACGCTGCTCCACTGCGGGTTGGGAACTGTAACGACCGCCATCTATTGACAGCGTCCGGGACCGACTGCTTAACGTTTTAAATGTTTTAGCTTAGCTTAACAAAATTTGTTACGCCACAAGAAACGACCGGATTGTAGCATTATGGCATAATTCGAAAATCATGTTTTTTAGGTGTTCCTCGCAGAACAAGGTCTGGCCAGACTTGCAGAGGAATCGGAAGGAGGGGTCACACTCGACCCCGCGTGGCAGGAGATGCTCAACCATGCCACTGCTAGAGTTAACCAGGTAATGTTTTATAATAAGTTCTAAGTGCTGCCCATAGCTTGGCTCGCATGGACTACAGGATTCGCACTATTTATTTATTTTTACATACAAATTAATATACAGCCATAACAGTGCAAAACACCCATGCGACTACTTAACAAACAACTAAAAAAAGAAACCAGAAAACAATTAAAACTAAAAATACAAAGTAAAATACAATCACAAAACACCTGTTTACCTCAACTATAATATATACCTTTGATTCTGTTTTTTAATATAACTGTAACTTTGATTGGCAAATAAAGATTACGGTTACGATTAAATACGGATTATTATTATACATTAAATAAGTTATTTACGACATTCATGAAAACAGTAATAATAATATTACATTTTAAATATATAATATGTGGCGGCCTCTGAACTTCGGCAGAGAGCAGTTAAAACATCCACGCCTTTTTCTGACATAAAATTCAAAAAGCGTATAGCTCTGGCGCGAATTCGTGAAGATTTGTACGCGCGACCGCGACACACAAAAATGTTCTGGCATGCCGCCTCCGACATCTGTCTGGAACTGATAATCCCGACGACTCCAATATTGTCGGATTGTATAATTCAAAATTCAAAAAGTTTTTATTCAATATAAGATGTTTGCACACACTTATTGAAACTCGTAATAAATTGATTAGGTACCGGTTCAAAGACTAGGAGGAGAAGAACCGGCAAGAAACTCCTCCCTGTTTATTTTGTTTAAATATATGTTTTTCTTAATTGTTTTTTTTTTTTTTTAATTTAAAGTCTTACAACTATTACAATGATTTCCATGCGCACTTATCATTTAAATACTCGCTAATACAATAGTAAGCTTTTTTCATGAGTTGAACTTTAACTCGCTTTATAAATTGATTAGAATTCAAGTCTAACATTTCTTTTGGAATTTTATTATAAAAACGGAAAATATAATTGACCACACAAAATTTTGAAAAACATGACTGCTAATACAACGTCTCTTCTTACCATAAGTTTATAATATCCGATCGATTAAAGCTGTAGTAACGTCAACCGTCTTTTACAATAAAAACTCGCACTTGACCGTCGGTGTTCACTTGCACGTAAATAAAATTGTTATTTAACTGTTTCATTCCATTTACTAATTTAATTTATTTTTATGCTCATCCGACAATGTTTACGAAAAAGAGAGAGGGAGCAGTGTTGCCACTGCAAAGACGTAGAATTTTACTTTTGTTTCAAAATACAATTGAACATGCTCCCAAGGCCAAAGGTTGCACACATTGATATAATTATTTTTACATGATTATGTGTGTGTATCAAGCACAAAATTGTTGGCAACACTTCAAATTGAATACATTTTTAACAGAAAATATAACTGTCGACTATAATAACAGGATTGGTCTGGCAATTTTGGCAGTGGTAAATTTTTCTGAAAATCGAAACATATATCAACAGCAGAAATACAGGTAAGTAGTAATATCTCTCATATGGGTATAAAATGATTTTGCTTACATGGAATTAACTCTTTTCTCTATAATTAATGTATTCTTTTTACTGGTCTGTTCAATTTTAATCTTCTCTTTATACTCCAAAGGCTTCGAATACACATCTGTTTGTGGTATACTGAATCCTAAATAAAGTCTAAAATGTCGTATTTTTACAGGTATATTTTGCATATTGCTACTGTATATTTTGTACATGTTTTAAATGTTCAATTCTGACGGCAGATACTGTCTTTCTGCCTCCATAGTTCTCGCAGTAATGATAATAATAATAATAACGTACACATGACAACAACGTCTAGGCCCCAAACTAAGCATCAGCTTGTGTTTTGGGTACCAAGCGAAGACACCACATACATTTAACAACCAAGACCCGGTACCAGTATCGATATTCATCATATAAATACTGACCCGAACTGGGATTCGAACCCGGGACCTCCAGCTTCGTAGACAGGGTCGCTACCCACTAGGCTAAGCGGTCGTCAATGAGACTGCACACATTTTATTGTTTGTATAAATCTTATAACACATTCGTTTTTATCAACAAATAAAGTTGCCTTTCTATTTCCTTCACGTCCCTATGTGTGAAATTCTCCACTTTCGTAGTGTTTTTATGTTATATTTTTCCCAGTACAGCAAACACAAAATGAACAATTGAAAAATAAACAAAACTCGTCATAACACACTCAACACGGCCGCACAATGGCTCGTGCGCATGTGCGAGTGATAAGTCGGCTAATAGGCAAATACCATAGTCGGCCCATCTGTAATTATTATTTATCTTGGTTTTAACACTAAATGCGAATAATTAAAACATGCCAGGTAACACGGGAACAACAACTAGTTATAAAGGGATTATAATTGGAGATCATTCAGAGACCAAGAGACCAAGTTCACACTTAGTAATAATAATAATAACGTATACATCACAACAACGTCTAGGCCCCAAACTAAACATTAGCTTGTGTTTTGGGTACCAAGCGAAGACACCATGTAATATAACAACCAAGACCCGATACCAGTATCATTATTCATCATATAAATACTGACCCGACCTTGGATTTGAATCCGTGACCTCCAGCTTCGTAGGCACGGTCGCTACCCACTAGGCTAAGCGGTCGTCAACCTTGGTTACTTGTTGTGTAATGTCGAAATATCGCCATTGATTACTCCAGTAAATACGTAATTTCTATAAATTCTATATCTTTACTTTAGTCGGAGGCAGAGCGCGCTGCGGCAATGGTCATGCAGAGAACACGTGCTGCCGCGCATCGTGCTGCGGCTGCCTTAGTTGTCCAACTTCAGAACGGATTGAAGAGGCACATCGCTAAATCCAGGTTCTTTGCTGCAATTTTGACAATCGATGCATGACTACAAGTGACACTGTACTGCACTTATCGGTTGTCCATTATTTATAAATCGAATTTAATTAAATCATAGGTTGATTGAAAAATTTTAATTTTAAAGTAGTAACTAAAAATCGAGATGTAAATGTTTTAAATTTTCTATCAACCAGAGATCAATACTAGTCTGTGATGTCACACCCCTGTACGGCCATTTAAAAAAACGTAAAATTTCATTTTGCAACAATGACAGAAAATACCTTCAATAACTTATAAGATCTTTATTTTTAAATTGATTTATATTTTATTATAGTATAGTATCATATATGTATATATTGTTATATTTTCTCTAGAAATATAATATTTTCGATATCAGTTTACCACCCTGTTGTGACTATAATAATTATGTACCATCCAATGAAATTGTTATACGATTAGAAATGCGCAACAATATGAATTTAAATGGCATAAAAAATACGACAGCTACCACCCCTACTACCCGCACGTAGTACTAGCTAATAAATGCATGCATTTATTAGCATGCAAATCCTTTCTGCCATTCGAGATAATATTGCTTCCTTTATTGCTAGAATAAGGCATCTGTTGGTTTGTTACTACATGCCATTTTAAAATAGATTTTTCCAATTATTTTCTATTTCTCGGATAAGTGTGTTTTCAAGGCTCATATATTTAAATAAGTAATTTGAATTTCAATAAACTCTCAATAGTAAGCCAAGTTGATAAATTTGTATAACTGGTGATAATGTTCCCTTAAGACTTGGAAATTTTAAATTTTATTTATATTAATAAATATTCTTTATTGCACATCCAAGAAAATAAGACAAAAATGAAATAAAATGCAATATACATAAGCATACAATAGGCGGTCTTATCACTAAAAAAGGACCTTTTCAAAACAACTTTTGGGTGAAATGAATTAAGATTAGGGATCAGTGCAATAGTAATATTAATTTATATAAACACACATAGTTAAACATGACAAAGTATTAATTACATTATTAATTTAAAAATTTTAATTACTTTTTGAGTTAAATGTCCATATGAAATATGTTGTATGGCGTTTGTCTAGTCGTGCCACTTTAAAAACACAAGCATAATTTTTAAATAATACGTAAACGTAAATGCTTAAATGCATAGAAATATGTATTTTCTGTTGCAAATCTACTTTATTGAATAGCTAATTTTATGTTCTACTTAAGTTTTTATTTAATTAGTTAAACTATGAAAATTGCGACTTTAGGATAGTGTTATTTACAACAATAACTTGCATGTATAATTTTAATTTCTTATGACAATATTGTACAATGCTTATTACTTTGGACTAAAATAATAATAACTTAATTTTAGTAACACTTTAATAGTATACTTCTGCTTATAAACAAAGTTAAGCATGCGACATTTTTGTGACTTGCAGTTGTGTAGATATTCGTTTACATATCAATTATAAAAAAGAGCTGAATAATAGAGTTAGAACCTTTGATTGGCTCCCGTTCAAAATGTCATTTGCATTAGTATACTATAAAGATAGATAATTTCATGTACCTCTTTAAACGTTTTCATATGGTATATGACATGATATAGGTATTTTTGGTTACGGGACGTTACAGGAAATCTAAACATGAATACGGTGCATTGTATTTTTATTCCACGTTTATAATAATATATTCTCTCTATTAGCTTGATTCACTTTTCATATTCGCCCATCATAAGATACTGGTGTCGTGATAGCCCGAGCCGCAGCGAACCTGTTTCAAATCTATAAGGCCAAGTGGTCGTGGTTCGAATCTGAGCATGTACCGATGAGTTTTTCTAATTTAAGTACATTAACTGTCACTGACTCCGTGCCTCGGAGAGCACGTTAAGCAGTCGGTCCCGGTTGCTGTCAATAGATGGCGGTCGTTACAATCCTCCAACCCGCATTGGAGCAGCGTGGTGGATTTAAGCTCCAAACCCTCTCATCTTGAGGGGAGGCCTAAACCCCTGCAGTGGGGTATAAAAAAGGGCTGAGGGAAAGATACTGGCTGGCGGGAAGTCCTACTCCCTTATAGGGTAATTTTTCTATCACTGTGCATAATTTTTTATATGATTCAGTAACGTGGACAGAACACATTTCTTTAAAAAAAAAAAATGTGGCACTCGAGGACTGCCGCGGTAAAGCTATTGCACATTTTGTATCAACTTATGCAATTATAATTATTTATTTATTTTATTTATGCAGTTTTTTTTTGTTATTATTTTTTCTTCATTTTTCTTCAAATCTTTCTGACGCTGATAATATGCCCTTTGACGTGCATTAGTTTTTTTTTTCTTTTTAGCTCTTTACGCTTTTCTTCCTATAAAACGAAAATATCTAGTATAAATAATAGGTATAAATAATTAGGTATAAATAGTGTAATGACACGCTAAAACAAAATTATTCATTTAAAAAAAATAACGATATTAAGAAGTGATTATCGAATTTCGCGCGATGTACCTTTATATAGATATAATATCATATATAGGTACTTTCTCTGCGCGGCATTCATGTGCATTATCTATACACCAATAACAAAGGTAGGTACTGAATAGTACCTACACGTGCTTGGTTGGATGGTTTCTGTTATATACATAATGAAGAATGAATTTATTTATTTATATACATATTAAGAATCTAAATTGAGAATTTATGTGTGTGTTTGTGTGTTTGTGTGTATAAAAGAGGGCTACTTTTAATATCGCTCATTTTAATATCAAAAATTTAGGTTATCTTTATAGCAGTATTATATTTTCAATTCAAAATCAATACTGCGTTTGTGATAATAATAAAATGTATGTATATAAATTACTCACTCATTTTCTTTCACAACTTTTTCGTGACTTTCTTCATTAATAATAGATGCAACAGATTATAATAGATGGCGCTGTTTTAAAAAACGTACATCGCGCTATCAAAATTTTTCTCCGTGCGGCGTGGAAAGCGTGAGGTTTTTTTCGTTACGGAATTTCTCGATTCGCACCCCGCGCTCTAAGGCCCGCGATAGAAGCTATGCAATAGCTTAAAAAACAAACTTTTATGTTTCATTATTTTTTTCAACTTGTCCGATACATTGAGCAGAGAAAACGTGGACATAATTCCTGATATCAACAAAAAACACCGCATTGATTGATTGCGGGCTTGGCGTAAATTAATTTGACAGCAGCGTGTGGTTTCAATAAAGTCATAAATGTCAGCTCACAGTATCGAGATGACGTTTCGCAATCGGGTGAAACCGATGCGCGGGGATTTCTCGGGGGTGAAGAGCGGCGCACGCGGACCTTGCGCACTGAAACTCGGACTAAAACTCTCCATCTTACACCAGTAGCTAAAGTATGAGTGGTTAGACGGTAAACGCAGAAGAGGGCTTCTAGTCAATTCATACTTTTATGATTGCGGGGGATGGGCGCGCGGGGCACGGCAGCTCTCGGCAGTGTAAGTAGGGTGATACTCGTACGACTCGCGGCATTTTCATGGAAACATTTAATAAATTTCCTTTTTTTGAAATTTTTTAATAAATAGATAATTAAATGAAATTATATTTTTCATTTTCACTAAAGTACGAAATAAATTTTTGTGTGCAGTGATAAAAAAATTGTCCGTAGAACCATAGACTATTCTGGACGATGTTCAAAAATTCTATAATGTTTACGAATTGTGGATCCTATTTTTCAGTTATTTTGCCGTATGTGATAGACCATATATTCCATCGCACATACATACTAATGTCGCACGCACGCACCTGTCAGTATGATCTATGCATATACTGCTTATTGTAAAAGCTGATCGATTCGCCGAGTGTTTAGAGCCTAGAGTCGCGGGTTCGATTCCCGCCCTGGAAAAATATTCGTCTGCACGAACATGACTATTTGTTTAGTGTCTGAATGTAAAAAGTATATATAATAAAAAAGAATAATTAAGTATAATATGTATACCAGTTGTCTAGTAAACCATAACACAAGTATAATATTTGCTTACTTTGGGACTAGATAATAATAATAATAATAATAATAATAATACACACACAATCACAACAACCTCTAGGTCCCAAACTAAGCATTAGCTTGTATTTTGGGTACCAAGCGAAGACACCACATACATATAACAACCAAGACCCGGTGCCAGTATTAATATTCATCATATAAATACTGACCCGACCTGGGATTCGAACCCGGGACCTCCAGCTTCGCAGGCAAGGTCGCTGCCCACTAGGCTAAGCGGTCGTCATGGCGCTGTGTGGGATGTCCCAAGTATTATTATTATTGTCTGCATCCTGACATGAACCCATTCAAACGTGATTGTTTATAGGCGTATTATAAAGTGAGATACCTACAGTCATATTCTATTAAGAAAAATTTGTTAGGTACCTATCGACTGTACAGAAAAGCTGACAAAGTCAAAGACCTGACATTTTTTTTATCACTCATGTGTTACAATGGTCAAACTACAATGCACTCGAGATTCAGTCATGATTTTATCAGTCGAAAACTTTAGTGGTTCCTCATATGATATATTTTTAATTATTTTTAATTTGGTACATGGATTTATTGATAGTGTTTACGGGCCATCAATACACGAGTAATTCTAATGTGGCTTAGTTTTTTGCACATACGCTTTTTTTTGTGTTCACAGGTCACACAACAAATGCCCTAGTAGCTGATTGACCTCTATCAGTTGGTAGTTACTTCATTTAGATTTTATATTTCTTTATTTATTTTTAATATTTTCATTTATTTGCATGCTAACTAAATTCTTTAGGTCTGGATTAAATGCGATGAAATTTTTATCATACTTGTGAAGAGTTTTTCATTCGTTAACCGATTTCACGCAAAGAGGAGGTTCTATATACGACGCTCTTTATGCATGATCACCGATGTATCGGAATAGGTGTAACCGATTTGGATAGTTTTGCCTGTATTCCATCAAAGTAGACCCTGAGACAGTCACATGTATGTTTCTGTGACGTGATATCTCACGTCCTTCAGAAAGTCAGAAAAATAACCTTGTTGATAAGATTGTCATTGGTGTATGATTTTCACGGGTTTTTGTATTACTTTTTAAAAACACGAAGAATTAAAACGCGAAAAATGAAAACTCGTTAACAAAAATAAAACCGTCTTCAAAAGAATGTCACAACTGCAAAGTAAAAAAAAATCATTGCCAAGTCTCACACATTAAATATACTTATCGGGTAATAACAATTAACACAAAGGTTAATATTTACAGTAATAAGAAATTGTTATTACGAATGTAAAACATAATATTAAGTGAAATACTTGGCATCAATTTAAGAAATCATATGCTGCTTGTGCCTACAAATTTGTATATTTTTTTTACTAGTGACGGTGATATGTTTTTAGAATAGTTTCATTTTTGTTAAAAAGTTTTCATGATGTTTTTTAGTGATATTATCACAGATAAATATTTGGAAATTTTATGGCAAATTAATTCAGGCCTAAAATTGTAATGATTTTAATCTATTTAATTTTATAAATCTGTTCACGTACCTAACATGTTGTCTATGGAATGGTACTTTTCTTACTGAATGACATACTATTATGATTTTTGTACTGTCAAAACTAAAAATTGCAAGCAAGATTAAATGTATTTCAGACACATAAAAATCTGCATGATCTTTTCAATATCGCTCGCTATAGTTAGTCTCACGAGTAAGATTTTATTGTTCTGTTCAAAGGCCATATTTTGAAGAAAAAGCGCGTATCAACGCAGCTCTAGAAACGCAAAAGGCGAGAATCCAATCTCTAGAAGAATTTGTAGCTGAAGCGAAACAGCAGTATTCTGCAGCTCTGCGAAATCTAGAAAGAATATCTGACGAAATCCATAGGCACAGGTCGAGGAGAACGTCTACTAAAACTGGTTGGTTATAGTGCTGCTTTTTAAATTTAAGAATTCATGTCTCAGCATTTTCTAATGAAACTCTTATAGAGTAGATCAGTTCTCCGTACGTCTTTCAAAGCTAATTTTCTAGCTATCTACTACAAATTCCAAGGGTAAATAAGTCTCAAGAATTCCACCCATTGATTTAATTAAAACAATTTCTTATACAAACACTATATATTCTATAGTTGAGCACATGAAGTTCATAAAAGTTTTATGCCAGAAAAATAATTGTAACTGAATTACATTACTTTGAAGTAACTTATTACACCACTTTTGCTTAAACTTGTGTGTAGTGAATACCATTTTTAATTATTTTTGATAATATTCAGGCATTTTAATAAGTATTGCATTAATCGAAAGAAATATTTTATAGAAATATTGTATATATACTATAAAGTTTTTTATGATAATAAAATAGTAATATCTGGGTCATCCCATACAGCGCCATCTAGCCCCGAACTAAGCAAAGCTTGTATCATGGCTACTAGACAACTGATATACAATAATTTTGTATAAAAAATATTGTAAATTGTAATGTCGAAATGTTATAAATGTTTAAACTACAAAACTCAAAATAAAAGCTAGAACCTAACTGCTTTCTAGAATTGAGGCCACAGTCAAGACGAAATTTTAAAATTTTGTGTCGTCAAGGAATATACTTAGATTTTGACTAGCGATCGCCCGCGATTTTGTTTGCGTGATTTTCATTATTTCTACAGATTCTAATATATCGAAAGTTTAATAATAATAATAGTTTATGCAGGAAACTTAAATACGTTCAGAATGAAAACAAAGACACAAAATGTAGCCTATGGAACTCCTGACAACATCCTTTTCATTTCTGCAAAGTTTCATTTCATTAAAATCGGTTCAGCTGCTTTGGAAATTAGCCCGAAGAGACAAACAGACAAAAAGTAGCCTATGGCACTCCTGACGACCTCGTTTTTATGTCTGCAAAGTTTCATTAAATCGGCTTTTAACTATTTTAGAGATTAGTTCGAATAGAAGACAGACATTCCGATTTGATATCACAACATATAATAAAATAAAGTCCCCCGCCGCGTCTGTCTGTCTGAACGCGATAAACTCAAAAACTACCGAACGGATTGGCATATTAGTAACACCAATGGACAGAGGTATTCAAGAGGAAGGTTTACGTGTATAATTTATTAATGTTTTTGGAAATTTGTTGAAATATGAGAATTATTGTTGAAGAAGTCGGAAAAAAATAAAGCCGGCTGGGAGCTTTCATCGAAAACGCTGCGTAATCCTTTTGAGTTATAACAAAATAATGTATGGAAGAATTGTGTATCTTTTATAGGAGTAAAGAAAAGTCTGCGATGGCATATGTCTATCTTATATAGATAGCTCACTATACCTATTTTTATGTTTAAAAAAATGGTGTCATATGATGAGGTAATTGGAAAACAATTTATATGGATACAATATTACTCCTTATCAAATTAAATACGTTATTTATCTTCAGTATTTCATGCACATTATGATTGCCTTTCATTGTATTATATTGGATTGTATAGTGATACAATTTAAATTAATACCTAGGAGCTATCGCAAAATATAAATATCAAGCGACCAGCCGTGCGCCGCGCCGCGCCGCGCCGGCCGGCCATATGGAACGACGCGACTCGCGTATTTAGGTTAAGTTAGGTTATATGTATTTATTTCTTATTTTTTCGAATATTTATAGAATTGGAAATAAAATACTTTAAAAAATACTCCAAGTAGGATGAACTCACGTAACATTTAAATGTAATTGAATCCAATCCACATGTTCGACGCAACAAGCTGATATGACACTACGACAGAAGAAACGTTACCGCTTATATGCTCTGCTACCCGTGCGAAGCCGGGGCGGGTCGCTAGTATATAAATAAAACAAGGATTGCAATTGTTCATAAAACCATGAAGTTTTTTTCATGGTAATGAAAACAACTTACAGACATGGTGACTACGATGAATGGAGACTCGTCAGCATTACCGGACGATCTCGAAGACATCATCGACCACAGCGCCGATGAATCCGTCCGCGAGTGGTTGAGAAGAACGGAGAGACGGCCGGATCGTGGCGACCATGACCAGGATACTTGGACCGAAATCGACTTGGAATACTCTAGCCCTGATGAGGTTGGTGTACGATGTATAGGGAAAACTTCACTATTGCTCTGAATTTGAGGCGAGTAGTGTGGTAGTAACTGAAATGGGTATCAGTAAGGCGAGAGCTAGCCACCCACGTGAATGTCAGATGAATTCAATATGTGTGTCTCGATCTTTACAGTGTATAGTTGTAACAACTCTTATCTTTACGAACATATCACCGGTGCGGCGGACAAAAAAACATCTATCTAGCTATCATGGTTAATCAATTTTAGTTTGGTTCGTACTCCGTAGAAACAAGAGTCGTATAATGGTTGTGCAACTGTTGTACAAGTCTACAAATGCCCTAATTGTGCAGCTTTTGTTCGGAATCAATAAATGACATGTCAAAGGCGGCCACCGCAGGTACAGCAAGCGTGAAATCATGCGATCGCCACGTGCTAAAAAGTGAAACAAATAAAAACACTTTATAATATTGATGAGCTGGTAATATTTCAGTTTTCCGTTAGAGTTGGTTTTCAAAGTTTGAATACTTTACAAACACATGACTGTGACTTCACGGAACTTATGATTCGTCTTCCCCACTTATCACCCAATGTCACACTTTGTTCACCCCCTCCTCCTTGTTAACGTATGATGCAATTTGTGGATAACACTTAGCTCTCTTTTTCGACACCCACTGTAGATACTGCAATTATTGCGACAAAGTCTATATAATTTTTACCCTTTTAGAGTTGTACAACAGTATCACAACCAAATCGTTCAATTTACCGTTCCTGCCGCTTATATACCATCACGACCGTTTCGGTGGACTATTTAACAAGCAATTCGCCTAACGTACTGTTGCCCATTCGGCCTCCGCTCGTTCCGCCACGTCACGATCGGTGCATTCGAAAATTGTCATAAAGGTGGTCGACCGGAAGTAACCGCGATAGTACAACCACAATAAATATATAGCTAAAACACTAACTAACTATGTACTAAAAAGTAAAGTCTACAGCCAGATGACAGTGCTTTTAGAGTTGTTGCTGTGATGGCCATGCAGACTGTTCTTTGGGGGCTAAGGAATTGTCGGATGGCCGAACTGATGGAGGATTATGTGGCGCGGTGCAACTACCTATCGACATGTTGTCGATAGGTAGTTGCATGACATGTCACATTCTTGCTGCCGTTGAATAAAAGTGGAACAAGAAGGAAAAAGATTGTCAATGGAATGTGTGCTATGTTGTCCAATTTAATAAATATTGTTAAAACAAAGACTTGGGTTAATTTACGCTTAAAAGTATAAACGTTCGAAACGCTGCGCGCACAGACGCACGCTTCAACAAGACACCTAAGCTGCGGCCGAGACTCACAGCACTGCTATGTCCCCTTAAAGCATGCGTCTGTGTGAGTGCGTCGTTTCGAGCGTTTGTACGTAGTTATTTTACTGCTTTAGCTATATACTTATTATGGTACAACTGTTCGTTCAGTTGCTTCTAGAGTTTGTTAGTTAGGTAATTCCCGTCGTCTTCAGGTCAGCTTCGAGAAATGCTCTCTACACAAACAGCCGTCGCCGGAAAAGACGCCATTAACAACTACAAGGGTGTCGGCCGCTTCGCCTCGCCGTATAATCAGGACTAGGCCGAGCGTCGGCAGTCTGAACGGCAAGCCCAACGATCTTGAGAATGGCGGTAAAATGCACGAGCTGACTGTGAACGGCGCGAGTGGCGCTCTGCCTAGGAGGCAGAGTCTGGATCAAGTTCTACACGAAACTGGCGAGAAGGTCAAAGAAATGTTTCATGGTACGTATTACTTTTATATCCGATTATTACCGTATTCACCGTGTGGTGGTGGTTGTCACCATTACTAGAGACAGACCAAACCCTGTTCCAACGAAACACGAAAAATAAATTGTTTGGTATGCCGCGAATAGTGTGGCCGTGACGTGCATATAATTTCTAGTTCATTTCATTTTCGGCAGTCTACTCTCGAAGGCTCTCGTAGTTTTGCCACACCAACGGTAGGCGCACGCGTCAGATGGCAGTCGCCTTAGCGAGCAGAGCGTTGTAGCCGTTGATTTCGACCTAAATCATCTATTAACCAGCCCCTCTCTTAACTCGAAAATACTACCAATATTATTAATTAATTTCTACTGCACAATATTACATTTCACTCAATCGATATGAGAAGACAGTATGGGTCAACGTCGCTCGTGACTGGCCAGGCGAGTATTTGCGTTCAGAAACGCAACGGTTATATAAAATAGTCACATAAAATAAGTGTTCTTTTTTTATAGCTTTGAATATCAAATAATAATAATAACATTACAACTGTCTTAGAAAAGAATTTATAATAAAAATTATTACCATACCATCAGCCCAATGCAGGGGCTTAGGCCTCCCTTCGGGTTGAAGGGGCTTGGAGCGTTATCCACCACGCTGCTCCAGTGCGTGTTAGTGGAATGTTACGCCTGATGGCAATCGTGATCGACGACTTAACATGTTCTCCATGAGGACAGAGTCAGTGATAGTTATGTACGTAAGTCAGAAAAAACTCATCGGTACATGCTTTGGGATTTAAACCATGGTCTTCTACACAAGAAGAAGGCTCGCTACCTCGGCTATCACGACATCCACATAACAAAAAAAAAAATTCACAATTAACATGCTATAGAGCCAATATTATTTTGATAACTTTACATCAGTTGTGAACATTTATTAGTTTCCCTGTGCTTATTTTCGAACAAAAATCATTATTAGAATGAAAAAAAAATTATACCAATTATTTACTTTGATTTATTAAATTATATTTGATTATATTAAAAAAAAAATATGCAGTTCGATCTTATGTTAGATTTTAGTGCAAGCACTCGAGGATTTTTATCATACCGTCTTCAACAATGTGGGTCAATGATGGTAATTTCTTTTAAGTGAAACGACTTGACTGATAGCTGTATATATAAATAAATAAATATCCGAAATAAATATACATAAATATGTATATTTATTTCGGAGCAAAACAGTACTTTATTGAGCAAGAGTTATTTATTTATTGTGACACTAACATGCTTATAACACATTACAAAATAAAAAAATATACAGTTTTTTTTTTTAAATTTTTTATAAATTTTAATAGGTAAATGCTAAACTGTAAGATCTTATAATGTCTATCAGATAGTTTGTATTGGTGTAAAACTGGCCATATTTTTATTTCTGTGCAAACTTTAGCCAGACCTAAAAAAATAGGATTGCTCATTCTGAGTTATTAAATTTAAATAATTATAGTTTAAATTGTAATATTTATTTTTATATCACAGTAAAATTAAAAGTATAAATTATGTATTTTCTGTTAATAACATGGATTCACAATTTCTTTTGTGTATAGGTTTCTCTCTATTCGGCGAGCGTCGAGGCTCGGAATCGGCCCCGCGCACCCCGCGCCGTGCAGCTTCACCGCGCGCCTCCACCGATACGGCCTCTGACGAAAGATTCTCTGATACTGAAAGTTTGGCCAGGTAAAAATATATGCAATTCTCCATGGATCTTTGTGTAGGATCTTCAATGTATTACCCGAACAGATAAAGAAATGAATTTTATTATAGATTGCGGTCGTCTTTTGCTCTACTTTTGTATTTCTATATTTAGGGTACGTTCACACATCAATCAATCAACCAATCAAATATCTTAATTTCGTAGTTATGTAACATAATCTTGAAATACGTCACTAGTGTGAATTTATTATAATTTATTACTCTGTGGAAAAACGTCATCATAAAGCCGCATTCAAAAAGTGCGGGTTCCTCTCAGAAGAATAAGTAAGAAACTGAGGGATGCTCTTTTTTTTAACAATAACGCTGTTCATACACCGCCATTCATAATTCATTTCTTTATTTGTTCCAATAATACCATAAGTATTTTCGAATCATTTGTGTGCATAAACATGTCTATTTGTTCCGTGTCTGGATGTAAAATATTTATATATGTATATATTATAGTCCTAACACAAACATGAATACTTACTGACTTTTGGCCTAGATGGCGCTGTGTGGGATGTCCCAGATATTATTATAGATATTACCTTAATCTTACGGCCAGTTCACACGGACGACGATTACCACTAACCAGTTTTCTTTATGCAGTTGCTGATTCACTTGCACGAAGAAGTTCACACACTTAAACGGCGTTACTAATCGTGAAAATGTCGAATGCGTCCGAAAGCGACATCCGTCGTTGTCAACAAATCGCGAATGCTGTTACGTTAATGAAACGGATCAGATCGCGCTTTTTATGTTTAAATACTGTGTTTTTGACGAATCCTGAGATTATCATGTGAACATCATAATCCCGATCAACCGTTTATGACTATTCATTCGATTGACCGGTTGGTCGAGTGGTTAGGTACACTAACCGCAGAGCCAAGGTTCGCGGGTTCGATTCCCGCCCGAGACAAATATTTGTGTGCATGAATATGTCCATTTGTTCCGTGTCTCGGTGTCAAATCTTTATATATGTATATTAGACATTATAAGGAATATTTAATTACATATGTCAGTTATCTAGTAACCATAACACAAGCATAATACTTGCTTACTTTGGGACTAGATGGCGCTGTGTGGGATGTCCCAAGTATTATAATTATGATCATTATTGTTATTTTCACGGAGCCTGTGTGAACATCGTTGTGATAGCCCAAGCGTAGCGAACCTATTTCTGATTCAGAAGATCGTGCGGCCGTGGTTCGAGTCCGGGCGTGTACCAAAAGTTTTTTCTGACTTATGTACATAAATATCACTGACTTCGTGTCTTGGAAACCATGTTAAGCTGGCGGTCCCGTAGACATCCACCAACCCGCACTGGAGCAGCGTGGTGGATTACGCTCCAATCCGCCTCACCTTGGGAGGAGGCCTAAGCCCCTGCTGTGAGGGATAATGGGCTGGTGGAAGAAGTGTGAACATCAGGATCGTTAATAGTGAATCGTTATAATGGCGATACATCAACCGTGTAAACTGGCCGTGGCTGTTTTTTGACAGTCAATCAGATTTATCGATGCGGAAAGATAACCTTACTAAATGATAAACGACAGAGTAATAATGTTAATACCATAGATTGTAGTGATTCATCGCCGGTTTTCCACTTTATAATCGAATTATTATATATTTTCTTAAATTCTTCGGTACAACATTCACGCCTGTCATGGCGTCAAGATGATGTCACATTCGTATACAATTACATATCTTTCGGTGATCTACTTTAATTGTTAGAATGTTTAGAAGATTCTGAACTCACACGGTGTTAGTTACGTTACAAGCATACAGTTTAAATTAATTAATATAAAAACAACCTAAATAAGTAAATATAATATGATTATTTTTGTTGTTTTTTTTATAGACTATCTAAAAAAATAATCAGTTTTTTTTTATTATCTACATTGATATTTTAATAATTATTTTTCCAGTGTGGAGATGCTTTCAGACGATCAGATCGCGTCTCTAATGTTGGACGCTCAGTTAGAGGCTGTCTGCGATAAATTAGCAGGGGCGGCGCTTCGGCAGACCCGAGAGCCGGTCTGAAGCCAACATCAGAAGTTCCTACCGAGAAAGTGAAGCTAAAGTGAGTTGGACGGTCGCAAAAGTTATACAACTCACAAACGCGAAATACGAGGTTATCGTTCAAAACCATATAGGAAAAATATTAGCATAAATAATCTGGGAAACTGTATGAGTCGCTCATATCGATTGTCAATGCAACGGTTTGGTTTAAAACGGACCTGTGTATTGGCCAAGCCGGTATCGGCTGTTATACGAAATCTAGTCTAATGTACAAGCGGTTGCTTAACTCGACTTTATCATCCAACTAAAGCTAAACATGAGGTCAATATGTGAGCCAGCCTTACAACACTGATGTGGCAACCCTATTGTAAACTGAATGGCTTTTGCATAACGCTGTCCGATTATTTGTATGAAAGACAAAATAGGAATCGAAAAGGGTTAGTAAATGTCTATAATTTTATGCTTACAGATATATAGCTTTTAGGATGCACCAGTTGTGTGTAGTTGCGGAAATTGCTTATACTATCGGTGTGCGCGCACGCATACAAACGTTGCTTCCTCGGAACGATACATCTGTGCTGTGTTTTGAGTTATTCCCAATAACTTTAAATAATTAAAAAAATAAAATGCTATCGTGTTAGAGTGGTGAAAAATTATCGATTTGATACTCATAACAAAGATCATGCAGTTCGCGCCAATAAGCACCACCACGCACCAATGACCAGTCGTAGGACCATGCGATGGCGCGAGCTTTTTACGATTGACATGACTGTTCGTGTACTTTACGGATAGAGCAGTATCTCAACTCGGCTGTGTGCTAGATAACTTTATCTCGATCGAAGTTAATCGGCGCATGAATGTACTCATCTAGGAAATATAGTGAATTATTTTAAATTTTTTTTAATCGTATTTCACACATGCTTTACATTAATATTTGCATCATTTACGAGAATGCTAGATATTTAAATTTTATACGATAGTGAATTATCATATTAATAAATAATTTTATTACGCTTTTATTTTTGGGAACGGAAGGTGCCAGACACGCTGCTTTCGTTAATTTCGTTAATTTTATTATAGTAAAATTTATAATTTTTTGCGCTGCCATTATACATAGATAATTTGAACGTATAGCTTGTTTGATGAAAATTCTATGACATAGTTTATAATATTTGTATGTTTGTATTTATTCATATACATGATGGATACGATCAAGCATCTTTTAGGAAATATAATCTTTCTATGTTCGATATGTTATACGTAACTAGATAATATTATATTGAATTTGAAAAATGACATGTAGACGTTGTCTTGTAATTTAAATAATATTTAACTAACTAGTAGAGTTTTGTTTGAATGATTTCTAAGTTTATATTCAGTGCCGTTTTATTCAGAAACTGCTCATTCAATTGCTATAGCTTCTTTGGCAATATTCGTTTAAAAAAGAAGTAGATTACGGATATTTTCGGGGAGACGCACGATCGTATGCATCCTGTTAAAGAAAATGATTTTTTCCTTATCACTGAACCACCGATTTAACTTTATATATCTAGGTAATTTTAATTTTATACCACTGACTACTATTGTTAATTTACAGATTTTTTCCTAATCTAAAAGATACTATTATCTAGTTTACAAAAATTAATTTATGTCGATAACAAACGGCCTGGGTATATATTCTGCAATATAACACTGTCAATGTCTCTTGTGACGTCACAAATTAATTTACAACTTACATGTGACAGTTGCGAAAAGGTTGCTTAAAAAGTTGATAATGAAATTAGGGAAGCCAATAACCTAACTAACGTATCAAAATATTCCCCCGTGATAATTCAATTCAAGACTTCATTGGTTTAATCACCTTATTTAAGTAGTCTTTATACAACACATCATTCAAGAAATTTTATCCTCAATTTTTTGGGATGATGACATCCAAACTACATATGACGTCTTAACGACATCAAAACTGGAGTGGTGGTCAAAGTGTTAAGAATTTATAGTAGCAAAACGGACACTAAGAGTACCGCTTAACGTTGGCTTCCCTGCGGTGCGGGAGGAGTAATCCCTGGCTGTCATTTGGTCCGATTAACAGCGCGGAATCATCTCCCCCGTATTGCGCAACCGCTGCAAGGAACGAAAACCTTAGTCGGCATACCTTTAGTAGGTAGATTTTAATGACATTATTATTGGTTTTATTTAAAGTGATCTACCTATTTATTCAATTTAAAAAAAGTACAATTAAATGGACATATATAAAATTTTCCGCCGCGGCCCGTTTCATATAGAAGAGTAAAATGTATAAGGTCATACGGAGACGTTTTTATATTTCTGTCCACGATAACAATGCGGACGAAAAAAATTAAATATAACACATAATTTGAGATGGGACATTTATTTCAAATATATGCACCAATTACACGTTAGTACCATAGAATATCTGGAATAGATACATAAATTTAAATTGTATTAGATATATCGGACCAGTGCGAGTCGGACTTTCGCGACACGTCTGTCCGTCTGTCACAGCCTATTTTTTCTGAATCTACTGAAGGAAAAAAGTTTATACTCGACAAATAAAAGGATTTCCGTTTTAGATATTGATTTTGGAAGGCAAAGTAGGAAAGTAAACTTTTCTCTGGTGCATCGCGTCATATATATAGGTACCAAATTAAAGTGCTTAACATGAGAAATATTTTCCTATAATTTTAAAATGCATTGTTAAGCATTACAGTATTGAAGAAAACCGATCATTCCCCTCTTTCTCCCCTTATCTCTGAAACCACTAAGCCTAAATTGTGAAAAACTTAAGCTAGTTAAACCATTACCGATTTCTTTTACAGGGAAACCTAAGCGGGGGCCAATTAGATATCTAAAAAAAAAGTTAAGCACATCAAGTTACATATCAAATTAAAATGCTCATTTTGGGAAACACAAATATTTTTTTATAATTTTAGAATGCATACCTTCAAAGGTATTAAAGAATGTATACCAAATTTGACAATCCCATTTCCGAAACTGCCGAGTCTAAAATTAAAAAAAAAGTGTAGGTATTGCTTCACTAATATTTAAGAGGAAAACCTTAGCGATAAACGAATTATCTTTTAGGGGACGAATTAGAAAAAAAAAGTTTTCTCAAGTGGATCATGTAACATATCAATTGAAAGTGCTTGCTTGAGAAACAAATGTATATTTTTTTATAAATTCTAAATGCATAGTTTAATAGATATGAAATAAAATGTACAAAAATCGAACATTAACCCTCTTCATTTTTGAAACTACTGAGCCTAAACTAATATAATAATAATAATAATAATAATACATGGGACTTCGCACATAGCGTCATCTAGTCCCAAAGTAGGCAAGTATTATGCTTGTGTTATGGGTTATTAGACAACTGATATACGTACTTAAATATTCTTTATAATATATACATGTATAAATATGCGAAGACACCACACACATATAACAACCAAGACCCGGTACCAGTATCAATATTCATCATATTAATACTGACCCGACCTGGGATTCGAACCCGGGACCTCCAGCTTCGTAGGCAGGGTCGCTACCCACTAGGCTAAGCGGTCGTCAAAAACTAAAAAAAATATACGGAATATAGAATCTTATCCAAAATGTTTACCGGAAAACCTAATAGTCTAAAGGCGGTCCCACATATGTGGCAAAAATGCCAAACATTGACCATTCACGCATGTGTGGTAGGCCATTCGTATTGGTAATGCCTTGTGTGGCAAACATTTGCTATCCGCGATAGCGTGTCGGTTTTCTTGCGCACTTCAAAGTGGCCGTACGGAGAACAAACATTTGCCAAGTAGTGTAGGAAGTACAATTTCGACAAACATTTGTCAATTATTAAGGCGCGGTTACACGGAAAACATTTGCTGATTTTTAAGGCCAAATGTTTGTTCACACGTGTGGGACCGGGGTACCCGACCCCGATACGTGATCCCTCATTCTTTTCCCAGGCGAAATATTGTGTATATCATCGAGAATCGAGTAGATTAGAGATGCCATGTAACGGTATTTTAAATTACGACGATCGCT
Source organism: Luffia ferchaultella (assembly GCA_949709985.1). NCBI lineage: Eukaryota > Metazoa > Arthropoda > Insecta > Lepidoptera > Psychidae > Luffia > Luffia ferchaultella. The sequence continues at coordinate 3,943,743 of OX453261.1, forward strand.
TAGCCTAGTGGGTAGCGGCCCTGCCTACGAAGCTGGATGTCCCGGGTTTGAATCCCCTGGGTCGGGTCAGTATTCATATGATGAATATGGATACTGGTACCGGGTCTTGGTTGTTATATGTATATGTTGTTTTCGCTTGGTACCCAAAACACAAGTTAATGCTTAGTTTGGGGCCTAGACGTTGTATACGTTATTATTTGTTCAGAGACACGTGTCCCAAAAATAATTACATAACAAATATGAGCAATGTTACGCATACGTAAATAATAATAATAATACATGGGACTTCCCACACAGCGTCATCTAGTCCCAGAGTAAGCAAGTATTATGCTTGTATTATGGGTTACTAGACAACTGATATACATACTTAAAGTCGTTCATCCCTTTCCCTTACATCTTTGGTATGATACGATGTCGCATTTTAGAGTTTAGGTTAATAGATCTGTCTTACGTATGCAACATATTATACTTGAAGGGGATACATAACCCCTACATGCCCTGACCTATTCAATGCTTTGTGGTTCATGTACTATAAAATATTTTAATAAACATTACTAACGATTGATTACATTGATCAATTTGATTACATTGATTGATTACATCGGCACCCTAAATTTGGTCCAGGCTATTTTTTAATTAAAATTGTTTAATTAATTTTAACATCTCGCTGAAAACGGAAAATCTTCATGAAAAGAACATGCGTATAAAATGTGTTGCTTAATTTAAATAAGAACTAATAAGTTAAATTTGAGTGGCTACAGTGGTAGCGTAATTACACGAAGTATCCGGGTTCGACTTCTAACCAAACATTTAGATTACAAGAAAACATACTAGGTAATGTGATGTATGGAATCGTCGCTACGTGAGTTTGACTCGCACTTGACCGTTTTGTAGGGTTCCGTACTTAAATTGTACTAAGCTTCCATTGTCCGTTTGTCCATCTGTCACAGGGCTGTATCGTCTGCACCGTAATAGTTAGACACTTGAAATTTTCACAGTGTGTACTATTGTGGTCGCTATAACATCAAATAATCAAAATAGAATAAAAAATTAAAGAGGTCCCCATAGAAGGAACGTGTTCTTTTCGCCGTTTTTGGTGATTGGTGTTTGGGAGATCATTGCTTATATTTCAAAATTTCATGAAGTATGAATTAGTAAAGCCACTATAACAACAAACAATAAAAATTAAATTAAATTAAAGATATAGGGTGTTTCCATACAAGAAACGTATTTTTTTTATATTGTACAGTGGTACGGAACCATTTGTGTGCGAGTCCGACTCGCACTTGTAGTTTTACTGCACTGCATAACTATCTCGAATGAATGCCTGCTTTTAGCTTGATATAATTTAAAATATTGCTGCTATTGCTATTCATAAAAATTAACGTTTTTGCTGCTCTTTGACCGAAACATTGAAGTGTTGTTGGGAATAACCTGTTATTTCAAAATAAATAAATAAATAACCTTGTTTGTTCGACTATCTCTGCGTTTAGCGAGAACGCACAATCTCTAACGCCTAACGTTGTATTAGTGTAGGAATAAATAATTATGAAATTAAAAAATCCTGTCGTTGTAACGAGGACAACTAGCGAGTTATTCTTGCTTTGAATTTTGAAATGTATTATGAATGTGACATATCTTTAATAATATGTCTTTATATATGTCTTTAGTAATATGTTAAGGATAAAATATGTTACCACTGACGTTATTATTTATTTCGAATTATCCGCGCGAAATAAGCGCAGGCGCATTTTGAAGGTGAAATTGCTGGTAAATATGACCGCTTGGTCGGAATCAACTATAAAAATAAGCGAGATAGCTTTAACTAAAATGTGTATGGCCGCAGGCGAATTACGTTATGACAATAGAAATCTAGAGTATCCATCAGGGCATATCTACATGATGTATTTTTCATTTTGGGCCAAAAAATGTTTGGCGGTAACTAGCACAACAAAATAGGTCAATTGTGCGAGTTCAACAATCGCCTTGATTGACCTAGATTATTGTGTTAGTGGCCGTCGTGCTGGCGTCCAGCTTCCGAACAAAAATAATATTTACCATAAATAGTCGTTATTTCGGTAATAGAGGGTTATTTCTTTAATTTTTAAATCTCAATGCTGAATTCGATACTTTGTCGCTTGTATCAATTTAGTTTGACATAAGAACTACAACATTTGTGAACACCGATGGTAACATATTGTGTCTAGAATACCTATTTGATCCATAGCAATGTTCGACTCGATGAGTATAGGATAAATATTTAAGATGTTTATGGCGAAATTGCCGAGTTAAGAAAAATATGTCAATAGAATATGTACGTATGTATAATATTGTTGTTCAATATCTTATAAGTGATTCGAATAGTTTTCACAATAACGATTGTGCGGTACGCCACGATTTAATAACAAATGAAAAAAAAATTTAATAACATATTTTGTCATATTTTTAAGCAACTTCAAAATAGGAGGTTGTTTCTCAGTTCGACTGTATACAAGGTGAGATTTTAGTAACCGGCCAAAATTTTTCTAGATGTTAGGTATCACCAATGGACCTCATTGCGTAAATAAAAATATGGGTTACGTTTTCATAATAAATTATTTTATTTATTTTATCTACAGTGTTATTTTATAACGTTTGTTATACGCTATAGTAAACGTACGCGCCCGAGGCCTTGAAACGAAATGGGGTGGCGGGCATGAATGGTGACTAGAGTTATGTGTTTTTTCGGGAAAGGTTTGAGTTGTCATATCTCAATATTTTTCTATAGAATGATACTAAAAGGAAACAAAACGGCTATCGGTTTTCTATCAAAGATCGTTATATTAAAATTTGGCTGGTCATTAAAACCTCAACCTGTATATATTTTTTATTTTATTTTATCAACTGTTTCGCTAACTTGTCCCTGAATATAGAACTTAGTTAAAAAACCACGTGCACGCGGCCATGGCGTTGAACCTAATACACTAGCCTAATAATGTCGATAAGATTGACGAATAAATTATTATTAATAAAAAAGTACTAATGCGATTAAAAAATGCTGAATAAATGTTGAAATGTTCAAACCCGGCGTAAGAAGTTTCGGCTGGTACATTTCGCTGCAATAAAGCGCACGACAAACGACGTTCAAGAATTGCCCACATAGACTTATTTGGGAGGCTTAAGGCTATTTTTTATAAATTTATTTTTGCTGATAAAGACAGGTTCACAATACGTAATTTTTTTATATATTACACAGAGTGTGATTTAGTAATTATTTAGTATGTGATTCCATTGACATTTTATTTTATTTTTATTAAACTTTACTTTCCACGCGGCTTTCTACTTGTCAGTTCGTCAGTGGTGTAAATTAATTATTATAATGATAAAACAGAATATATTTGCATAATATTTGAATGATCCTTTAGAGGCGAGATGAGCAATTTCTTGACTATAGCTAGCATATTTTTATGCAAATATCATCTAAATAGTTATTGCTGTTATTACATTTCATTTGCATATTTCTAATAATCAAATGAAATGTATTACAAATATGTAGATATCACATGTAGAGTGTGAATCCACCCCATCACTATCAGCACCGGGGTCCTATTCTAAAATCTGTGGTATAATAATAAAGACAACTTATAAATTATATATGTTATAGGCAATGTGTATAATGCAGGCATTCTATACAATATCTAGGAAATGTATAGAATGCCGGGGTCGTTCAGGCAATGTATGAAATGATGCTCAATGTTTAAACTATTTTACACTTTACCTAGGAAATGTATAGAATACCTAGGCATTGTATAGAATGCCGGTTGAAGCATAGGTAATGTATGCAATTGATTTTTCTTCTCTATGATTTAGTTAGATAGGCACAGATCTTTTGAGAGCTAATCCTAATTTCAAATTCCACCAGCGGACAGCGCTGATAAGACACGTGTTCTATTGGTTGGTATGCCTAAGTATCTACGAGTTTTTGCGTCGAGAACGTTTCTCACGTTTCCCTTCGGATAAACGTTTACATTTACAACATACCAAAAAAAAGCCCTGACCGGTTCCAGTCGATTGCAAAGTAGCAACGGAACACACTGTTGTATCCTGATTAGCGACATCTTCTACGCTTATTAATTTCTGTTGACAACAGTAAATTGTTGTCTAGAAAACAGTGTTTTTATGATACCTTACTTTGTGCTAAGTTGATAAAGTTCATCTTCTGTCTTTTTCAAGACAATTGCAAGTATATTACCGGCGTCACCACGCCCTCTGTCAACTTCTGGAACAGGAATCCTAACCGTAGTACCAGGTATTACAGGATAAAAAAAAATTCCTAAAGTTTTGAGCATTTTCTTGGCTTGTTGAGTTGCAACTTGTTTACGGAGTAGTCCCGCACGCCGCACACGCGTCTCCTTCCCGTGGTCGTTCATTATACACATTGCCTGATGCATTTCAGGCATTTTATACAATACCTAGGCAATGTATGAAATGAATTGTATTATATACATTGCCTGAACGTTTTAGGCAATGTATATAATGCCTAGGCATTCTATACAATGCCGGATTATACACATTGCCTATAACATATATATTTTATGTAAGATATTATATTTATGCTTTAACATGTTCATTCATTTTAGGTTTTGTAGTATATTTTTCATGATAAAACTAGAATATTTTATTATAATTTTTTTTTTTCGTAATTATTCAACTATCAAGTCTAATTATTGAAACTTATTATTTGTACTGTTTTGTTTTTATATATTATATGCAATTAAAAATTATTAAGCAATATTTCAATGTTTTCGAAAATAGTTTATATAAATTATCTAGCTATATAAAGAATAGAGTAATTAAATGAGCATTACCTCTTTTAAATAAGTTGCTCGCATATTAACTATATATATATATACACATTATTATTATTATTATATTAACTGACATATATTGACTGACCAGTTGGCCGACTGGTTTAGAGACCCTAACTGCGGAGCCGAGGGTCGCGGGTTCGATCCCCGTCCGGGACAAATACTTATGTACATAAACATGTCTATTTGTTCCGAGTCTGGGTGTAAAAGTATCTATATATGTATATATTACAAAAAAAAAGAGTATTTAAGTATATATATCAATTGTCTAGTAACCCATAATACAAGCATAGTACTTGCTTACTTTGGAACTAGATGACGCTGTGTGGGTTGTCCCAGATATTATTATTATAGTGAATTATTTTTAATGGTTAATTTTATTCATTTTATAACTTGCTTTTTATTATTGTAACAAGAACATATTGAAACGTGATAGCCACAGTGTATTATACAAAAGAACAGACCGTTCATTTCATAATACATTTTTCATACATCCGCGTTAACGGCACAATGCGTCACAGAATAGGAAGGTATAGGTCGCGCCAATCTTTTGTTTCGCTCTGAAGTCGAAACGAGTAGCGTCGCAGTAGGAACATAGGTATCAGAGGGTCGAGAGCAGGCCATCGCCACGCAAAATGCATCGGCGTCAACTTCAGAGCGAACTAGACGTTTGGCGTTAGCTGTACAGGGGGTCACCATCGAATTCGATTGTCACTGAGCGAGCCGATTGGTTCTTAGGCTTAGACGAAATTTAAAATAATAAATAAAAATAATCATTTAAAAAAGTATTTTTCAATATAATCAATAATAATACCAACCTATTTTTAATATTCATTCTAACACTGTGAACATATATATATATGTTACCGTGAATGTTTGATTTTGGGGAATAAATAGACTCATTGGCGTATGTTGTCAAACGCAAATGTCATTGTCACGCATTGGTGTAAGACTAAAATGTTTTAGTATTTTAACTGTATCCAGACATGCAGTAGTGTATGTTAACATACACCAAGACAATTCTTGTAATCTTAGAAATCGTGTGAATGTTAAGAGTGCCCGGTGGCTTTTCAGAAATCCGGAAGTTTATTAATTTTAAATCGATCTATCATCAACCTATCTTGGCAGAATATGAAATTGCTCGAAAGGCTTCAGGGTGGCTCGCCGCTCTGCTCCGCTTCGTTCTTCCCAATGACAACTAAACCTATTTTGTTTCCTAAAGATTGGCATAAAGTCTTTCGACCGAAACGTCGTAGTACAAAATTCGCGAAACCCACAAAAGTTATGTCGCGTTCACTACTCAGTTTAGTTATTCAGTTCATGTCGAGTGGCTAGCATTCTATCAAATGTTTAGTTGACTTCATCAAGTCTATTTAAACTGATAGAAACGTCACATACCTTCACAATTTGTTTTATAGTTTGACCGAAACCGGTATACAGCGCTTTAGGCAGCTCCTGAGCATTGACGGCCGACTGACAGAGCTGAGCTGTCTCCTTCCTCGCCGCGCGCATACCTAAGGCGCGGCACAGCGGTTTCGGTCAAACTATAATTCAAACGAAACTGAATTCGGTTAACTAAAACTGAAGACGTATGGCGGCTTTTGCCTACAAATTAAAAAATGGTATATCATCCACCTGTCTCGGCTCAATTTCAAATTGATCAAAAGGCTCCTGGATAACTAGTCACTCCGTGCCGTTTCGCTTATCGCATTCATATAGACAAATTTGCCCTAAGTTATCCATTTAGAAATGATGGAAAATAACTGATTGAGATTGACCAAGTGGTTAGACCCTAACTGTGGAACCAAAAGTCGCTGGTTCGATTCCCACCAAGGACAAATACTTGTGTGCATTGCCATGTCTATTTGCTTCGTGTCTGGGTTTAAAAATATATATGTATATATTATAAAGAATATTTAATAATGTATAGCTTTTGTCTAGTAACCATAATACAAAAATAATGCTTGCTTACTTTGAGACTAGATGGCGCTGTATAGAATATCTAAGGTTTTATTATTTCCTATCGGTAACTAAATCATCATGGTGT